>OY744476.1:169180047-169287547 GCA_963556175.1 Tipula confusa | reverse complement strand
ATAATTAAATAATTAAATAATTAAATAATTAAATAATTAAATAATTAAATAATTAAATAATTAAATAATTAAATAATTAAATAATTAAATAATTAAATAATTAAATAATTAAATAATTAAATAATTAAATAATTAAATAATTAAATAATTAAATAATTAAATAATTAAATAATTAAATAATTAAATAATTAAATAATTAAATAATTAAGTAATTAAATAATTAAATAATTAAATAATTAAATAATTAATAATTAAATAATTAAATAATTAAATAATT
Source organism: Tipula confusa (assembly GCA_963556175.1). Taxonomy (NCBI): domain Eukaryota; kingdom Metazoa; phylum Arthropoda; class Insecta; order Diptera; family Tipulidae; genus Tipula; species Tipula confusa. The sequence continues at coordinate 169,287,270 of OY744476.1, read as the reverse complement.
AAATAATTAAATAATTAAATAATTAAATAATTAAATAATTAAATAATTAATAATTAAATAATTAAATAATTAAATAATTAAATAATTAAATAATTAAATAATTAAATAATTAAATAATTAAATAATTAAATAATTAAATAATTAAATAATTAAATAATTAAATAATTAAATAATTAAATAATTAAATAATTAAATAATTAAATAATTAAATAATTAATAATTAAATAATTAAATAATTAAATAATTAAATAATTAAATAATTAAATAATTAAATAATTAAATAATTAAATAATTAAATAATTAAATAATTAAATAATTAAATAATTAAATAATTAAATAATTAAATAATTAAATAATTAAATAATTAAATAATTAAATAATTAAATAATTAAATAATTAAATAATTAAATAATTAAATAATTAAATAATTAAATAATTAAATAATTAAATAATTAAATAATTAAATAATTAAATAATTAAATAATTAAATAATTAAATAATTAAATAATTAAATAATTAAATAATTAAATAATTAAATAATTAAATAATTAAATAATTAAATAATTAAATAATTAAATAATTAAATAATTAAATAATTAAATAATTAAATAATTAAATAATTAAATAATTAAATAATTAAATAATTAAATAATTAAATAATTAAATAATTAAATAATTAAATAATTAAATAATTAAATAATTAAATAATTAAATAATTAAATAATTAAATAATTAAATAATTAAATAATTAAATAATTAAATAATTAAATAATTAAATAATTAAATAATTAAATAATTAAATAATTAAATAATTAAATAATTAAATAATTAAATAATTAAATAATTAAATAATTAAATAATTAAATAATTAAATAATTAAATAATTAAATAATTAAATAATTAAATAATTAAATAATTAAATAATTAAATAATTAAATAATTAAATAATTAAATAATTAAATAATTAAATAATTAAATAATTAAATAATTAAATAATTAAATAATTAAATAATTAAATAATTAAATAATTAAATAATTAAATAATTAAATAATTAAATAATTAAATAATTAAATAATTAAATAATTAAATAATTAAATAATTAAATAATTAAATAATTAAATAATTAAATAATTAAATAATTAAATAATTAAATAATTAAATAATTAAATAATTAAATAATTAAATAATTAAATAATTAAATAATTAAATAATTAAATAATTAAATAATTAAATAATTAAATAATTAAATAATTAAATAATTAAATAATTAAATAATTAAATAATTAAATAATTAAATAATTAAATAATTAAATAATTAAATAATTAAATAATTAAATAATTAAATAATTAAATAATTAAATAATTAAATAATTAAATAATTAAATAATTAAATAATTAAATAATTAAATAATTAAATAATTAAATAATTAAATAATTAAATAATTAAATAATTAAATAATTAAATAATTAAATAATTAAATAATTAAATAGTTAAATAATTAAATAATTAAATAATTAAATAATTAAATAATTAAATAATTAAATAATTAAATAATTAAATAATTAAATAATTAAATAATTAAATAATTAAATAATTAAATTAAATAATTAAATAATTAATTAATTAATTAATTAATTAATTAATTATTTAATTAATTCTAAATAAATAAATAACTTAATTACTAATTAATTCGTTAAATTTGCTTATCTTGCTTAATTAGCTTGGTTTGCTTATTAAGCTTAGCTTGCTGAACCTGTCTAGTAGCCTAAAGCATGAACTTGCTTAGCTTAAGATAAACTTGCTTAGCATGCTTAGCTTACTTAAATTGATTTATCGGGCTAAATTACTTTAATGGCTTAATCTGTTTAACTTGCGTTACTAGTTTGACTTGCTTAACTATCTATTTATGCTTTAACTTATTTAATTTGCCTAACTGGTTTCATTCGTTTGATTTGGTTAAATTACTTAAGTAACGTAAACCACAGCATTATGATTGTAAATTTAAAACAAATGTAATTTCAACTGTTTGGCGAATATTCGTAAAAAATCGGCTTTAGAACGAATAAAGTAAGAATGTCAACTTGAATGCTTATTCGTCATTTGTTTCCTGCCCAATTATTAAACAATTATTTATTTATTTGACAAATCACGAACATACATCGTACATTTGCAATTGTCTGGCACGTTAGCTTGCTACACTAGTGTAATTTGCTAAAATTGCTTTACTTATTTAACTGCTTAACCTGCTTAACATGATAAAATTGCGGAACATGCCTATTTTGCTTATCTCACTTAACTTGCTCGACATGCTGAACTTGCTTACCTTCATCATTTGAAGAGCAGATCTTTAAAGTCAACATGACTTTGCAAATTACTAGCAAAACCTAGCCTAAATTAAAGAAACTTTGTAAAGTTTTCAAAGCCCATCAGAAAGAGCAATGGTTAGCATAAATCCAGAAAAACTGAAAAAAAATGATGTTGAACCTTCATTTAATTGTTTATACAAACTGCCATTATTTTGTACTAACAGTTCCGACAATACTATAAGGATTCATGCCTAATTTGTTTTTTAACATTAATTTGCATGTACGGTATATCTCTAAATTTACTGATAACACAAAAATGAACCTCTTAAATGTTATGGTCGTGTTGTTAAAAATAAAAATTAAAAACATAATTACCCAATAACAATTTGGTTGGCTAATTAGTTTGGTTTAAAATCAACCATTTATACATCGCAAGTACATCGCATAATCGTTATGGAAATTTAAATGTTAATTAGGTGTCTCTTTGCCACCCTTAAATTTTAAATGAAAGTACTTGGTGACATTATTATTTTATTAAACTACCGGAAAATTTAATTTAACTGTGTTTTTGTGTGAAAATCCACTTGTTTGGCAAATATGATTGTGCTCTCGTAAGTATTTATATTTTTTCGACATTCGTTTTAAAATGATTGGGGGGAATATCTTTGAAGGTAAAATGCACAACCACTAGATATTTTTTTTCGAGTACAATTGATTTTTGAACAATATTCGTTTATTTTTATTTCAAAGTGGCAAATTCATAAATGTATTTGTATCTGGTATAAAAATGTCTATCATTAAAGTAAGCTTCAGAAATATCATTATTGTCCGTTCCATCTGACGGCCACGATTATTTATCAACAAAAATTTTCGATATCCACAGTTATAAGTGGCTTCTTAATTCTATGTCTGTTATACCGGCTAGTGAGGCGTCTATGTTTGTAGCTTAAACCCAACTAACACAGCCTGTAGATCAGCCTACTAAAATATTAGATCGGGTCAATGATACAGGTAATTTACTCAGTTTTTAGCATCTCATGCGAAGGAATACAGTATCTTTGTGAGTTCTTCTTTAGCAAACTCTGTCCATTGGCTTATTACAGTGAAATTCTCAATATCATGGTCATGCCAACTGAATCTTCGCCTAAACGTTGACTATGGCGTTGTAAAAATGAGGACTGGAGAGGAATAAACAAGTGTTTTCAAGAATTCGAACTGTGCTTTGGTTTTGCTTTCGGTAATACTGGTAACACAGTCATTCTGGTTTCGACTGTCATTCTTACGAGAAGGAAGCAGTTCATTATTCCAGTCTCTCTAAGCAAAAAAAATCAGGCAATCCTTTGCATAATCACAACTGCAGAACATCAACCGCCAATAGAGAAGCATCTTATCGCAAACTGGTTAAGAATCCATCAAATTAAAATTAAGCTGAATTTAAGGCGGCCAGAAAGCTGGCAACGCAAACGATGTCGTAAACTTAAAAGAATTGCCAAAAAAAATGATAAGAATTGTGGCAGGTTTCTGTTTTAAAACCTATATCGCAATCAGACTTTTTGGTCAATTGCTTGCAAAGTAGAATAAAACTTCTTGAAGAATAAAAAAGGTTCAATACCTCCACTGAAAGGTGGGGACTATGTTTTTTCTCCTGCCCAAGAAAAAGCTTAATCTTTTCACCCAAAAATTTTTTCAAACTTCAATTCAGCTTATCTTTATGTAATATACCCGATTATCTCTCTAGCCAACTCGTTAATGCGCCGCATTAGATTCAGATCCAGTGTCGTTGCAAACATTAACAAAGTCCTTGCAAACATTAACACAAACGTTCCGGATGGTATTCCCCCAATTGTTTTCAAATATTGTTGTAAATTCCTGTCAAACCCTTTATTATGTTTGTTCTAATGATCTATGTCTACTAGCAATTTCTTTTCCATCGAAAAAATTGCCTACATGCATGCTGTGCCAAATAAAGGCAGTAAATTGGACCCTTCGCCCAATCGCTATCGTCTCGGTACGTTACAAAGTACTTGAGATCATAATCAATTTTCAACTGATGAACTTTTTGGAAGATAATCATTTAATTTCCGATCGTCAGTATGGTTTTTGCGGAAGACGTTCAGCAGGTGACTAAATTAATATTGTCCCTCAATAATGGAACAGAAGCATTCATCAATCTAATGAAACAATTACTATTGCGCTCGATATCTCGAAAGCATTGGATTGCGTATGTCAAAAGAGTTTGCTGTGGAAATTGAGGACAGTTGGCCTTCACAGTTCGTTAATTTTATGGATTTAAAATTTGCTTCACTGTCGCAAAATCCAAGTGGTAAAACATGGCATGACTTCGATTCTAAATTTTTAAAAAGATGGTTTTCCACAAGAACCCGCCTTTTCTCCGACTTTTTTCTAATTTTCATCAATGATTTTCTATCAGCCACTCTCAATCCATTATACTCCTACGCTGATGACAGCTAACTTTTCACCTCTTATTGTTTACTCCCTTGTTCATCGCGAAATGATGTTGTCGTAGAAAAATGGCTATGAAGGATCGCCTTATGTAAGATCTCAATTCCATTCTTGAATTAGATGAAGCCTACTGGGTGGAGTTTAATCCCAACAAATTTCAATCCGGTTTTTTTTTCTGGCTGAACTGATGGATATTCGCCATCTTTTTTGACTGATGAATCCAGCTTAAATACGTCTGAAACATTTTAGATTCTTGGTTTAACTATTTCAAAGAGAATATTTTGGGCTGAACAAATAGACAAAGCAGCAATTAGTGCAACTAGATGCCTTGGATTTTAACGACGATATAAGTTCTACTTTAATCAATATGAAACACTTACAATATACAAGACCTACATAAGACCCAGGTTGGAGTATAATTCTTATATTTGAGCTGGAGAACTGAAAACTTATCTGACTGCAGTCGATCGGCTCTAAAACCAAGCATCCCGAATGATTGAGTGCGTAAAATTATTATCCAATCTTGATTCTCTTTCCCGTAGGCGTAATGTGGGAGCTTTATGCGTGTTTTACAATTACTTTCATGGTCATTGTTCATCGGAACTTTATGGATTTATGCCTGGATTGTCAAGGCCTGCGCGTAATTTGAAATACAATTTATAGAAATTTAATGTGCATGTATTTGGGCACGTTGCCAGGTTCGGCAATATTTAAAATTAAATAAACGACCTTTGCCCTTGGAAAAAAAGTAACAAAGCCTTACTTTTCTCTTTGCTAAATAAGGTATGCACAACAAAATCTTTAACCATTTATCATATGATAAAAGTATTTGGATAATGGTATCCGGTATAAACTTCAAAGTGCCAACTGGACGATGTTCAAAAGCCTTATGAAAACAGCTTGGCAATGATGCTAAAAAATTAATTGCAAAGCCAATAAAAATAAGAACAAATACCAAACAACAACTTTTATGACTTTTAGAAATTGACCTACAAGCGTACAAAATTAAATGACTACAAACTTTAAGGCACTACTTCTAATAGATATTGCAAAAATTCAGAACAATTTCTGGAAATAAAATACAGAATATTATTGGATTCTGGAGCTCAAGCTTCATTTGTTTTAAAGAGATGTATGTCGTGTTTAACAACTTTCGAGGCAAAACGTGACTATAGCGGAAAATAGTTAGCACGTCATTGCTTTGTAAAGCGGTTCAGAAAAGACAACCAATATTTGCGTGGTTTTTGATAGATATACTGTAAATCAAAAAAGTAGAAACTCTAAGCTAGATCAAGAATGATGGTCAAGATTTCTTTCGCATAGGTATTAAACAACTCAGTTTTATTGGTGCCAGAACCAAGTTTCGTATAATTTAAAATTTAATACCGCACGGTAATCAAGGTTATTAGAAAACTCATCGTCACATGGACTGCACTGTATGGTTTGCTATCATAAACAGAGATGACACTGATTCTCTAAATGCTCTTCTAGAATATAGTTAAACAGGTTCACCAATCCGTCTGACTATGGGAGCAAAGGTAAAATCCTTGTTTCCTTGAGGTTAGGGTTTTACATATATCCTGAAAAACAATAATTTTAAGTTTCGTCTTTGATCGGAATGTAACTCCAAAAGTACTCCGAATCTGCATACCAAGTCGTTCACAAATGATTCAGCAATAGTACGTGCTTTTTAAAAATTGATCACGTATATGCATATACCCATTTTAGGTAATTGGAAATTGTTCATTTTTCTCCAACGTACTCCCACACCTTGAGGGTTTATTTATTCCTCAACAGGTAATTTAATTAGTTTGTTGATGGGACGTTTAATTGTATTTTGGGCTGTTTTTAGTGTTACCATCCTGATGATCCCAACATTTCTAGCATTAACCTCTTTACTCTACCTAACATCCTTTGGCTAGGATATAAAAAGTCTGATTATGACTACATCATCAATTGTAAATTGATCCTTTTCATTTGTGTCGTTGTTGTAGAGACGACCAATAATCGAGATGCCATTTGTTCCCAAATCCTTGGATTCGCTGTTGTAGGTTTTGCCCTCTTGACAACTTATTTACTGTCACATCTGATAGACTTGGTTCTGGAATGACGGTTAAAGATTCTCCAACCAAAAAGTGAGCTAGCGTTAATACTTCTAAATTAGATGGGTCCTCATTCATACTGCATTCACGGCCTTGAATTGAGAAATGCTTTAATCTGGATGATTATAATGTTGTTAGTTCTTCAAATGTAAGATTTGTATTTGTTACCTGTTTTAAGTGATATTTAAAAGATTTAACGGATGCTTTCCATAATCCCCCAAAATAGGGATCGTGCGGTGGGTTTAATTGAAATACTATACTTTACTGAAATAACAATTCAGATATTATTTGATTGTTTGACTGAGTTATTATTTGTTGTTTCAGCTTGAGTAATTCTGTATCAGCTCCAACAAAATGAGTGCCATCTCTTCTTTGACAACACCGCTTGGCTGGTAAATCGGCCGGGTTCTGCTCAGACTTTTGAATTCGGTATGGAATATATACTGCACACGATTTTGTGCAGTGTTTGATCATATATCGTGCGCTAATTATCCAATATCTGCTATACGTATAATACTGAGTGTAAGCGAATTGCTAGCATGCATGTCTTTTATATGAGTATCACGAATTATCAGCTCGCATTTTATATGTTCTTCAACAAAATTACTGGATGTTTAGCATAGTAGCTTAATTATGATTAGCGTAACCGACCGCTTGCCCGAAGTACTCCAAGTGAGTCAATGAATGGAGCGAGAGACGATAATTGATATTTTGCTGATAAATACTTGTTGTTTTTGATCGTCGTTAATTCATTCGTAAATGTCGTTTTTTGGACGTTATTAAGAATTATGATCTCTGATTCATTCATCTCGGTGGTCGTGATCGAAGTATTGTGATTAATTTGATTTTATCGTCTTTCTGGTCTACATGCCAAAAGAACTTTTGGTCTACATCTTGAGAATTAGCTCAAGATGTATACCATTATTTTTAGAATTTTATACCAAGATGAATTTGATTTTAGCAGACGTAGGATTAGGTTATCGTTATTGTATATCACTGTTGAGTTTACATTGGTTATTGTAACGTTCGATTTTGGCCAGTGTTGTTCATTTTCACGTAACCAGGTTGGACTGTTCCACCAAAATTGTGATTTTAATAGAAATGGTACGGGTTTACTCTTCGAGATATTAGGTATATCAGCTAGATTATTTTTCGAATGTACATGTTGTAATCTGCTTCGCGGGATCATCTCAATGATTGTGGTCAATCAATTGCCTATATAGCTTTTTCATCTTCTTGAGACATCAGACAACCAATGTAAAACGATCATGCTGTCGGTTCAGGCAAATATTTCTATATTATCGTAAGCTAATGATTTTACACAGAAATTAACAGAATTGCAAAGTAGAATGGCTCCGCCCAGTTCCATATTAATATTAGTTTTGATTTGTCCATTTTCATCAGTAGCTCGCAAAAAGATAACTGTGCCATACGCTGCTTCAGATGCATCACAAAATGCATGCAACTGATTTTGCCGAGAGTTTATTACTATGACGTCAGACATCTAGGAACTCTAATTGTTTCGAATTCTGGTAGTGATTCGTATATACCATGCCATACTTTTTTGATGAAATTAGGAACACTGGAATCCCAATCAAGTTTTAGTAACCCAATTTTCTGCAATATAATTCTAAACAAGATTATTGTTAGTGCAAGCCAGCCTAGAAATTCACACACTTTAGATGCCATTGCAAGTATTTTTCGTTTAGTCCAATTGATATTACTCTCAATAACAACATTAAACGAGAACCTATCTGATTCTGCATTCCATATTATACCCAAGATGTTGACTGAAGCAACAGCTTATAATAGTTTGGGAATATTTTGAATGTGTTGATGTAAGAAGGAGCTCAAAATTTCTGTGAGTTGGACTTTCACTTTTTCAAATAAAATCCACCTTTAATCGTATTCAGCTGGTCGTTAAGTGATATAGCCTCTGCCACAGTGTCATATCCAACCAATAAATCGTCGACATAAAAATCGTTATTGATTACATTTGTTGCGTGTGGATGAGATTCCTCAAAACTCTCAGTAGCCTTTTTAAGGTTTTTAATTACTAGATACGGTGCACACGCAGTATCATATGTCACAATATTCAATTTATAAGTATTTGGTGGCTCGGTTGGACTTTCACACCACATTCACGACACGCCAGTACTTATTTTACAAGAAGCATATAAAACGACTCTCAATTTGGTCGTACTGCTGCTAGCTTTGATTATGGCATGATGTGGTATATAATATTTTGCATCATCTTCGGATGAAACATCATTCAATGGTAGATAGGTCATGTGTCCAAGAGCCTCATATTCATTCATGAAAGATCGATATTCCGGCAAAAATCAGAAGTTTTTATAACTTTTCATTCCATCGCTAATAATCGTTGATGTGCTGCTACGAATGAACTACTTAATACATTTCTTAGTTCTTTGAATGGCAACACGACAATAAATTTACCATCATCATCTCGTGTGGTTTTTTTTCGTAGTATAGTTCACCTTGTTAACAGTTTATGCAGATGTTATCATCGGTTTGTATGAATGGACCAGTGGTTATGTGTAAGCTAACAGAGGAGCTATCTCTGGGCCAAGAACCTGCGATTAACCAATCAAACCTAGATGCTTGTAATATTGGAAAGCTTTTAATCTTACGTTTTCCTGAACTTAGTATATTTAAAAAAATATGTCCGCTCCTTATAAGACGTCTATTTTGCTGGGTCTGAAAAATTGTGGGTGTGCTAGGTCCAATCCCACAATTTGGTTTTACCGATGATATGAGCCTGTACATTTAATTTGTAGTGTTTGTCTACACGCGAATGTATGGTCATATCGATGTTTCCCTTGGGTTCTTCCAGCTAATACGGAGGCTAGGCCCTAAATAGATATGAAAGATGAGCTTCGCTGAAGGCCTAGTCGTTGAGCACAAGTTTCTGTCACAAATGATGTCTGTGAACCTGAGTCTAAAAGTGTTTTAATATGCTGGTGTTCTTTGGTGCGTTAACATAGACAAAAGCAGTTGGTAGTACCGTGGTAGACGATGCGTAAATAGTATTAAGAACCGTTTGTATTGGTTTTTCAGTGAACTTTGTACTATTATGACTGGTTTCTGGAAATATGACGGCTTGTGGCTTGATTTGATTCTGGATTAAATCTAGATTGACCTGGATGTAAATAAAGAAGAGTGTGGTGACGTTTTCGACCAATAATACATCCGAATTTGGAATACCATTTTGCACTGGTGTGACTCTGTCTCAGACAATTATGACATAAATTTCTTTCATTTACAAATTTTACTCGAATTTCAACACTGTTGTTTTTAAAAACTAGACATTTAAACAGCTGATGTGGCTGATGACCAGCTAAACACTCACTGATAGTATTACCTTTTGCAATGACAAACGATTTTGCTTGTATTGACCTTTTCGGATACATCACAAATTTCCAAAGGATCACATCTCCTAGTTAAAAAATTTAGTAATCCCCCAAATTTAGGAAAATTTTTCCAACTGATTCATGAGCCCATAATTGTTTGGATTCATTGTCAATTTTATTTAATAATGCATATGTAAGCCAAGATCGCGTGTTTCCGTGTCCGGTCCTAATGCTCGAAAAACCTTGTTATAAGTAATAAATAACTTCGAAAAACCTTGATATAACCTATATAATTTGACTACAGTAAAGCTTACCTTCAAACAACCTTAAAATCAGATTGACAAATTATGCAAATTAGGCTTGATTATTGACTACTAGCCACTCTAAATTTAAAAAATGCAGCTATTTATTTTTCTTTATTACATTTAAAATTTACCAAAACTAGTAGTTTGGTGCAAAATCGGGAAACCAGTAACTAGCTACGGAAATTCACGTATAATATAGATGGATAGATATTTATGGATCCCAAATCATGTTGGAAAAATAAATAAATCTTCAATTTTTTATTTTTATTTTTCGTCATGCTGCTACCCATTATTTATAATATGGTTCGTCTAGTGAAGTGAAAAGAAAATATGTTTTATGGCATATCTGATATACATAACTACCTACATGTTATACGTAACATACTATATATAACAGGTCGTTTGGTTCGATATTATGTTATTTATATACATAAAAAATTGATTTGACCATTGCCATATTGTGATGAATAAAGTGATATCAAAGTTTGTGGAAATGTTTTTCCTCCCACTTCTGGTCCAACATGTTGAACACTAGCATATTTATGCTAAATCATTATTTTTAAAATGTTTTTTTTTTTTGGTTCGTTGTGTTTCGTTTTTTTGTTGCTGGTATATCTTTTATGAATGATAGGCAAAAACAATGCTGCATCCAACCGTAGGCAGTATATGCGTACACCTTCATATTTAATTCATCAGAAATCGGTTGAATAGGCATGAAGAGCAAATCTTATAAACGATAATAACCAATGAATCATCATACACTCAAATGCACCCTAGTATTTTTTTGTACCATCATGCACCAATTTTTCTTTCAAGTAGATATTGAGAGTGTCTTAAAACTATCGGAACGGTTAAATATCATAGGTCGCTGTGGTTAAGGTATACACCGATGCCTTGTACAAAATTTTTAATGAACATGCTATCCGTTGGGTTCCATTTCTCAAAGGAGGCGAATAAACAAAGGTAGGATCGCTGGGCTGATTAGCTATACCCGTAAAAAACTTCACATTTAAAAAAATCAACAAAAAGGATATATGGATACAGTCAAATTTTAACCCGATCCCACTTATGTTAATGGACACGCAGTTTAGAATCGGTACGTTGAACGAGCTTCCGCTAAGAAAACCAGATGCATTGGAGGGTTACATATATCAGGCATGAAAAAGTACCGCTTGGAACTCGTTTCTCTCAAGGAACTTTGATTGCCAAAAAGTGACAACCATGTGTCCCAATACAAAACAATTGCTTCACAGTGGAGATGACTTCGGCAATCTTGGTTTGGTTTTTTTAATTGAGCCCAAGCTTTGGCTCTGCTAATTTAAGATGGCAATTTTCGTAAAATTCAGGAATCACAGGAAAACGAAACTTACGTTTCCACTGTGAAGGTCTGATAAATCTTGTTAGGAAAACACAATATAAGAATATTGTTGGCAGTAGTATTTTAGGAACCAACCACTGCGACCCTAGGTGTGATAAACAAATTAACTCAAAAATAATTGGTTTGATGAGGAGTTTCGACTTGCTATCAAGTAACAAAATAAAGTAAAAACAAAATCGGGAATACGTTTTACAGGCAGACGGAGGAACAAAGCTGTCCTTGTGCACGTGGGTAGTTGAAGTCTTATGGCTATAATAACTCAGCACTGAGCGCAATTCTCATGACTTTGTTTAAAGGAGTCAGGGGATTGAACTACATCTTGCCATTTGAGACCAGGATGAAAACCTCCGTGTTAACATCGATGCAAAGCTCGACCCTGAAAGGACCGTTTCTCCAATTTACTCTACGTTCAACAAGTGTCAAATGTTAAATGTGAAAATTCACCAAAAAAGACTGCTGTAATATGCAAAGAGGTTCAAAGAGGATTTCATCCGAATAAGTCAGTCACTGATTATTTTTTACTGATGATGATCCTCACTAAATATTACGTAACATCTCGTAACGTACATCTAGTGTTCACGGATTTCCAACTAGCCTATGACTTAATCCATTTAGATAGCTTATAGTTTGCTTTGCGATATCTGGAAATACCAGACTAATGTAGTCACAATGTTGTGTCAAGTTTGAGAACAAACTATAAAGAATTGCTGCAACTAGCTCTGGTGTACGGCAACAAGATGCTGTGACCCCGATACTTCTAATCTCATATTAACATTTATCTTACCAAGCAAATGGTGCAGTGGTTTAAACTGCGGTGCTTAGTCGGTGATGGTGATGAACACAACTATGACCCCCTGTTGAAGTGCAGAATCCTTGGGTGGAACCGTTGCCCATGCCAGTACAGGCTAGCTTAAGCAATGCAAAGTGCAGATGGTATTCAAAGCGAACCTATTATTTATAGAACAATAAACCTCAAAAATGTAATCCATGATATGCTGTTCCTAAACAGATGGTGCAATGATCTCTGCCTAGAGTAATACGAAAATCAAGCTCGGGATTAACATTGATGGAGCCAGACTCTTGATCCGGTTCAATCTAGCAATGACCTTTAAAATCCATTTTATTATTTTGGTCAAAGTTCAAGGTATTTTAATGTCAGTATACTATCAAGATACTATAATCTACTGTCACAACGGAAAAACTTATATATGTTTTATAATAGTGGCTTCTAATCTATAATCGCAAGTGCTAGTAAGTACTTAAGTGTGCGTTTTTGATACATTTTACCTATACTTCCACTCAATTATGATTAGTTAAAATTTAGCAAAGACTCACACCTAAGTATTTATTAGTACTTGCGTGGTCGATTGGAAGGCAACTATAATCAAACTTGTTTTCTAGGGCAGTGATTTTGTTGTTTGTTATTTTGATTTTTTGTAATATCATAAACACGATCGTTATACTACTATCGTGACACTATATAATCTACTGTCACAAAAGAAAAACCTATTCAAATTTTATAAATTTTGATTTCTTTTTCAAGAGGTTTAAACTGTCTATTATTATAGAAAAAATCCTACCAACTATCGTGACAGTGAAATTCAATGTCACGATAGTTAATACTTAAAAGATTACATTTGCTAAAATTATTGTACTTACATTTTACAAGTATAGTAAATGATGTCAGAAACGGGGAAAATAGTAACAACTATATACGCTAAGGATGAATCACATTACAGCCGTAATGGATATTGTTCTTTAAGAAGTGAACAATCTGGATGAAAATCTCATTTCAGACATAAAAAAAGATTCACAGGTCAGAAAAACAAAGGATTATTTTGAAAAAAGGATACAAAAAGACAAAACTCTTCACAACAATAATATAAAGCAAATCAAGTTCTGGTATTTTGGTAGAGGGTTGTCCAACCAAAAATGCGATGGCGTGAGAGCATCTATTTCGTCTCCGTAAGTGAAATTTGTTGGATTTGATGGCCAATTCCCATATACCGCCAAAATGTGGCGCATTTAGAGGTATAAAATGCCAATTGATCGCATTTCTGGAAAGAAAGTGGTAAATATCATTGGATTGCTCAATACATTTCTGAAATATTTTTTGTAGTTGATTAGATGCACCAACAAAGTTGGTGCCATTGTCGCTGTATATTGCTTGACAGCAACCACGACGTGCCACAAACCGTTTCAAAGCTGAGAGAAAGGCGTCACTGCTTAGATCGGTTACCAACTCAATATTTACCGCCTTTGTGCTGAGGCATATAAATAAACATATATATGATTTGTAGTTTTTCTGCCCTCTTCCTTTGGCTAAATGGATGGTTAACGGTCCGGCGTAATTAACCCCCACGTGTATAAATGGTCGTACCTACTCTAGTCGGTGAGTAGGTAGATTACTCATAAGCTGCGTTTCATACGTAGCTTTGTAACGAGTGCAAGAAACACATTGGCGAATAACTCTCCGTATTAAATTTCTCGCTGCTGGTATCCAGTATTGCTGCCTTAAAAAGCTAGGAGTAAGGATGGACCTGCATGGCTACGGCCTTTATGCAAGTCTTCAATTATCAATCTAGCAACTGTTGATTTAGATGATAAAATAATCGGATGTCTTGTAGAAAATGGAACATTACATTTTTCCAACCTGCCACCAACTCGCAGAACTCCAGACTCATCAATAAACGGACTTAGTGATTTTAGGTTGCTGCTCGTGTTTACCAGTTTAGACTTACGTAAGTCATCAATCTCTTGTTGGAAATAATGTTTTTGATCGTATTGACATATTTTGTCAATTGCAGTGTATAATTCCTCTCTGGTTATAAATAAGGCAGTACCTCCTGTGAGTTTTTGTTTTCTTGCACCTGAAATGAATCTTAGAACATAGGCTATTATTCGTTGGAGTTTATGGAATGATGAGCATTTTGTAATTAAATTCTTTAAAACATTATACTCCACTACAGCAGTATGAACTATATTTTCAGTCACCGAATCAAAATGGTCGTAATTTCTTTGTTGTGGGGGCCAAAATTCATTCGGTTGCAGTAATCATTGCGGCCATGTATCATGATGGTACATGTAGCCAGTGTGCTCTGTTAAATGATGACAATATTTGAGAAGCCCGATTGGCTATAAATGTAGGTCAACGACGGAGATGTGATGTAAGCCAATTTAGAACGATGGTGGAATCTGCTGCACATTAGAATTTGTTTCCTTCTTGACCAGGTTCATTAACTTTGTCAACAAAACAGCTCCACATAGTTCTAGGCGTGGTAAATTTTGTTGTTTAATGGATGTTACCTTTGTTTTTGATGATATTAGGTGAGTATATGTTTCTCCGGTTTCGGTAGTCACCTTATAGTAGATAATAACGCCATTAGCAAGCTATTATCTACTACAAGGTGACTACCGAAAGGCTTGCATCACACAATTCATGTAGTTAAACTGTAGAGTTTTACTTGTTTGCACAAACCGAAGAATGGAAAAGTTTTGCAGTTGTGGAAGTGTGCCTCGGATTGTCTGCCATTGACTTGTTTCCTTTTTTGGCAATGAATCATCCCATTTTAAATTTAAAATCCAAAGGCTTTGAATAAATATTTTTATGGTTATGGTGATTGGAGCTATCCATACCAACAGATCAAAAACCTTACCGGCTTCAGACAGAATCGTTCTCTTTGTAAACTTTACATTGGGTGGTAGATTAATTTTAAATTTAAATGAGTCTTCGATAGGATGGTATTGAAAACCTAGCACCTTTACTGTAGCGTTCTGGTTAGGTTCATCAATCTGTTTTATTTGATGCTCTTTATCTTCTAGTGGAATATCTTTCAATACTTCAGGACTATTAGACACCTATTTTCTCAAATTCAGACCGTAGTTGGATAAAACTATACTTATGGATGTTTTCAAATGCTGAACTTCAGTTATTGTGTCTGCTCCTGTTATATGTTTAGCTGCAATTGGATTAGAATCCATGAAGTCTTTAGCTATTTGATTGATTGACTTTGTAGCTAAATAAAGTGCGGAAGCTAAGTCATAGGTAACAGTACGTAGTTTGAAATATCTGATAGGACCTGATGGATCATCTCTCCAAACAATTTTTTGGTTTTTGGCGTCGTCGTCATGAATTCGAATTTGCCTGTACATTTTTTCTATATCAACAGAAAAAATGAAACGGTGTTCGCGAAAGCGTAAAACAGTAGCATAGAGTGTGGCTTGAACCGTAGGACCAACTGCTAGGGAATCGTTAAGAGATACACCAGAGCTTGATTTCGCAGAGCCATCAAATACAACTCTAAGTTTTGTTGTGGAACTGTTTGTTTTAAAGGCACCATGATGTGGTAAGAAAAACCCATAATCTTTGCTAAGAGTTTGAGGAATTTCTTCCATATGGCCAAGAGGTAAATATTCATCCATAAATACTTTATACATTTGGAAAAATTCTTTATCTCGAATAAATCGACGTTCCACTCCTTTCAGTCTTTGTATTGCCATATTAAGCGATGTACCTGATTCAGTGGTAGATTTTTTAAAAGGTAGTCGAACTTAGAAACGTCCATCCGAAGTTCTCATGTGAGTTTCCTCGAAGCTTTTCATCTGAGGATAGAATTGAGACATTATTAGGAATAGCTTCTAGTTCCCAAAAGAGATTTAATGTTTCATCTAATTGAAACTTTCATTTTGAAAAGGTGGTTGATTATTTAATGAACCCGCCACTACCCATCCAAAAATAGTATTTTGTAGCACTGGCTCAGTTGGAATTCCTTTAATCTGTCCATCGACTAAAACGTTGAAAAAATGATCAATCCCTATGAGTAAATCCACTTCATTTGATTTATAAAATTCAGGATCAGCTAATGGAAGCTTCGTCCACTCATTCAAGTGTAAAGGACCAATTGATATATGTGGTATTTTTACCACATAATGTGTAATGACCAAAGTTGGACCTGAGAGTGGTTTGATATGAATGGTGGCTGTTCCCTTGGTTATGCTTGTTTCTACTTGCCTAATTCCCTTGACTGTAATTCGTCCGTTGTGACGTGGAATACCAAGACGCTGAAGGCATGACTCTGATATAAAGCTCGCTTTATATATAAACAGGACAGTGATAAAAGACTTTATATATAAACAGGATAGTGATAAATTACATGTCCACAAGTTTGGCCGATCGGACATTTGGTATTGTAACTAGCAATGTGGCCTTTGATTGTTGGGACCTTATTCACTGAAACTATATTGCGTGTTTTTGAGACACGTAATGACTCTTAAGCATCGCATCTGAGTAAAAAAATACAAATAGTTCCGGAATGGTGTGGTTATCCTTGTCAGCTGTGGCCTGTGCCCAAACACTTTCTGACTCGCCGTCTAATTTTTGGAATAATATATACACGAGCCATGTATCTCGATCTTCCCCATTTGGTCCCATAGCTTTAAATCCTCGCAGAACTTCATCGGAGGTGTCGAGCAGCCGTTTGATGTTACTGGAATTTGCGAAATTGATCGATGGTTGTTCTAAAAATATTCTAATAAATGCGTTGCTTATGTGTCGCTTTCTGCTATACCTATGCCTTAGCTTTTGTAGCGCTTCAATATAATTTGATTCAGTAATACTGAAGTGTCGTAATAGACTAGCGGCTTTGCCTCGAAGTAACCCCTTTAGATATTGAGACTTTTGTACTGGGGATAATGCGGTCGAGTCATGTATAGAAGACACATATAGGTCGTGAAATGACTGCCACTCAGTGTAGTCGCCTGAAAACACTGGAATATTTAATTTTGGTAGTCCGACTTCGGCTCCGGTTTGAGTAACATGAAAAGGATTATCCATGCTCATATTGGCATTCGCATGGCTTAGTCCTAGTTTATGAATCATTTGATTTAATTCGGTGATTGCTTTGTAGTAATTCTCTTCGTAACTAATGTCTGGTTCTTGCAATTGGTCGAGATCAAACATGTGGTTCAGCTAAGCTGAACATGCGGTTCATCTTAGCTTTACATTCATCTATTAAGATTTCACTTGATTTTTGAAGACTGTTTATTATGAAGGTTAATTTGCCCTTGTTCACTGACCTTTGTTTCCTTAAAGCGTTTATATCGGTCATTTTGAAAGTGCTACAGAACACGTATTAATTTATGTCACTAATCAAATTCAAGGTTTTATGCAGAGAGTACTTTACAACAAAGATTCACTTGTTTGGGACAATTGCGAGTTTAAGTTGAATAGAACAATATTCACTTCACAAACCGTTCGTTCACAAGTATATTAAACAGAGCACTTTTATTTTATGTCTTTAGAATTTAAAAATGTGAATTGATACTTATCGGATTCAGGCACGTGTTTGTGCTGTTTACAAAGCTCGTAGGATCAATTTCCAGTTTGCGGGTTGCGTTATAATGATATCGTGTAATCCAGGATCCAATTTGATATCAGATCCGGCACCAAAATGGTAGGGCACTAGCCGATAAGAATCGAATATTCCAATCAAGAGTATGCTTGATATTTAAAACTGTGCGATTATGCCCACGTATAAATAATATGGACTGTTAATTGATGATTGGTAAGTAATTAGGATGATTTTAAAATGTTATAAATTTATTTTATAATTTGGTTGAATTTCACTTTGATATTGTTGATATGACGATCACAATATGATTGAAAACAAAATTGCCAGTCATGATCATAAAAATATTATAAAGGTGAGTTTCCAAATTAAAAAGATTAAATTAAAAATTTATGAGGCGTAAGTTGTGAACAGGCATAATGTGGCCTAAAATCGAGAATATACAGGACTCTCATATATGCAAAATCGTCTATTAATACGTTTGAAAATATAATCGATGACATCTAAGCTAAAAGAGCAGAACAACACCATCATAAGCAGCACCACCCGTAATTACCTAAGAAAATTTGAAATATTCTAACGTAAACGATAATTTAGTCCAAGGGATTTTGCCCAAGAGAAAAGGATGTACCAAATCAAGATTACTTTATAAACAAAATTTATTTTGAACCGGTGAGCTAGAGACTTTATTGTGAGATTATAATAGGCGGTACATAACAAATGAGAGAACGATCACACTAACACAAACAACAACCAAAAAAACTCACATTATACAAGAAAACTGAGATTTTCTTAAATTTGGAAGGAAACAGGAGCCTTGGTATTATCCAAAAAAAGTAATAATTAAACGAATGCAACCTAACCAAACGAAACATGGAATCAGAAGAAATTTTTCGAAATTCACAAAAATTGCAGATCGATCAGCCAATACAATTTCAGGCGCATTTTTAAACGACCTAATATTAAATGATCCAGCATAACAACAAGACATAATGTCGATTTTAATAAGATGGAGAAAACGCAACCTTGGTTCCAAGGTCGACGAAAAAAAGATGTTCTTTCAGATTTCAACCAAATAAACCAAAGGTAAATACCAATACTAACTATTTAAAGAATCACCAAAACCAAAAATCAAAATTTTTTAAATAAAAACCGTTACTCATGGGATTAAATCACCGACATATTTAGCTACTAAAGTCTTATGTAAACTGACAAAAAATGATAAAGAAAAATATACAGTAGCTTCTTTCATGGGCATATATATTAAGTGAGGCAGTGAAAGTTCAACCACAGCTCATATAAATCATAACAGCAGGAAAATTTCAACTAAGATAATTGACTATTATCATCAAAAAATTAACAATAAAAATACTTGGAATTACTTGGAACCCAATCCTGGACATATATGAGTTCAATATATGACCATCAAAACAAACCCAAGGGCCAACTAAATGGATAATACTGGGAGAGGTTACCTAATTGTTCGACTCGCTATTATGGTTTCCATCTATAATTATCCAATCAAAACTTTTGATACAGAATTTGTAGAGAGCTGGTGTTAATTAGAATTAAAAATATGCCAAGAAAGTCTAACGAAAATTGAAAACAAAACCATACCTTAATGGAAAGAACACAATCAACAAAAAAACCTAGATGGATTTACAACAAATGCACAAGTCATACAAGTAATTTGGCAAAAATCAAAATTGGCCTGATCTGTTAATTTAGATTCGTTTTAGTCCCTAAAAATTAAATCGCAATGCAAGGGTCATAACTCACTGAAACTATCAAACACTAAAAACCTCAAACAAAACTTTCAGCAACAGTAAATTTACATTATTCAAGTGACGTCAGCATAACTGTATGTACAAAATATTGAAGCCTGAATAGTAAACGACTAGTCAGTCAAACAATTCACAATTGCTTCAGGAATTAGATGAAGTTTCCTTATGTCTTTCATGAAGTAAAAAGACAATGAGTATGGGCACCGTCCATAATAATCTCTGTGAAAGGGTCGTTTTCTATGAAGTTTTTTCTAGTTGTCCAAATAAAAAAATTCCAAAAATTTAGCTCGGGATGCAAACCGATGGTCTCAGATTGTCGAAATCTTAGTAAATTCAATATTAATTTTATTTTAATTTTCTGGTCCCTTTTGTTTTTTGTCACATAGATTTGATTTTAATATCTCATTAATTATCATAGTACTGAATACTGTTAAAATGCAAACTAGTTTTTTTGGCATTTTCATGACAGTAAAATTCAATATTTGCATTTTGTACGAATACTTTCATGATACTATAATCTACTGTCACGGTAACGATATTTAAAAAAAAAAAAAAAAATTTCTATTTTATTAAACCATTTCAGTCCATAACTCTTTTGACACTCGATACTAACAAGTACTTTGATTATCTTACATATATATGAACCCAAGTTTTCTACTACATTTTCCTAGATTTTCTCATACTCATCCCTACTCAGCTCGCCTAATACTATAATATTATAAAATAAATAAAATTGTCACGTAATATCATCTATAACGATTATTGTACTCAAATGATAAGATCATGGTTTGAAAAAATAAAAAATCGGAAAATTGGAATGGTTTTTCCATAAATTTATTGTTGTTGTTCAGTTAGCTATTTAGATATCAGTTCGAACATAAAAGGAACATAAAAAAAAATTTGTAGTTGGATAAATTGAAATACATTTTCCTGTTTATGGTTGAAAGGTAATGAAAAATCGTTAGAATTTAAATTGATTTTCATTTGTTATATATATATATATATATAAATATATATATATATATATATATATATATATATATATATATATATATATATAAATATATATATATATATATATATATATATATATATATATATATATATATATATAAATATATATATATATATATATATATATATATATATATATATATATATATATATAAATATATATATATATATATATATATATATATATATATATATATATATATATATATATATATATATATATATATATATATATATATATATATATATATATATATATATATATATATATATATATATATATATATATATATATATATATATATATATATATATATATATATATATATATATATATATATATATATATATATATATATATATATATATATAGCATAAGATAAAACAAAAGGGTTACATGAGCATTAGAGTACACGGATTATGATTAATTGTTAGGGGATATGATTTTAAATATAGAGCTGGACTACTAATCAGATAATATTATATTTATGTTTATTATGTTCTAGGCTTATCGAACCAGAGAGAATTCGAATTAAGTTTATGATTTATGTGTATACAGCATAAACATTCTCTCAACCATTTCATAAAAATCCTGGAGGGATTATGAATAAAAAGCAAACACTTTACTATTTTATCACCTACAAATGGATTTAAATTTAATAATGGTTCTCTAGACACGGCAGTCGTTAAAGTTTTTATAAGTTAAAAAAATGTATAATTTTATACGTATTTTACACTAGTTGCTAACTAAACATTATCGAAATTTGCTTCAAAATAACGAAATTCCTCAAAAACTTGTTAATAAACTTACTAACTTTTATAAATCACAAGTATTTAAATTCAACAACCAAACATAATTCCACCCAATCATTGAATATATCATGTAGATAAAGTTATACTTGAGTTTTTCTCATAATCATGGATTTTCTTGAAAATTTATTGAAAAATCGAATATTAAATTGCGCTAATTTACATACAAAGTGTATGTATAGTACATACTCGAATTTATTATCAACCTGATATACACGCACATTTTAGATTATGTCGAGCAAAAATCAATTTCCTTCTTGGAATCGAGAATTATAGATTATTCATTTGAATTTTGGTTACACTATGTATCAATGAATGTTACAGCAGCATGTCGCACCCAATATACTCGTTTAAGTACACGTAGATATACAAATGTAAGAGTTAAATCTTTATGAGGAAGAGAAGAAAATAAATAAATTATGTAAATAAATAAAAAAAAAATATCTGTTCAATTTTCAATGGTAATAAATTATACATTCGGAAAAATCAGCATCATATCTCACAGATTTTTTTACTTTTTATTTTTCTTCAGGAAAAATGTAAATTTTTAATGTATGTGAATTGTTTAGATTTAAACAGATTTACTTTTAGGCGCGTTTTTCGATTTTCAAAATATATCCTTTAAAATAAACTCCTGCGGGAAAATCAATATTATTGTCTTACGATTATATATTTTGCTAAGTAAATTGCACAGTGACAAGTTAAAAACAAGCATACAAACACTGAGAATCTGGAAAGGTTTGAAACATACCTTGTTTCTCCATGATAGATTCCAAGATTGAATGATGGAATGGATTTTTAATGCTAAGGTTCCAGGCATTATAAGTATCAGAACCAAAAATACTCGTAGGTGTCAAGAGTGAGTGCCAATGTAAAATCCTAACACAGGGTGCTACCAGATGTCCTTACCACAATGAAGTTGGGCATCTCGTCAACCAGTGTCACCATTTCTGAAACCTTAATTTAAAGAGGCGGATCGATTCTGTGGATCGGGTAAGGATTTGTGCAAGAGGAAACCAATCTCTCTTAGACTATAGCGCTATGAAGACGAAAAATGTGTAAAGATTTCAGGTATTAGAAGACGTTCAGGAGAACAAAGTCAGTCAGCTGAAGACATTGTGAGAGTAGAATTAATCTTCGAAAAAACGACATCTGTGTATAAAATTTGTAAACCAGTACTGATACAGTAGAAGAGACCCAATATGTACAGCCTCAGTTAATCCATTTGGTGCAACAGGGAGGATTAGTTTTATAGAAATGGGTCAAAAACCATCTAAACATTTAAAAAGGATAAGTTCCTAAATGGCGACCTTACGTTCTTAGAGGAACATGCGGTTAAAACGTTATGTGTTTGATACAACCCAACCTAATTTATTTTAATTGCATTAAACCAAGTATTTAACATAATAACGGGGTAACAAAGTTTAAATTTTTATCGGAAATGTCAAGGATTGTCACCCATTAAGGTGGCTGACTCCACTTATATTTCGCTGTAAGATGAAGTAACAAAAGTTTTAAAGTATATTTGTTGACTTGGGTGACTTGCTACCAGCAGAGTTCGTCGAAAAGTGCAAACGAATTAATTGGAGGCAAAGCCATAATGAGGAAAAGTTGTGACGATCCTATATTTGAAACATCGAAGGAAAGGAAAACAACCGTCGTAGTCCTTCCAAATATTTAAAGTGGAAGTATTATATATAGAAACACTAATCAAAAACCAGTCATCCTTTAAACGGCTTATCCGAATAACAATCCTTCTGTAAAGATGCCTGACAAAACATCGAGTGCCACTACTATCACAGGATCGTAGTAGCACTCGATGTTTTTTCAGGCATCTTTTGGTCCGATCACAGGGCCATAAATTCAGTGCTAGTTTGAACAGTAAACAAATTTCGAAATTCAAAGTAGAACGTCCTGCACTGAAAAAATTAAAATCTTTTAACAAAAACAGAAAGTGGTGGTTTTTACATCCCTTCTTAAACGAGTTAAGATTTTGCGAGTAGGAGGTCAAATGTAAAATGACAGTGACTATAAGAAAAATTTCATCTAATAATCATTTGTCATGAGTAAAGAACGAGGAACCAGGTCAAACATCTGCATATTTATTCATCTGTCTGACCATCAAGACCATCCACGACAAGGTAACATCCAATATAACATCTTAAGGGTTTATAAGTGCTTTCTAAAGATTAATTGCCAGGTTGGAAAATATTACCTTTATGTATAATGATATTGATATAAATTTTGTAGGTTTTGTAGGTTTCTAAATTAATACTGGCAATAAACTGGCACTTCATTTCTGCAACATTACCACATTTCGTAGGACTTTAAAAAGTCAGTGTAAAATCAATTAAAACTTGAAAAAATGTATTTGATACATGTTGCTCACCATCGAAGAAATGGACACCTTCTAAATTCAAATGCAAACGTGCATAAACTAACCAATGGGTCCGTTAACCGAAAACGCAGAATCGTTTAAAGTATTAACACCAGGACATTTTGTGGTTGAAAACACGCTAATAGCACCACCGAAAGAAAAACATCTTGGATCTGAGAAAACCGTTCTGACATGATAGAAGTTAGAAAACGGAGAAATATTCTTATAAAGAGATGAATAATCGCTTCCAACGAGATCGAAGATATGTAGGGTTGCGGTGTAATACCCAGAAAATAATGATCTTCCTTGTGTTGCAACATTAAAACCAGCAAAAACTCCAGCATCAAGAGAACAATAACAAAGTTGTCACTATTACCAATCGAGACATCATGAATGAGAAACGATGGTTATAATGAAGCAGATTAGTCTAGAACGCCATTGCAAAACCAACAACCTAGCCGACAAGTATGATATAATATCACTTTGACAAATCAGGCATTGCAGTATACATTCATGCTGCTTTATTTTTTCAGCCTAGTTTACAGTATACCTTGGGTCTCGCATTCAGATTTCATCTAATCGAATAAAATATCAATTACGATCAAAAAATGGAACAATTCAGGCATACACTTGGAAAAAACTAGTACGGTAGTCCATAAATTCATATATTCATAAATTCATAAATTCATAAATTCATAAATTCATAAATTCATAAATTCATAAATTCATAAATTCATAAATTCATAAATTCATAAATTCATAAATTCATAAATTCATAAATTCATAAATTCATAAATTCATAAATTCATAAATTCATAAATTCATAAATTCATAAATTCATAAATTCATAAATTCATAAAATAGGTTTGGACTATGGCTACTAGGAAATTCAACAGATAAGTGGTTTAGATTTTTTAATTAGGCATAACCTGAGGTGTCAATAATCCTCCAACTGTTTAAAATTCAGGTACTAAGCTTTTAAAATCTTATATGTTTTCAATTTAAGCTTTGTCATGCACAAAAATCCAAATTGTCTCGATTTTTATGCAGTTAATTAAACCAAATCTAATTTAGTGCCAAAAAAATTTAGCACATCATAAAAATTAAATTACCAAAACCATGCAACAAGTCTCAACATTTTTAACCATCATAATTTATATCTTATTTAATAAACACATAAAATCAGTATTACAACAAAAAAAAGCAACTTAGGAAATTTATGATTTTATGTCTTAAAATTTATTTTTTATAAGATTTATTATGATTTTTATTGCTGCCCAGATTTATTTAGATATTTATAGGCAATGGATTAGATGGTAAAAAAATTTAAACGATTTTTCATCAATATTACATATACGACTACGAGTACAAGTTAAAGCTTTTATAACATCGCAAAAGCACTAAAGCTGTTTACATAAAAAAAATACATTAAAATTATGTATGTTCCAATAATGCATATAACCTCATAAACTAAAATTGTTAATGTTAAAATTATGATTATGGCAGACTTTCATAAGCTTTTCTGTTGCATATTTTGCATACCTACTATCCAAAAAGATTTTTTTCTGCTTAAAAGATGATAAGAATTATTTAAAATTTATGAAAGCTTGCATTTTTTATGGATTAACGAACTTAAGAATTTATAAAATTATGTATTTATGAATTTATGAATTTATGAATTTATGAATTTATGAATTTATGAATTTATGAATTTATGAATTTATGAATGATGAACAAGTTGATAGTCTAGATATCACACAAACGAAAATCGATGAATTGGTGTCAAATGATACCATGGTTAGAGAAGTTAAAGGGGCTCTCTAGTCAATACCCAATGCTTCAAGGAGTGCAGTCGCCAATGAATGTAACAATGGCGTAATTTTCCAATAATCAAAAAGAAATGCTTTAACCCATCAAGGATACGCAAGCTCCAGAACAACACATAAAAAAGGCAACATCAAGCTGTCACGAACAATATCACGTTTTTCACAAAAATACAGCCATAACTGTCATTATCATATTTTAATACTTAAAATGACTTCTGACAGGAAAAGCAGACACATTCATAATTCACATTCCGCTTACTCAAAAAAATTACGACGAAGCATACAAAAAACTATGGAAAGCCCAAAAACCAATTCTTAAAGTGCTCGATGTCCTGATTTTCTATTAAAAGCGATGTTTAATATTAGAATCTATCAAAATAAACAAACGCGCAAACCTGCCAACTAGTCATTGATCTTTGCTGCAGTGTCAATATTAGTACAAACAACAAGAATTACAAGCCATCAATTTCCACTCCCAGAAGATGAAGGGAAACTGTATCTTGTTTGAAATGCAGCTCACCATATGAATGCGAAAAGTTCCGAGAACTACAAATCATTTAAAGAAATAAATTTGTTGCAACAGTCAGAATCTGATACGACTGAATGTTAAAAAAACACAGGTCTATATTATTGTCAATCTTAACATGTCTGCGGAAGCATCACACACTCTTCCATCATGACCATCAAATGATCTGAAAATAGAGCAAAATAAAAACTCGGAAACAAACGAATCCTGTAGTAACTTTCATCGAACTAATGCTGTGGTGTGGAACTCAATTCAAGACGTCTAAATTGCCAACCACTTAAGTAAGGGTGATTGACAAATATATCAACCAACAATTCAGCCGAATATAAGTAGATTCGTGTTCAACCGGCTTCAATATGACCTAGGCATGTGCAAAACATCTCCCAGTACAACAAAATACTGAATGATGGGGAAGCACTGAAGCTCATTCCTCATTTCGAGACGAATTTTACTACGGAAATCAAAGTCGTGATTCTTATACGGCTTTCTCATAGACTTCATAGATTGGATAAAACAATTATGAGAAAATGGTCCAATCGAATCGCTAACTTTTTCAGATCCACTGAACTCTCATTTTCAGGACATTGACCTAATTTTAGGAGCCACTCAATGTTTCCAACTTCTTCTGCGTCCTGCATTTGTTGGGCATCTAACTAACCACAGCTTTCGAAATTCGTATCCAATGAATAAACTAATCAGTCGAGTTATGTCGGATGTCCGACTGTTCTGAGATACTCATATTGACTGCCTCCGATTTAAAAATAATATGGCAAAAACACATAAAATAGTCACAAAACGTCGGCTAATATCAGATGCCTCTTTACTTTTCGATCCACTGGGATGTTAACATCAGTAACGATAACCGCAAAATTACTGTTTCTGGAGTTATGACTACAACACCTAGGATGATATGCTTAGCTTCCATCGAATGTAACTGAAAAAGAGAAGGATTTCGGAATTACATGGCTTAGCAGACTCGAGGGACGTAGCATATTCAGCAGTGGTGTATAGTCGTGACACAAATTACAAAGGTGATATCAAAAAAAGGATTTTTGGAATTTTTGGCTATAATCATCAATGTGGTGACCCAATCGCTTCATATTAAAAAATACAGGATTATTCTTTATTGAATTGCCAAACCTCGATGTCACCTGTCAGTCTTTGAAACAATGCGCAACACTCTTCGGGGCTACGTTTGCTCTGCAAGCAATCTTTTCGACTGTGCCTCAAAAGGAATTATTTTAACTGTGTATTTCCACCATAAACTCGGTAGCATGGATCGCCATTATTTTTAAAAACAAATTAAACATGGCCACAAACCAAAATCTAATCATTCACAGAGGTTATCGAACAATCAGACAGAATCAAAGGTAACGCAATTACCTACCCCTGTTTCTTTGACTTGACAAAGTGGCATCCATTGTACAATAAAAATAAGCAAATTCTTGGCTAAAAATAGGCAAATTCTTTGACTTGACAAAGTGGCATGCATTGTACAATAAAATAAGCAAATTCTTGGCTAAACTTTTCTGGATATGTTTTAGGTATCAGTGGTAGACTACAAACTCCGCTTTGCTTATATTCAAACAGGCATCCAATCATTTTACGGTTATTTCATGTCCTAAGTGGCATGTTTCTAAAATATCCACAAAAGCTATCTCCATCGCGGGCGGTCCCCATAACTACATCTCTCGGAATCTTTCCACTGGAATATAAAGTTTAGAAACTGCATGATGCAAAAGGTGTTCTATATATACCATAGAATAAAGAGCAATCCGTTTATTCCAATGATGAGTAATCTACCAGCTCGACGAGTACCACTGTCACGGGCATTCAATCATACCAGAGTTGACTAAGAGGTCCAATCGAAAGGATTACATTTTGATTTTCATCTGCATGATAGTAAAGACAGTATGCATTCTGAGTTGGTAAGCGATCTGACACTGGCGCATGTTTTATTTGCACACGCACTATTGCCCTTCCCAGATTAAACTTATTTGGATTATTTTGAAAGTCTATTGGTATCGTCTCAGGACAGAATAATTACACAATTTGCATCAACGCGGAAAAAATAAATCGAATTTAGCTTCATAAAATTTATCACACATGGCGTACGGATAGCAAATTTAAAAGCTGTAATTTTGCTTTATCATAACTTGTCCATATTTTTCTAAAAAAAAATTCAATCTTGCTCATTCTTTGTTGCATATGCAACATCAAAATAAAATCATAAATTATGAATTACAATATTGCAGTATGGGCTTTCTTTGATGTATCAGCAAATCCATGGATTTTGAAAATTTTCGTCCGTATTAAGCCATCTTTGTATGTTAGTGTGTTCAATCATTTTTAGATTATATCAAATACTGACCATATTTCCTTTTGTCTATTGGAAATCTCGTGATCCCAGTTTAGCTTTTCTATAGCTAAAGTTGCAGAAAAAAATAATTTTGTTAATCTTAGTAATCGGGGACAATCAACCAATAACATCAAAAAGACTTGAAGCCTCGGATAAGTCTTTTAGATGTGTGGGATGACTTAGGTAGATTAACTCAGAATATGATAATATCTTGACTTGGTAATATGCCCAAATTAGAAATTATTTTTTAACTATTGTTTTAAAAACAAAAAAGTTGCTTAGAATTGTCATAAAGCTTTTTGCAAAACATTTTTAAGTGTCCGGTAAATTGATTGCTTGATTAGTTATAATGTACGACCAAGAACGAATCAGGAACTCTCGGGATGCCAGGCACTACCGTACATTCATGTTACATATAACAAAACCGAAGGAATGGAAGTAATGTTAAGGTATGTTATTAATGATAGACCCGACCCGGTTACTGACACCTAAGTGATAGATAATTAGTATTTTTTTTGTGGTATCGGGCAAGGAAAGGTAAGTTAGTAATGACCAAATTGGTTCAGTTTCCTCGTGGCTAAAGTTTAACTATTATTAGCAAAAGACTATCACAATTTTTTTGAACTGAAGCCACTCCAATCTGCCACCATTTAACTGAAACCTATAATGGTTCCCAAAAAACTAGATTTATTAATGAACTAAGTTCTTCAAACCATAAGCTGTAACAGATTGCATTTGTTTCCATCTGTATATTACTAATGTACTATTGCACCTTAATGCAGCTAAAATTTTTTAAATGTACTATTGATTTGATACAAAACCTTAAAATTAATATTAATTAGATTTTAAAAAAGTTGATTCAACTTCACAAATCAATAGAATTAACCGTTTTATGACAAATATGTCATGTAATGCCAAAAATCTAATTTATATACACTTTATTTGACATAAAAATTTAAAATGAATATAAATTAGATTTTAGAATAATTGGTTAAATATTACAAATGAATTGATTTAACCGTTTTATGATCAATACGTCATGTAGTCGCCGAAAATCGAATTTATATACACTTAATTTGACACAAAACTTTAAAGTTCATATAAATTGAATTCTAACAAAATTGCTTAAATATTACAAATCAATTAAATTAACCGTTTTATAACCAATAACACTATATTTTCTAAAAACTTCACGAAAAAAATAACATTTAGGATTAGAAACCCCGGATTATGACGCACAAAAATTTAGAGAATAACTAATGGGCTATATATCTGCAAACGTGGCCGTAAGATAGCTAGACAAATTAAAAGATGATACTAGTTATATGTAAACAGTTGGGATATTTACGAATAATAAAAATATAATGCTAAACGTATTAAAAAATTACCGCACATCTTCTATGCATATCACAACATTATGTACATACATCTTGCGACATAAATATGATCATAACTATTTTATATGAGATAAGCCATGATTTTGTTTATTTTATTTTTTTATGATGAATATTGCCAGCTATGCATGAAATATGTAAGATTAACGAAAAAAAAATCAATTGTAATTTTATGCCCACATTATCCCATTACGGTTTAAGTATACGAACTAATTTGGAATGATAAAGAAAATTATTATGGTATGCAGAAATTAATCAATGAGTACATTGCATTGTTGTGCGTGCCGATATGATGATGCCGTGGAGAATGAGTTTGTTGTGCGCTTAAATTACCATCGATTTATGAAATTAAAATGATTAGACATTTTCATTTTAATTAGATTTTGATTAGATTTAGGATGTAAAAAAAAAAATTAAGCCTAGGGGATATTAAAATTTTCTTACATTGTTACAATTTTCGGTTTTTGTTTTTCGTTTTCCATTTTGAAATTAATTCGATTGTTGTTACATTTTGGTTAAATCAGATGTCTCCAAGTGATTTGAGCTTTAAATAATCTTCTGTCTAGTATCTGTTTTGTTAACACGAAAACAATTTGGCATTTCTTAGAACCAATTTATAAAATTAATATGAAGTCGCGAATCTTTTTAGATTTTAGTTATCTTTATAAGGAATCAGTTCACTGACATACTGTTTGACTGGAAAGACCGAAGAATATTTTAAATTGGAGTTGTTTAGCTTAGTACATTTATTTCAGTTTAAATCCTAATTACTGCTTCTTTGTTCAATAATGATGCTTTCAAAATAGATACCTATAAGTTGTTAAATTTTGGTATTTCCTGAATGACGTATTTTGTCAGTTTAACGGTTATTTTATTTATTTTCGGTGTTAAATAGTTTTTATGAATCTGTAATTTATATGCATTTTATATTTTTATATGTATTGGTTATTTGTATATTTTATTTAATTTTTGTGGTTAATACTTTTTTTTTTTTCAAATACTAGTTCATTTCCATAAAAATATATAAACAATATAACACAACATAAAACCTGATATAATATATATTTAAGAAATAGCTAGATAGTAGACTCCTTATTTAAAAAAAATGTCTTGGAGCCACGATTCAACTCAACAACATAATAATACAAATTTAAAAAATTTAAAATTTTTTAAAATATTACAAATAACGAGATTTAACGGTTCAAACACATACTAAGATTAAAAAAAAATTTAAAATAAGAAATTTACAAGAAACTTACAAAACACTCAAAAACGTAACGCGTCATTATTATAAATAGAGTATCTTCATATTATCTAACATACAACTTATACAAGGGTACCGGTCGAAACTGGAGATTTTACAACTGGATTTGACGAAACAGGATAATTCAAAACTGGATATTTTTCCAGAACTTTTCCAAAAAACCATTTCAAAATTTCATTTTTATCCTACGTATCGAATTTCATCATAATCGGTTAAGAACTCGCCGAGTTCCTTCCTAATTGGCCATATTCCAGAACTTTTCCAAAAAATCATTTCAAAATTTCATTTTCCTAAAAAATCATTTTAGGTTTAAATCACATGTCGAAATATCCAGTTTTGAAATATCCAGTTTTAAAATGTCCAGTTCTGAGCGATTCCCCTTATACAAGTATTACTTAGTTAAAAGGTTAAATTATTTCACCGTATCAAATAACACCTCTACATCATTAAAAGTAAAAAAACATTCTTTTAGAACATGGCAAAACTCTCTACTCGAATTTACGTTCAAAACTTGTCCTGGTAATTGATTGAATAATTTGAGAGCAGTGTAGGTAAAGAATTTCTTGAAATGCTCCTTTTTCGGATGTGGTACATGGGTTCTAATTTGATTCGGAACATATAATATAGTACAAACGAGTTCCCAAACACCCGATTACCGCTGATTATATAGTATACCTTAAGTATTTTAAATTTATATAAATAACGTAATAGTAGAATATTATGTTTCAAAAACAACGGACATGATGGTGTGATTCGTGGTAAAACATTTATAATTTTTAAAATCCTTTCTGGATCGACAATAACGGTTTGATATTAGCCAGGTAGAATCCATTTATACCATATCGCAGGCGACACAACTAAAGCATGGTAGAAACATTTTAAAAATACTGGGCTGCAAATATTGCGCAGATAATAAAACGTACGAAAGGTTTGACACAGTTTTAACACTTTTAAGAATACCAACATGATCTTTGAAGTTAAGTTGTGCATCCAAAATCAATCCGGCATATTTGAACGAACTAACAATTTCAATAGGTATACATAAATCATTAGACTCATTACAGGAGAGTGAGTGAAGAACCATAGGAGTAGGAGTTTCAAATGCACTACTCACATTAAAATTCATTACTTTTAATTTTCAACTTTAAATCATATCATGTACGGTACACCATTTCTTAATTGTCATATTAAATGTCGTTTTTCAACGAATCTACCATCGAATTGGAATACCATATAGCAATGTCATCAGCAAAAGCAACAATATTCCCTTGTAATTTTAAACTAAAAATTGAATTAGAGTAAATCAAAAACAGCAGAGGCCCCAGGACAGATCCTTGTGGAAATCCTACATTTACCAACTTTTCACCGCTATAGACATTACCTATGCGGACACATTGCAATCGATTTTGCAAATAAGATTTGACAAAATGTAATACCTCTAAACTCGATACGATACAGTTTTGCTAATAAAATATTATGATTGACAGTATCGAATGCTTTAGAAAAGTCAATGAAAAAAGAAGCAGCCTTTAGATTATCATTTAAATGTTGATGTAACGACGATAAAAATGAAAGTAGGGTTTTTCAGTAGATGAATTTTTTGTAAATCCAAACTGCCTCCCGTCTAGAAAATTGATTTTATTTAAATAGTTCAATACACTGGATTTAATAAGTTTTTCAAAAATTGTTGAAAATGTGCTTAAAAGTGTGATAGGCCTATAGTTATTAGGATCAAGCTTTGCGTCTTTTTTAAACAATAGTATTACAACTCCTACTTTTAGTTTGTCAGGAAAGACTCCTTTTGACAAGCACAAATTAAAAATAAATGCCAAAACATGAACAATACTTAAAATCACTTTTTTAATCACTAAATTTGAAATGCCATCAATACCAGCAGAGCTGAAAAAAAATTCTGATTCGCAAATAGCGTAAAAGAAAAAGCTGGCGCTTTACTCGTGCACATGAATAAACTGATCCTTGATGGCATCTTCAAACACTATGTCTTCAATACCACTAGCAAGAATGTTATGTGGTATACAAATAAAATAATCGTTAAAAACTTCAGCAATCTTATGAGAGTCTGTGACTAAATTATTGTTACCTGCATCAATAGATGTTACAATATTATTGTTTTGTTTGTTACCCAAAGCACGATTTTCAACAGTCTACATAGAATTTAAATCAGTGGCTGCACTAAATTTATTTTTGAAAAACGATTCTTTAGCACACGGAACTAAAACTTTTATTTTCGAAATAATAGCTACTAATTTTTTCTTTAGAAATTCATTCGTTGGATTTCTAGCTAATCTTTTAGCTAACCTATACCGAAAATTAATTAAATTTAACAATGCATCAGTCATCCAAGGCTTTAATTTACAATTTTTACGTTTAATTTTAAACAAAGATTTAATTTTGTTTAAAGTAAAAATAAATTTCTCAATAAAATTAGAGTAAGCCATATTTGGATCAACCGCGCAAAAAACTGAATTCCAATCATCCAAGATCAAATCTTCTGGCAGCGCAGCATAATCTATAACGGTTTTATGAAGCACAGGTTTAAACTGCCGATTTATTTTTTGGGGATTAAACAAGCTGAAGAATAACACAATGGTATTATGATCCGTCACATACAAATTTAAGTTTTTTACAACAAGATTGTAGACTATGTGTTCTTGAGAAGACGTGATCAAGGCATGTGCCAGAGTCCGGTCTATTAACGCTGTTCAAGATGAAATCCAAACCAAAAGACCCACACAACATCAAATAATCATCCTACAAGTGGAAATCTTTCAATAAGTCAAAATTGATATCGCCAAGTAAAATTTTATGTTTCGATCGATCCAGGCAATCATTTAACTCTGATAAAAAAGTGTCAAAATTACAAGAATGAAATCGGTATATCAATATGAAAAAAATCTGTAAATTACCAAAGTGGATAGTTAATTTCAATACGTTAGCTGATGCAAAATTTAACGAACACACACTATGGATAGTAGGTGATCGCACAAAGACAGTCACACCACCAGCCCTATAGTGATCATTATACTTTGCCTAAAACGTGTAGCCCTCCAAATTATAATTTTTTATTTCGGAACTTAAAATCCAGGTTTCTGTTAACAAAATAATATCAACATCGATACTTAATGCTTGTAAATAAAATAAAATGAATCAACATTTTTACGTATGCTTCTAATGTTTTGCAATACAATATTGTAACCAATAAATTCAACCATCATAACAAGGCCATAAAAAAAGTTTAAAAGCAAAATCATTAATATATTCCAATACAATAAAATAGTAGAACCAAACATATGGGCCATACTTCATAAAAAGTTTGTGAATATAATCAAAAATATTTAGTATACGTAAGAAGCAAAAAAGTACTAATAATACTAAAAGCAGCATTTAAGTACTAATTAAACCAATATGAACCGTAAGTAACATTAGTAATAACACATTAATTAAAACAATTATAAAAGTAAAGATTACAACCAAATTTCTAAAAAATGTTAAAAAATAAAATTAAAATTCGATTTAGCAAGAGCAACCATCGCCACGTTAAAAAGTGTAAATATCACAAAAGTTAAATTATAAAAACAAGTATTTGAACCGTCGAACATAAATGGTTCGAAAATCCACAGAAAAAATTAATTTTATGTAAATCGTTATAAAAAAAAAGAAAGAGTACTAACAATATTATAAAAAGAAAACTAGTACTCATTCTATCGAAAAATGGTACTACAAGAACTAAAATTACTATAAAATTTAAAATTATAATTTCAACCCTAGGATTGAAATTGACAGCTAAATCATTGTCATTGAAAATAAAAACAAAATAGTGAACAGCTGCTGTAATGTAAACAAAGATTAAAAAAATGTTTAAACTTAATAAAATAATTACTGATGTTGTGCAGATGGTTAAACGACCGAATATGACAAATCTTCGAAGATTCATCTTTACGTAGCATAATGACGCAAAAAACCCAAAAAAAATCTGAATTTAAGTTCTCTTTTGATCAGCTTAGCCTCTTTGTATAACTTGGACCGCAATGCTGTTAATTTTTGCATAATAAATATACTACTGAAACTATGAGTGTTAAAAATCAACTCCAACACCTCCGTAGAGAGGCGTTTTACACTTCTCATTTTATTAAGAATAGAAGTTTGCAGCTCCACCTATACCATTTTAACAATATACAGCTCAGTTGTTGTTTAAACATTAGCAGCACTATTCACTTTGCTTACATTAATAATATCATTGCTAGTAATTCGTTCATCAACTTTAGTCAATACTTTTAAAACAAGCTCGTTATTTATCATAATTATTCTGTTATAACTAATGTATCTTTAATTTTTTCCTGCTGTATTGAATCTTGTGATGCTTCTAAATGGTACACGCGTTCTCGAAGACTTTTGCACTCATCTTCAGTCTTTCTCATGTACAATTTTAAGTGCTTAACTTCTTCTAGAGCCACCTTTAAATCGTTCTTCAACGTATCTAAAGAACGTATCTAAGGAATTTAGATTTTTTTTGCGCGAAATTAAAGAAATAACACATTGTAAATGTAAAATCAATTTATAAACACTGAGAACTACAACAGCAACAGAAATAAGTCAAACATACTACTATTATTACCAAAATTGTAATTAAATTTCAACTATTATGATTAAGATGAAAAACTTATCAGTTTTTTATTATATGTACTGCACATGAACTAAATATTATAAATTTTATATTTTAAGCTTCAATTTTATACGACTGTATCCTATGACGGTTGTCTGTTGAATGAATATTTCATAAATATTTTAGAATTTTGTGTATATTGAACAGTTATTTCATTTAATTTTGGTGCTAGAATTAAAATTGTGGTCGTAGGGGATGGAATTGGGTAACTCAATAATTTACACCGTGTGTTCGGCAATTTTTAGTTCGTGCTTTGTTTTTTTTAGTTTCGCAAAGAAAAAAAAAAAAAAGAGAACGCAAAATTCACAAACAGTAGTCAAATGTTGGCCTTCAAATTGAAGGAGTTATAAAAATGTTTTTGTAATAAAAAAACGCTAGTATACTTTGTAAAATAAAATATTCTTAAACAAATAAATTATTCTTAAAAATAAAATTACAATTGGATGCATTATCATCCATAACTGGTGCCCAACCAACACGAGCACGGTTATTTGTTCGTAATTATTTAGCATAATTCCCATAATCTGGAAATTTACTTCGGTCTCCGAAATTTTACGAATACGCCATTTTGTGAAAGTTTTAAAACACGCGTTTGCAACAATTAAATTTGATCGGATCCGACATTATATCCAGCTGTAATAAACTAATTATTTGATTAGAGTTTGCTTAATAATTTGTACAAATAACAAACACACAACCAAATTCGTTAAATTTAGGTCATCAAAACGGAAATACAACATATACAACCACACGGTGTTATAAGTGTTATAGCATTTAAAAGTTTACCGGGAATTGCCCAAATTAAACAACAAGATAATCGTCCGGTTCAACAAGATCAGTCAAGTGGACCAATATTTGGACAACACCTATTTTAGATTAAACATAGTTTAATACCTTAATATATATCCTATTCACATTGAAGTGTTGACTGTGTTTAGGTAAGAGAATTTTGTATTGCATTTTGTGTAGACTACCTTCTTTTTCCCAAATATTTTATTGTGTGCAAGTGCATATTAGGATTGTGCAGAAATACACGCTACAGTTTGTATAATTTTAAAGAGTTGTTTCTATATTATGCCTGAGGATGAGGAAGATATTGAGGCCGGAATACCGGCACAACCATGATTTATAGATATTACGCAAGTGAAAACTATAGTTAGCGAAATAATGACCCAAATGTTGGCAACGAAAAGCGCTACATCATCACGCCCACCGTTAGGAGAGACGGAGCGGGATGACCAAAAATGTAAGTCTACGGCGCCTGAAGTGCAAGGAGCTATAGAGGATTTTATGCCTAGGCAACTTCACCTGGTCGCACCTAAGCCAGCTCCAATTTGGACTCATGACGAATTATGGTTTTGCACAGTGGAAGCTCAATTCACAAATACACGAATTACTAGCCAAGCTACAAACTTTTATACGGTCCCGGGCGTGTTGACTCCGGAATTGGCTTGTATAGTACCGGATATGGCAAAAGTAATTTTTCCTACGGATCCCTACAATCTACTCACATAGTCGCTAATCACGACACTTGGAGATTCATCATCGGTCAAAATATGTAAGGTGGTGAGTGAAATTTACCTTGGCAGCATCTTGGTAAATGCTTTCCCAAGGGGAAAAGTTTTAGGCTAGTTCCAGATCGCGTTCGAAGGTGGCGGTTAAAGACGGAATTTGTTGGTACCACTATCGATTCAATGATAGGGTCAAAAAATGTGTGTCTGTACTTGTAAATTTACGACCCAATTAAGTTCGATACAAAAAAACAGTTAAGTCAGCACACTTAGCGACGTGTCTTGGCACAAATCATCACAAACCTAATATCTAATTGATACCGGAGCAGAAATATCAGTGTTTCCGGCTTCAGCGAAGGACAAATCTAGGGGACAGTCAGACTTGTCCCTATACGCTTCAAATGCTGCCAAGGTCAGTACAAACGGAAGGTGGTTGAATTGGATTTAGGTCTCAGGCGGTCATTTTAGCAAACATTCATTATCATTGACGTCACGGTGCCTATAATAGGGGCCGAAACAAGTGCGGGTTATTGGTCGATATCAAACGCAAACGGCTGTTGGATGCACTAACGTTGGTTTACTCTCTTGGTAAAAGTTCTAACATTTCAGTTAAAATCCTAACTTGTAGCGACTATCATTCAATAGATCCTGACATAATTTCGCTTTTTGAGGAGTTCAAGGATATTACACAAGCAAGTAGGACCGAGCCCACGCATATCAAGCATTCAGTGATACATAACATTGAAACTTGTGGACCAGCTGTGTTCGTTAAAACAAGACGCCTTTCACCCGAAAAACTTCGTGTTGCTAAAAAAGAGTTCGAGATCAAGCAAATAAAAGGTGTTTGCAGACCCTCCGACAGCCCATGATCAAGTCCACTTTAGCTTGTCATAAAGAAAAATGAAGAGTGGTGATCTTGCGGTGACTACCGTGCACTTAACAATGTGACACAGCCCGACCAATACCCTATTCCTCATTTGTAGGAGTGTTCATGCCAGCTGGAAGGGTGTACCATATTCACAACAATGAACCTGAGAAAGACGTACCATCAGGTCCCAATCGAGACACAGGACATTCCCAAGACAGCGATTACGACTTCGTTCGGACTCTTCGAGTTTACGAAAATGATGTTCGGTTTTATTGATCACGTCAATTACATGTGAAGAACATTGGAAACCATTTGAGCAGTGTTTTCAAATGGTAGGGCATCGGACCTACAGCGGAAAAAATAGACGACATAGTTAAATATGCTCATTCAGAAAAAAATTAAACAGCTTAGAAGATTTCTAGGGATGCTGAATTTGTATAGATGGTTCATTTCAAAAGCAGAGGGTAATCAGGCTCTACTAAACGACAAACTTAAATGAAGCAAAAAATGACAAACGAGTGATTTTTTGGACAGTCGTTACAATAGAGGTATTTAAAAATTGCAAAAAGCAATTGATTGAGGCAACTTTTCTGATGTACCCTACACTAGACTCCGGGCTCGCGGTTATAGTTGATGCATTGGACAAGGTACTCGGTGCAGTGGTGCAGTATAAAGTTCGGCATCTAGCAGCCGCTTAGTTTTTTTTCGGTAAAGCTGAATGAGACACAACAGAGTTACAGCGGCTACGACCACGATTTTTTGGCAGCCTATTCAGTCATCAAGCATTTTAGACACCTGTTTAAAGGAAGACTCTTCATACTATTTACAGATCATGAACCACTGATTTATGCTTTTAAGCAGAATCCGGCCAAGGATTCGCGTGGAAGTTCCGGCACCTCAACTTTATTGAGCAGTTTACGACTGACATACAACATGTGTCTGGAATAGAAAATGTCGTAGTTCCTCCCTTTCACGTATCGACGAGATCATGATACTACCTACAATCGATTATGAAAGAATTGCAGAAGCTCAACAGGATGACGCTGAGTTAAAACAGCTTATGGAAAGCAGTGGAACGCTCAGTGGAACCACTTTGCGTCACATTTTGAAGGATGATTTGCATTTGTTTCCGTATAAAGTGCAATTAACACAAATATTATTGTCGATAGATCATCCACGTTGCTTGAAATACGGCCAAACAGTCGCTCGAATGGATGACACCAAACCTGATTTTTGGAAGCAAATTTTGATTTGACCCCTCCGGACTCCTTTTTGTGCGGTTATTTGAACTGCAAAATGTAAAAGACAACCACAAGACAACAAGCCATTTTCTTTAGATCCAAACCAGAAGTATCCGGATGGATTAATTCGCTGGCTTATTGGAAACATACCTGATGTTATTTGCAAACTGTAGAAATGAGATCTTGTACCATGAAAGT
Source organism: Tipula confusa (assembly GCA_963556175.1). Classification (NCBI taxonomy): domain Eukaryota; kingdom Metazoa; phylum Arthropoda; class Insecta; order Diptera; family Tipulidae; genus Tipula; species Tipula confusa. The sequence continues at coordinate 169,247,140 of OY744476.1, read as the reverse complement.
TTTTGCATGTTGAGTGATTTCTTGTTTTATAATCTACGTTTCCACTTTTATGATTTGGTCGTCTACCAATTCGATGGCAGTTGTTACGTGCGATTGTGAAATCTATTTGCACATCTCTTTGTAGGCTATTTTTATTGGCTGTCCACCAATTGGATCTCACATCTTGGATGATCCGATGTCTTTCTTATAGGAACAAACACTTTAATTTAACTTCGACAAGTCTTTGAAAGATGAGTCTATATTTACAAGTGAATATTTTCATAAGAAAACAATGTGCTAGCCATAAAAAAATCGTAAGCAATCGCAAAATACATCATTTTTGCTCGGTATTAGTTGCTACATCGTGCTGAGATAGCCTTATTCGAGTTATAAAAGGTCGAAAAGGTAAACTTCTTCCAAACAAGCTAACGGCTGGTGCAATTTTTATTTACTAATTTCTAAATGACAATATCCCAAGCTAATTTTTATTCATAAACCTTGAGATATATGAAGTTAAGAAGTTTAAATTTTCGCTCCTTTATCGAAAACTAAGCTTCAAAGGAATAATTAAAAAGACAATGAACTTTGAATCTGATATTTAAGTTATTTCAGTTGGGCAAGTTATGTAATTCTAATAAGAGTAATGATGAGATCCTTATTTATTAACCTTGGTCGCTGGTGTCGGTAAGCACTTGTTGTCTCGTTAGAAAATTTTAAATGAGCTTAATATTCTTAAAATGCCACCCCAGTGTTCTTTGCATATCGCAGGCAGGGATTGATCAAAAATTAGATAATAAGCTCTTAGGCCACAAGAAAAAGTCGGAGTTGGATTTCAAAATAGTTACTAACCATATGATAACCCACGTTTAAGCAAGTGACTATTTATTTTTACAATAAAGGCTATCAGTAGCTTTTCCAATTACGAATTTAAACGTTTACCTTTTATAGCCAGGTTCTGGCAAATGCAAATTCTGTCCTTAGTCTCAAACTAAATAAAGTCAAGCCAAATATATGATCATATATTTTGCTGCCGGCAACCATGCTTTGAATACATTCACTGCCAAAGTCAAAATATTTTGCAAATTTTGTCTGGCTAAAGTTTTTTAAGGTGTTGTTTAGACCCGTTACCATGTATGGAGGTGAGAGTTGGACCCTTACGGATGAGCATAAAAACTGGTTCATGAAATTTGAAAAAATAGTCATGCGTTGATTTATTTCATTAACCGAGATATCTTTCTTGATGTCGCTCATGAAATGAAGCAACAGTGGGTACACTGGTTGAGGCACCTTCTGCAAACCGATCCTTAATGGATGGCACAGCAATCTCTGAGAGAAATACTGTTAGTTTGCAAAATTATAGGTCACTGTCGTTGACGATGGCTTTTCTCAGCAGAAAGAAAGATCAGCTTTTCTGCTAGTTATCTACAACAATTTGTACAGCCTAGAGCCAGATTGTGGATTTTGAATGAGCCAGGAACGACTTACGACGCATAGCTACCAATAACAACAAAAAAGAGGTCTAGGCAAATCAAACTACTTACAAAACAAAAATGCAGGTAAATATTAGTAGCTACTCGGTTAGTCACCGATTTTCAACAGAAGAATTTTATTGGTCTACAGTTTCATATCATGGGAAACATGAAATTAATCACAGATTACATTGAACAAGCCTATTTAGAAAAAGCAGTGCTTTGCAAAAAAACAAAATAAGGCTGATTTACACAAGGTTGAGAAACAAGGAGGGAAAGTCAGAAGAACTCCAGAAAGGGACAACAGCAGCTATTAGAAAACGAAAACCAACATTGTCAGCCTTGAAGAAACGTTGACTACAAAAACGGTTTATGCAAATTGGAAAATATTATAGGCAAAATTTGTATCCTGATTCCCATCAGCACACACCAATATGGATTTAAATCCTTCGGTTAACAATAATAAATAAGCATCTTGAAAAACAGGAATAAGAAAAACAAGAAGGAATATTAAGAAAACCAAAAAGCTGGATTGAAATTCGGTGAAAACAGTGAACAAGGATAAAGGTAAGGAAAGATCCAAATTAAATCGAGTGAAGTGCAATAATATCGATTAAACACAAAATATCAATAAAGGTGCATTAAAGAGACTAAAACCAGCGTACAAAGGATGGAACCGAACAGTAAAGTCTAATTCAAGGACTTGGACTACTGTAGCACGCCAGAAAGAATGAAAAAAGTCCTCTTTGAAGAAAAGCTTCTTTGAATTTTTGAATGATGGAAGACTAAAGTCTTAAGACTACAACAACTCAGCAATAATTGCAGTTCTAGTAGCTTCTTTAGGAACTGCACCGGACTGCACTTTTCCTTCAGATTTACTTCTATCGCCATTCGAGACTAGCATGGAAATCTCTAATTTACTCAATATTCAACAACTGTGAAATGTGGACTGATCATACGAGGAGTTTACACTGACCACGCAGAGACTATAAATAAACCGTTCTTCTGCCGATCTTTGGGTTGTGCAGAATAATACGAAGAACAAACACGTGGCATCGAATCCGATGGAGCCAGAATATTGATGTGGTATGGGCTTTCAATGGATTATTATTAAGGGTAAGATCCTTATTTATATTTGACCTTGGTCTCTGGAGTCGGAATGGCTAAGCTTTTTGCTGATTAATATACAATGTCAATGAATAGCGTATCGGTTACATTATCAACAGCTTTGCTAGTTTTGGGTTCCAGTATGGTCCTTTTTGCTGAACCTACTCGGTTGGTGGTTAGATGATGTTTTAATTGTTAGGGTCACCTTCTATAATCTAATTTTTTTTTGTATTCTTCCAATGATCGTTGGTGTCGGTTTTCTTCTTGCAAAATTGACTATTAAACATCAGATGACTGCCTGTGAATGTTGCCAGATCAACACCGATTTTTTTTTTTCTGCAGTGAGTTCTTATATTTTGATAGCTCTGGTGCCTAAATCTTCATCAATAATTTCAATATTTCCCTAGAATTAATTTCTGTAACCATTCGAAAAAAATATGTAAGGCTAAATGGCCCCTTTCTGACTTTCTTAATTTGTTAATAGTACAGTCTGGATCGTGCTTTCTTGGAATATCCCTTTGTATTTTATATTTTAAATTCGATTAGGTGTGTTATTTAAGACCCAAAAAAGATAAAAGCAGCAATATATGAATGGATTAGAAGTAATTAAGTCTTAATATGCAAGCTCTGGATACCAGGCACCCTTAAGTATTGTTTTTGCTTTATTGTTGCAGAACTGGGTGTCCTTCAAGCGATATTTCTATCCTAGCAACTCGTAAGTATCAAAATGAAAAGTTTAAGAACAAAAAACTAACAAAAGTATACTCTTTAAGAGTCACTCAGAACTGGCTGACATCTCAGAAAAAGCCCACAATAGATAACCATTGGCTGCAATTCAAGCAAACAGTGCTTTGCAAAGGACACCGCCTCTACCATTACAGGGATAATCAGAACCAAATGAAGCTGATTTACTTAAGGTTCAAAAAGAAGGAGAGAAAACCACAGAACCTGCAAAAGAAGACAAAGCTTCAAGTATAAAACAACAGTAGTATTTAGAAAACGAAGACAAGCAGTGGTAGATTTAAGTTCGGTGAAAATGTCAATAATGAAAACGAGGAAAGAAAATAAAAGTTCCAATCATATCGAGTACGGTGGAATCGATTGTGAAATCCGAAGCGGAAACGGTTTATAAAACGAGCAGATGCAATAAAACAAACGCATAAAGCATGGAACCGAAAGAAAAGTCAAAATCAGGGGCCTGGACTGCTGTACCACATCAAAAGTAATATAAAGGAGGCCATACGAGAGGGAATCTTGAAGTCAAACTTAGCACTAGGTTCAGATAGATTTCCAAACGAAGCCAATAACCACGCAACCCTGATCTGGGGCTTTAAATGTTTAATTTGTAAGAGCCAATAACCTCTCCAAAATGAAAGAAGCAAAGGGTTTAACGAAGATGATTTGATTTATGATTAATTATTCAGTTGTTGACTGTATATATATGCAAAACAAAGTCCAGTTTCAAACTGCTGAAAAGGAAATCTTTCGTGTAAACAATAAGGGTTGAGAAATGGTGACTCTACTTTTACTGCTCTTTGAGAAGTTAAAAAAATCTTGCTCAAATTGTGAATTTTTTCTAGAGGAAAATCGTGGAAAATCGATGGGCAACGTAAAACGAAAGTAATAATTGGCACCTCTCAACAAGACAGAGTCCTTAAAATAATGATGCCTGATAGCACCACTCTCGCTTCGCTTATGATGTTACTTTATTTATATTGGCAAGCGACACTGATGTTGTCCAAAGTAAACTTTACGAGGTTATATAAGGAGTATATAAAGACTTTCTCTAGCAACTACAATAGCTGAGATTGTACGAGACTAGATACAAAACTGACTGGTGCTAAATATACAAAATGCAAGCAAGTCAATGGGAAATATTTAAGGTCTCAAACGAACTTACTGAATTCTACTCAAGTATTTCACGTATAATCTTTGATTTCTGTGAGTCTTTGAAAACAGATAGTGGTTGGCCAGAGTCGCGTGTTTATATCGAACTGTCTAAGAACAGCTGGACCCACGTTAATGTCGTAATTAAACCACACATAAAATATAAAGAGTATATACAGTGCTGCGAACTGCCAAAATGTAGCAAAAACAAGCCCAAAGACTATGCCCTACAAACGTTTTTAGAATGCCTTGAATGCACAATACAAAGACGTTTTCTTGTTATCAGCATAGAGGAATCTCGTACAACAAACTTCAATGGACGGTTCTGAATCGGTATTGTTAGAAGAAAATATAATACCAAATTGACTCAGATCTAGGCAACAAGTGAGCTAAAGATAGGAAAAGAGGCAGTTGAGATATAAAAATGGCACCCATGTGTGACGAATAAGGAGTATCTTTTCCAATGTTCTCGAGATCTGGAATTTTTTTAGCCCCAATTTAAGTTTTCCTCAATTAAAGTACTATTACAGTAAAAATTGTATCCTCAAATATTTTGGATATCGCATTATACCCATTTAGAATGCTAGCAGATACAAAATCATTTAAAAATAATCAAAATTCAAATGAAAGCTTTGACACACTTCTAAACGCACATATACACACAACCTTATAAACATACATAAACACAGTAACAACAATACGCGGATGCGAACGAAAGAATTTAATTTAATAGGCAAAAAGCATAAAATTGAATTCGCTTTTTTTTTTTTTTTTTTTGTAATAATAATTTGACTATAAATTGCATGCTTAGGCCTTTGAAAATGGGAAAAACTTTACCGAAATGAAAAAAAGATGTGAAAAAAGACAGTGGAAATAATAAAGCTAACATTTTTAAATTGAATTGATACCCCAATGTCAGCTATCATGTTCTGTTGAACCTATGCTTGGTGTTGGGTTGAACAAAATTAACTGGCAGCACACATAATGAAAATCCGTTTCCATTTTATTTGGTTTTTCGGTATAATCGATTTTTTTAAGACACTTTGATACGGTTATGGAATTTATAATCTTTTAGATTAGTAATTTTTTTTAATCTCGAAAGCCATAAAAGACTTCTATAGTTAGTTCGGTATTAATAATATTGAAAATTTGTGAGTGGCGCATTGCAGTAGATGGGTTAGTCATATTGAAAAACTGCTTCAACAAAAAAGAGAAATAATAAAATGGCCTGAAGTGTGGTTTAAGGCATATTTCCAAATTATTAAAATTGGTACGAAATCTTTTTGCTATATAGAAGAAATTATATAGGATGAAGTGTAGGAAAAATTAACTTGAAAACAATTTTCCACTTAATTGGAAAAATAATTTCTAATGTTCCGATACAAATTTCAAAGTCGGTTTCCTTGATATCCGCCCAGTTGATATCATACTGAATACATTCTATGTATTAGTACTGAAAGTGTGGAAATTCACAAAAAAAAATGTAATAGAAAATGAGAAATGTTCAAAGGTAACCACCACCAACTGTCAAAGAGAATTTAAGACAAAACAACATTTTTCATCCCGAAAACAATAGAATATGAAACAAGGACATAATATCGAGTATATATAGGAGTATTCCAATCGTGATCCTTGTGGTTTTCATGCCTTGTAAAAAACTTCTAAACGAGCATGCTTTCCTTACAATTCCACTACAGCATTCTTGGCGTGTTGTAGAAAGCGACTAGTAACGAAGACTGCTCTGCATATTCATGTTTTTAATTCACAGACAAGTTTTTTAAAGTCGATTTAGTGCGGGAATATCATATACCTTTGCACCCAAACATGTTCATAAAACAGCCATAGCTATCTAACATCAAATTTTAAAAGGAGGAATATCATCTAACGCTGAAATGGTTCTCGAAATTATATTATCTGAAGGACCAGAATCAATAAAGCAAAAACAAGAGGTTTTAGGCATCCCAAACATTGCTGGCTAGAGTTTTGGCATCAATAAAAAATTAATACAAGAGTTTTCATTAGTCCACGAAATAAAATGTAGGTTTTGAAAAAACTAAACAATTCTTGGAAGCAGTTACTATACTAGTACATCCTAAACGCAGTGCACGACTCTATCTACTGTCTAACTACGGAAATTTCAGATTTCGCCATTGGTGTGGTGTTTAAAAACATACCCAAGAAAAAATAATTTGAAAGCCCTTGAGTTCCTTTTTAAAGAAACTTCAACTAGCTATAAACTCGATATTCAGCGTTTGACAAAGAGCTGCCTGTAATTTATGTAGCAATTAATTATTTTTAGCATTATGTCGATGGAATATATTTTATACATTTACAGATCCCAAATTGTTGATTACAGTCATCACATCCTCGTCAAATCAGACACCTCGAGTTCGTCGTTCTGCTTGCACCAGATAAACGTCAACGCCGAAATGACGTTTTTTTTTGTTTTTTGATGCCTATGCCATCTGTTATGGGGCCGAAGCACAACCAACTCTTTCGCAGTTATTTTTTAACGTCCTACCTTACGCCGTCACCAGCCACATCGAGGACGCACGAAAACAGGTTCGCTTTTAATACCATCTGCACATTGTATTGCTCTATCCAGCCTGTACTGGCATGGATAAGGGTTCATCCCATGGATTCTGCACTTCAGCATCGGGTTAAAGTTGTGTTTATCGTGATTACCGATCGAAATCAGATGATGAGAAACCTTTTTGCAACCTTTTTCTGTTGGAATTCCAATAGAAAAAGTTGTTGGAATGCTGAAATAAGTTACGATGGAATCGAAGTTATTCGACTGGCTTAGTCCCAGACAAACCACGAAGAATGGAAATAATTGATACATAAATCCAATGAATCAAAGGAAAATCTAAGTCAGACATCAGTTAATCGAACAAAAGATAAAATATGGTGTGAAATCCATACATATTACTGAAAATGGGATGTGACAATTCAGGTGATCTTATAGGACCACTATCTCAATGTCAAGGTAATAACTTCCTTTTTATAGTTATCGATCGTTTTACCTGATTTTGCGATAATTGTAGCAAAAAAGTTTAAATCCCAGTTTGCGCCACGATTTGGTTGCCATCTAACCATAACTAGTGATCAACGAGTATAATTTGAGTCGAGGTTGTTCGATGAATTATCAAAACTGTTGCGTTTTCACCATAAACAAGGAACAAGGGTACCTGGTGAACTATTTATCAAAATGTAAGCCGGCGGATTCATCTGCAGTCGATTTCACTAATTTGGTGGATACCTTTCGCAATCAAATGGGAGATTTAAAAGATATTCCACTTCAAACAGCCCAACATTTAAGCGCAGCGTATCAAACTGCAAATTAGTATTTGTAAAACTAAGAGCTAGTCTGGAAAATTCTTATCTTTCATCTTTATCATCTTAGTGACAGAGATAGATAAGACGAAAACAACTTAATCACTAACGTCGAGCAAACATTTCTTGGGTCAATATAAATTTGGGTGACCACTTGGGAACATCGTAGTAGCAGAAGTAAACAAATGGAATGGAACAAAAAAAAACCTTCCCCCCGCCCACCACTTTACCTTAGTCGACGGCTCTGGGAGCTGGTTAGGACTCATTGGACCAATTATTCATTAATCAGAAATCAATCCTATTACATAAATGAATACTAGAAAAAAATAATACAAACTGGACGTATCGTATACGGACACGAACTGAAAACTGAAACCTCAAAGCTCTATTTGAAAAATTGATAGCACAATATAGAGAAGGAAAGGAAACGACATAACATCGAGGTAATTGACATTGTGAGATTGAAAAATACTGACACTAAAGGCACATTCAAAGGTTATCCACCAAATTAGTGCGGTCGACTGCGGACGAATATGGTGTTTTGAATTTTAATGAAAGTTCACCAGGTACTCTTGTTTCTTGTTTATGTTGAGAACGCCATAATTTTGACAGTTCATTGGATCAATGGAATACTTAACTCAAATTGTGCTCCATCTCAATCTCCAAAGTAATGAAACCCACACCATCGATCATAAATGGGAACAAATAGCCTACACCGGGAAACCATGGAAAACTACACCGGGAAACCATGGGCAAAAATAAGAACGTTGCCTACAAAATTAGAACGTTGCTATAATTAAGTTACAGCTATGTCATTCAAATACGGTGGAAAATCAATCAGTACATTCTCGAGACTGCAGAAGCAGTAACAGCAAATAGAAACATGCGCAATCTTCATCAATGTGTAAGAAGGGTCACCGGAAAATTCACAAACTTACCACCAATAATGAATTCATCGGAGGAAGTCCTAACCATAGAAAAATGTGAATTGGGCATTCTGAGAAAAATAATTGAACTCATTAGGAAAATGTACAGGGTTGCCCGAAGAATCAAAAGCAATAAGCAGGAAGCAGAGTAACAAATATTACAAGGATGTGTTCTCTTAATAATATTAGATTATATCATTCGAAAATTGGACAATACAATGGTATTCAGTGAAACCCAATAAAGTGTTTCTCAACGGCCTGGATTATGTGGATAATATATGTCTACTAATGCATAAATAAGCAGACAGTACAAAGCCCAGAACTTAACTGATTTGGCACATGATGTCAGTCTCAAAATTAACATTAGAAGACAAAGGCTATGAGACGAAACATGAACACACACGCACACCTATTATCTTCATCAACAACTAAGAAACCATCACGAATGAGGGCAAATTTGTATACCTTAGCTGCACTGTAGCGGAAATAGGCAGAACTGAAGAGCAAAACAAAAAATACATTTTGGCAGAACAAAACAAAAAATACATTCAATGTGCTTCAAAAATATGAACTGGATCCGTCCTGTCACGAACTACAGAGATATGAATGTTCAATGCCTGTGTGAAAGCAGTGCTGCTGTAATACGTGGAAACACACGCAAAATATCACTAGTAGATTCCAAGTATTTGTCAGCCACCTAAGACGTCTAATAAAATACTTCAGACCAAATACAACCAAAAAATGAGGCACTCCTGTGGCAAACCAGACAGCTTGAAATTGATCATGAAATTAAGAAATAAAAAAGTTAATGGAGAAACACACTAAGGAAAGGTACCAATGATAAAACTTAAATATCAATAGAGCAGAATCTGACAGAGAAGAGGAGAGTAGGTAGAATACAGTAACCGAGAAATGAACGATGCTAACAGCAGCAAACCATCTCGTTAAAACATGAGGGAAACTTAAAGCAATACTTCCGAATAGAGTACGATAGTTTAGTGTAGTAAACGCCCTATGCTCTTAAATAGGAAATAAAGAAGGTAAAAGTGGTTGTATCAAATCGTTAATTTACCACTCTAAGAAGGTAATTTTAGCCACTATATTTCTTATCAAAATGGGCTCAGTTACTCTTTGTTTTTCCTCCTCAATTTTCTTTATAAAAATAAACACTTGGAAACATGGGTACGACCTTATAAGACGTCCCGAAGTCAAGACTATGTTTTGATTGTTATGGGAAAGTAACAATTCGTCCAAGATGTGAGATCAGCTATCAAATTTATAGGCAATGATCATCAATTGGTTACTGCAAAACTAAGATGGCAATTTTCTGATAAATGAAGGTGCAAAAGCACCATACTAGAATCTTGTAAACAGTATGATAACCAAACTCGTTCTGATGATGTGAATGGTTAACGGTAGGTATTAAAAACTTCGGTTGCCGTTGCTTGCAGGCAACACTAGGTATGGTACAAATTAAACCTAAAAATTATTGGTTAGATGAAGAGTATCGTCTAATTCTCGAGCAACCAAATATAGCCTATATAAAGAAATTTGAGTACATTTTACATTTGTACGGAATAACAAAGCGATCCTTGCTAGGAAAAAGTCCAAGCGAATCTGCAGCAGACGGAAAAAGTGTGAATGGTTGAAGGCGGAAGTCTTAAGGGCACAACAACGTAACGAGTACAATTCATGTAACTTCTTTACATAAGTCACCGGACTGCACCATACCTCCAGACCTAGGTGAATCGCCATTAAGGCCCAGAATAGAAACCTCCGTGTTAACGTTAATGCAGTGCTTGACACTTGAAAGTATTTAAAAGTTGTTAAATTCCGATTGCGGTGATGAACTGAAAGGATCCATCCTATACGAGGAATTTACACTGGCAATGCAGAGACTAAAAAACGTTTTTTTCTGGTACACAGCTCTCGATATTTATTGGGGTTACTTTGCGGCACTATCTTTTTGATCTTATTTTATTAGTATGATAAAGCAAAATTATGCCTGATTAATAGAAAGTGGTCAAGTTGTGCTCTATTTTAAGAAATAGAGATTGCTCAACATGCAATCACTACCGCGGAATGGCTCTTTGTTGCACAGCATACAAATATAAGTATTATATATAATATTGGAGAGGATCATTTCGTTGGTGGAGGAAATTGTAGATGTATACCAAGAAGGATTTCATCCGAATCGGTCAGTTACTGATCAAGTTTTATCGCTGAGTAAGAAGCTTTCTAAATATTACGAGACATCCTTTGACGTGCATCTTGTGTTCATGGATTTTCAATAAGCGTAAGACTCGCATTGGGATTGCTTAAGGTTTACTTTCAAAGGTCTGGGAATACCTGACAAAAATGTGGATTTGTGTAAAATAACAGATTTGCAGCCACCATGTGGTGTCAAAGTTGAGAATAAGCTATTAAGAGTTTTTGCAATTAGCTCTATTTTACGGCAAGGAAATGGTCTGTCCCGATACTTTTTAATCTCATGTTAGAATTTGTAAAAATAGAGTTGAATAGAATTCAAGATAACATCTTATTCCGAATGTCCAATCAAGTTCTGGCATATGCAGATGTGATATATGTGTAATTAAAATGAATGGCAACGATATTAACGAACTATTCTCTGGTTCCGTTTAAGTCTCATTTCGCAATCCAAAACGCATTCGGTTAAGTTTGAATAATCCAAACGATGTGGTAATCATTACCACAAAGTGCGATTGATATAGTCATAGACTATATCATGAATTTACCGCAAAGTGACATTTATCAAGGTCTGATACAAAAACTTATTGAAAGGCATTTGCTGAGCAAAATTCGTTGAATAGAAGAGTTTTTATCAAATCAGAAGTTTGCGTGTTCATATCACGTCGGAAATTCGTCAAAAAAGTTTTATCAGCTCGAAACCGATAATGTCGTTGGAGTGCAGAATCCAAGGGCCGAACCATCGTCCATGTCAGTACAGGCTGGCTGGAGCAATGCAATGTGCAGACGGATTTAAAATCGAACCTGTATTCGTGCGTCCTCGATTTGGCTGGTGATGGCGTAAGGTAAGACGTTAAAAATTAACCGTGAAAGAGTTGGGAGTGCTTCGGCCCCAGAAAAGATGGAAGGGTACAGACACAAAAAAAATAAAATAATAATCTAATAATAATGGTGACCTCGACGTTTCTTTTTAAAGTAACAATTCTAACCACTCCATCTGTTCCTGGATGCATTTTGTCTTTACGGATTAGTACAATCTCACCAATTTTTGTTTGTTCTTCTGGTGTTTAAAATTTATTTCTTTTATGTGGTGATTTCAAATATTCCATACCGGTCAGTTGGCGTAGAAGTGGTTAAAGCAGTGGTAATTGGGTCGGGTAATACCGGGTTTGAATACCAACGAGAGAGGATTGCAAAAAAGATTTTTAATCGCTTGATTACTGGCTCGTCATTGTGACTGGAACAAACCGTTCTGGAATTTAGAATGCATTCGATTTGTACTGCCAATATTTAAAATTCCTCTAGGAAACGAATTATTGGAGTTTTGGTAGATTTGGCAGCGCTTACCAATCCACATTGATGAGAAGCTGCTGGGGAAATAATTCGCCACTTAATTTTGTACTTCAAAAGATATTATTAGTTTTTAAAAATTCATATATTTCTTGAAGGTTTGACCCATTATTTGAGGACATTGCCTTAAACACTTTATGCTATTCCGGAATACTTTCTTTACGACATCTTTATACCTCTAATTACCCAAAATTCTTGGCAAACTAAACTCGTCAATAAGTTTGGACCGGAATATTCATATTGAAAGTGTTCGTTATATGTGGTTGATGTTGCAAATAGCGACCTTGATGATATAATAATTGGATGTATTGTATTGTATGGCAGCGTAAATTTTAAGTCTACTTCCAATCCTAATAATTTTTTAAGTGTTCTTTTATAGATATTGCCGGCTTGCAGAGAATGACTTTCTGTTACAAAATCGATGGTTTGCCAATATACATATTACTATAGTTCGATTAACCATCTCGAGTTCTAAAGGTGTTAGTATTTCGAGTTGCCACTCTCCATTCTCTCTTGTAGCCGTTGTATTTTTGACATATCTGAACTTATAAGAAAAGATTTGAATTAGGTTGAAGTAATACAAATATTTTTTGCTAAGAACCAATATCGTGGTGTTGAGCGAAACTGTTTTCTACTTAAATTGTATTGTGTACTTCAACTTGAACCTCTTCAGCTAGTGGTTGATGTTCCAAATCGTGTCCTAATCGTGGTATTCAATTATTTGGTTCTAATCTGGATAAAATGCAAATTGTGAATTTGCCCTTTGTTATTCCTGCAGTTGTCTGATTAATTCCATTAATGCTGATGAATTCATTTGGCGGCGATAAGTTTACCCGTTTTACTCAATTTTCAGTTGCAAACCACCCTTGAGACCCGGAACACAACAAAACGCAGCATAACACACCAAATCCGTACCTGATTTTTGTTAAAGCAGTTGGTAGAAGTGTCTGATAATTGATTTTTTTTATTGATTTTTATCTCGAATGTCAATTACGATCGTTCATACTCATCCGTACTCATTGGTAAGGCATTTACAAACCACTGTTACCTGTCACCAGACGCGCTTTAATATCAGCTCTTACACAATTATCATTATTGACAAGGGACCAGCAATGTCGAAAAATTATCATGCCTCTAAATGAGTAACCACCAGTACTAAAATCCTTTGCGTCTTAGTCTCTAAAATCAGAGTTAATTTATGTTGTTTTGGACTCATTGATTTTCGACCTGATGAAAATTTTAGTTAAAAATTAATTGGCATATCATCAGGTCATGACCCCGACGTGATATGAACAAGCTAACTTCTGATTTGATAAAAACTCTTCTGTTCAAAGCATTTCGCTTAGCAGATGCCTTTCAATAAGTTTTTGTATCAGACCTTGATAAATGTCACTTTGCGGTAGATTTTCGATATAGTCTATGACTTAATCAATCGCAGTTTGCGGTAATGAAGACCAAACATGGTTAAATTTAATCGTATCTGACGTAACTCGCGCAATGACAAACTGGGCTTCAGCTTGCATAAACCACGTTGATGGGGAATTTGACCACAGAGGAGGTAATTTGACACCCACTGCCTGAATTTATGTTACCGACATATCATATTTTGCATTATTTTTATTATTATCTAACGTCATTGTAATTTCAATCTAATCCCAATAAAGATCACAGACAATAGATATTTACAAAAACAGATTTGATGGTTATAAAACTGACATTATCACACCATTCGGATTGTTCGAATTTAACGGAATGACTTTTGGATTGCGAAATGCAAATCAAACATCCCAAAGGTTAATTAATACGGTGATTCGGGGGTAAGAATTCGTATTTGTTTACATCGAAAATATTTTGGTCGCGAGTAAGGAATAATTAAAATAAAGACATCATCCGCCGTCGTTGTATGGCATTTACAACGGCCTGTTTATAAAATATGTAGACTTCCAAGAACTTAATCGGATCAATCGATTCCAGGGGGGTATATAATTTTTATATATTTTTTTGATAAAGTGGGCTTCAACCACTTTATCAAAAAAATATATGAAATTATTGTAATCCAACCATAATCGATTACCCATCAAGTAACTATCGATCAACATCTGCTAGTCAACATCTACTATCAAGTCAAAGATAAAAATTTAAATACCCCAAACACAACTTAATAAGCGTTAGCTTGTAATCAATCACAAACTGCCTTACGGTTGTATAACATAACGCGTTTACATCTACCATCGTTGTGTGATACTAAGAACTTGTACAGCGGCAGTAATGTAAATCGATGTTGAATATTTAAAAACCAAAAAAAAAACTTTATCAAGAATGGTGTGCGGTCTCACAAGGTTTAGGAATGTCAAATTTTATTTTTACAAATTCATCACTTTATATGTACATATCTCAAATCTACTCTTCTTTATATTCGTGCGAAGCAAATTTTCACATTATTTTGTTCTTCATAAATTATCCAGCAATTTTCTTGTCGAATAACTTAAGACGTTATAACTAAAATAAATCAAATTGCTAACACAAGCTGTATTTACTATATATATAGACAATCTATAAATGATATATTATCATCAGAATATATACAACAATATTGAGATAAGTCGATAAATTCTTTATCGGTTTTTTTTCTGTTATCATTTTCCTTCACAATCTTAGTGTAAGATTAAATTTTCTATTGTTTTTTCCATTTTTTTCCCATCTTGCATCTTATCACGATTTTTTTTTTTTAGCGCTGGAAATTTAAATTTTTGTTATGGTTAGAAGATATTGCGCTAGTTGACACTAAAAAAAATTAAATTATCGATAATTGATTGGGGTTTTAGGGATGAGAATTGGGTAAAGTATGAACAGATAAGTTATTTTTTTTAATTAAAAAATTGGAACATTGATTTGCGTTTGATGAACGCTGTTGGGGTAAAAATTTAAATTATGTAAATCGAAAATTTTTAATTTGTTATAATTTTTAAGTAGTTATTAAAACTCATTGAATCTTTGTGATTGGGAGATAATCTTATCACGTGTCATAAAATACATGAAGATAATTGTTGTTTTTTCACCGATGATTAGGTGTTGGCTCATAAATTAAACAGTCACAAATTAGGATCACCACGAAATCTCTTTTGGCACTTGTATTTTTATCTTCATATCTACAAAATGGTCATCATTGCTTTAATTGTTTAATTTGACAATCGCTAGCTTAATTTAATGTAGTAGCAGATGTCACGTCAAAATATAAATACACTTTTACAGTTTCCAATCAAGATTACTTTGTCCTTGATTGATTGTGTCCATTCTCCCAGTCTTAAGAAGCTCTGTGCTCCTTAACATCTTCAATAAGTATTAATACGATACCCACTAAGCAGTCTAAGCAGATGTAACCTTTAACTGCATTATACATCTACCACAATTTCCGATTTGTGTTTATTTAGCTGAATTTGATGGAAGACCTGTTTTAGCGATACACCGTCGTAATGTTTTTATATAACAATCAGTTTACTGCAACCTGCCAATACATCTACATGAAAGTTCTTAGTGACTAAACAATTATAAAAATGGTGATATACCCAGATCCAATGAAGTCAACCCAGTAATACCAGTATAGGTCTAGCATGATTTATTCACACTGCTGGGGTATCTGCTCCATTAATTGACCTGTATATTTGGTACAGAAAATATATTTTTGAACTACTTGTTTGACTTCACTTCTACCATTTGTAATCCTTAACCTTTGTGTTGGAATATTACATAAGTACAGAATTAGATATCGAGTGCTTTTAGGGTTATTAAATGTGTGATATATATTATTATCTCTTTCTTTTTTTGTTTTTGTTGCTCGGTAATTCACCTCATGTTTTTAGTCAGTAGTTATAAGGATTTTGAGCAAGTAACATTAAAATTTTATGTAATCTAAAAATAAATATTTAGTTAATAAGGATTAATAATAAAAAATGTATACAGTCGATTTATATCAAAAATAAAAAAGTGAATTTTAACTTATTCGGTTAAAATTTGGTTAACTATACAAATTGCGTTGTTTGGTGCAAAATACTTATCAGTAAACGGGTCAAAAATAAATTCAGCTTTCGATATTATACACGCGTGAAATATAATGGAAAATCTTCGATATTCTCTCTAAAATAGAGAAAGAGTCAAAATTACACCGGTTAAAATTGACGAGAATTGCAAATATATCTGCGGAGAACCAAATAAAATTCCAAGATTTTAATTCGAAATTTAGTGCCTGGATAGTGGGACAATCTTCAAGGAAGATAAAAATCATTGATTAGATAATTTGGAAAATGGAGGATTATTGGAATGACTTTAAAAGGAAGATCACAAATTTGGGGAAAATTTCTGTTCCTCGATGTGTCATGTCCCGTGATAAAAAACACATAGAGTTGCATACTTTCGGAGATGCTTCCGAAAAAGGATTTGGGGTGGTAATATACATTCAAATGATCGATCAAACCGTGTGCACGTTCAATTGATGTTTGCTAAATCTAGAGTCGCACCTTTCAAGCAACAGATTATTCCTATACTAAAACTATGTGCAGCTTGGCTCACATCTTAATTAAGCCACCTAGTGTTTGTACTTTTTAAATATTAAATTTAATATTACTTGTCTTTGGTCAGATTCCAAGATCACTCTCCTCCGAATAAACTCTTCACCATCCAAATATACCACATTTGTTGCTAATTGCGTTTCGCAGATTCAATAGCTCACATCGCTTCCATCATGGCATTATGTTCCATCTGGTAGGAATCCCGCAGAAATCGTTCCAGGAGTTTTGAACCAGCCAAATTGAATACGAGTAAGTTCTAGTGGAATGGCCCGGGGTTTTTTTATGCCGGTAAGGAAGAATGGCCTAAATCACTAAACACACATATTTCCAATGAGTTTTTGAACATTCTAAGGTTGAAGCTTTTATGTGTCACATAGATTTGGAATGGGATATCTTTGAAAAATACTCAAGTTATTTAAAACTTCTTCACGTAACTGCAGTTTGTTTGCGTTTTCGTGCTAATTGTTGCCCGACAACTCACAATGGGAATTATGGTCCTGTTAAACCTTCTGAAATGGAAAAAGCGTTGAAAATATTGGTAAAACTTATCCAAGCACGCGAATATTCAAACGGAATAACAGATCTTAAAAATAATAAGATTGTGTCTATGAAAAGTAAACTTAAATCTTTAAGCTCCTTAATTGATGTCGAGGGCATTATTCAAATTGGTACCCGGTTGAGCCATGCAAACATTTCATATGACAACCAGCATCAAATATTATTACCTATACCTCAGGAGAGGTGGCTCCCTTAACACTGGGCTATAAGTAAAAAATGCATGTGCTACCTTGTGCACCGCGGTATAAATTTTACCAAAGGTTAGGAGAAGAAAACATCGAAAATAAATCACAAAATAAAGTGAACCAGAAGATTATAAAGCTCTCGCTACTAAATTTTGGTATACGCACGAGGAGAATGATCACCCAATCAAAGTTATAGCCCGGGGGTCCACCAATCTTGTTGTTCTAAAGAAAACATTATAGAAGAACTAACACGTAAAGTTTTTAAAATTAAATATGCTGTAAATATTATCAAAAAAGAGAAAAAGCAAAACAGGGATGGAAACACTGATTCTATCAGAAGAGGACTTCCACTGTTCATGTTAACCTTTGACAATAAAGAAACTATAGAAAAAATTTATAACATAAATGCAATTCTCCATCTGATAGTTAAAATTGAGCCATTAAGAAAAGTTACTAGACTAGTCTGACAGTGCAAGAAATGCCAAAAGTTTAATACTCAAAAATACTTTAATCGTGAACCTAGATATGTCAAATGCGCAAGGAAACCCGCAGCCAATGCTTGTCAAATTAATAAATCCTAACCTCCCAAATGTATCAATTGCAAAAGGAAGCATCTCACTTCGATAGTTAGCTAACAAATATTAATGTGAGAGCACAAAGTGAACAAGTAGGCACTACCTATGCTCAAGTAGCTCTACAAAAAGATCAAAGAAAAGAAAAGGTAGACCAAATTCTACATTTCTTCAAACAAACCACCGAATGAAAAATCTTCAAATAGGCCTATATATCTCTGCTTCCAAAGCTATCGAAATTAATCGAAAAATTACTTCTGAAAAGACTGAAACTAATAATAGAGAAAGCAACCTTATCCCCTGACATCAATTTGGTTTCAGAGGAAAACTCACGAATATAGAACAAGTTCAAAAAAAGTCCGATGCAATCAAAAATCACTTGACAAATATGCTTCGAAATCTTCCCATATGGGCCCAAGCATTTAATAAGGCATTTTGATGGGCTTGAATTTAAATTGAATCGATATGCGCCCAGACAAATTTATGAGCTATTGAAATCGTAAATTTCAGACAGACACTTTTGAGTAAAGTATGAGAGTGAATACTTTGATCAAAAAATAAATAACAGCAGGAGTACCCCAAGGTTTTGCCTTTGAGCCTTTTCTTTATATCCTATATATACAAGAGACATTTCCAATACTGAAGCAACTATAGCAATATTTGATGATGATATTGCTATATTAGAGCCAGCACAAAACATAACTGACTCCAGCAACAAACTTCAGAAAACCACAAACGAAATATGCAATTGGACAAAAAAACAGCGTATTAAACTGAATAACCGAGCAATTGGCACAGTGGTTAAAGCTGCGGTGTTTGGGGTGGGAGGTACCGGGTTCAAATCCCAACGGGGGAGGGTTGCAAAAGGGATTTTTTATCACCTGATTTCGATCGGTGATGACGATGAAAACCACTATGACCCCCTGTTGGAGTGCA
Source organism: Tipula confusa (assembly GCA_963556175.1). Taxonomy (NCBI): domain Eukaryota; kingdom Metazoa; phylum Arthropoda; class Insecta; order Diptera; family Tipulidae; genus Tipula; species Tipula confusa. Next base: position 169,228,062 of record OY744476.1, on the reverse strand, counting down.
GAATCCATTGGCCGAACCATCGTCCATGTCAGTGCAGGCTGGCTGGAGCAATGTAATGTGCAGATGGATTTAAAATCGAACCTGTATTCGTGCGTCCTCAATTTGGCTGGTGACGGCGTTTGGTAGGACTTTAAAAATTAACTGCGAAAGAGTTGGGAGAGCTTCGGCCCCAAAACAGATTGCAGAGTTCAGAAACAAAAAAAAACGGAATAAAACGAAATCAACACGCGTAAATTTTACGAATCTAAGAGTTGCACACATATCAATAATGATCAATTCACAAAAAGTACCATATGTAAACAGAACTAAATACTTAGGTATGACGTTGTATGCTAAACTTTAAAGTGAAAGGAACATACTAAAAAAAAAGATAAGAATTAAACATCAAATTTAGGAAAATGCACTGGCTTCTAGGGAGCCACTCCGAGCTCTCAATTCATAATAAGCTTCTGCTATATTAACAAATTCTGAAACCAATATGGATCTATGGCATACAACTCTGGGGTTGTGCTAAAAAAACATATATCAAAATAATCCAAACGTTCCAAAATAAAATACTACGATCCATTGTAAATGCACCGTGGTACATTACAGAGTAAGCAAATTACAAGGAATTGAAAACTGGAATCTATGGAAATTCCAGATTCATATAATTTTGAAGTCAATTGAAGCATGAGACATAGTAAATGGTACAAACCAACAACCTGCACCCAAAGGGCACAGATGCGATGGCTGCTGAGAAAAGAAAAATGCCAAAAGGTAATCGTTACCACAATATCTGAAAAAACGATGATGCGTATTTTGACCTCGGAGGATTCTGAGGCAATGTGGAAAAAGCTAAATAATATATATGAACAAAATCCAGAATCTACAATATTTAAAACACAAACAAAAATATTATATTAATAAAAAAAATTAATCCAATATTTAATTATTACTACATATAAACAAAATTATTTAAGACCTTAAATCTACCCCAAAAAAAACCCTATGGTACCAATAATATTAAAAAAAATTACTAATTATAATAACAAAAATTGTAGATGAGTACTCATCGTAGCGTAGCGGTCCTATATCCCGTAATTATATACTGTATCGTTGGCCTTATTGCAGCTATAAATTTCGACGATCCCATATGTTAACTCACTTAAACAAGTATATCTTTTACTTGTTTTAATATTTATTTTTAACTTATTTTATTTCACTTATCAAGTTAAAGTTTTCTTATATTAAATTAATTCTTAACATTCGAATTAACATAAGATTATCATATTGTTTGTTTTTTTTTTTTATATACACCACGCTCACAGCAATGGACGTTCACATCCATTCATCACTTTGTAAGCACTTTTCAATCGTTTTTCATCTTACAAAAAGATCTTCTATTATTTTTATTTATTATAAAAATATAATATTAATTCTTTTGACAATTTATTTATTACTTCTATTATATTTATTTATTAAATTCCTTTGACAAGAACACCTCGCTTTCTCCAATTGTTTCGTCGTGTGTTCAGCCATATAACACATATTGTCAATGTGCACGCCTAAATATTTAATGGTTTCGTATAATTTGATTGGTTCGTTGTAAATTTTGACCGAAAACTTTCTCAAATTACTTTTTAGATCACGATGCGCATTTTTTAATGGTCGCCGAAATAGTATTGATTCACATTTGTTTGTGTTAATTTCGATGTGCCAAAGATTAAGACAATTTTGAATGTAATTATGTGCCGTTTGTAAATTTTATTGTGTATCTCCCACCAGATAACTTGAACTATAAACAATCATATCGTCTGCGTAGGCGCATGATTGTATAGATTTTGAATTTAGCGCGTCGTTCCGAATAAGACCTGTCGTATATAAATTGAAAAGTAATGGAGCCGTTATTGAACCTTGTTGTACTCCGTTTATAATTTTGAATTTTGCCGATGATTTTTTGCTGCCAGTAGTTATGAATTTTCGATTGAACAATAAATCGTACAATAATTCCAGTATTGCGATGGGGAAATTCATTTTATTTAATTTTGCGAGGAGTCCGTCTAGCCAAATCAATTCGAACGCTTTTTTTATGTCAATCATCACGGCACCCGTCGGATTATTAAAATTTAAATTGTGTGTTACGTCGGTGACTAATTTTGTAATGGCGTGAATTGTGTTGTGGCCTTGTCTGAAACCAAACTGGTTATCGGGTATCAATTTTTGTTCCAAAACGTGATCATTTAATTTTTCGTAAATTATAATTTCGAAGAGTTTGCCGAAATTGGAGAGTAAGCTAATGGGACGATAGCTTTCTGGGTCCGTTGGTGATTTGTTTTTTTTTTTTTTCAGAATGGGGAACACTCCTGCAATTTTCCAACACTCGGGAAACGACTTGTTATTCAAAAGATTATTAAATAATGTACAAATTTCGACAATGATAGAATTTGGAAGATGTTTAAAAATTATATTTGGTATTAAGTCTGGGCCGAACGATTTTTTATTATTGGCTAATTTTAATATTGCTGTTAGTTGATCGAAAGTAATAAAATAATTTGGATCGTCTCGAGGTTGATTTGGTGAGCTAGCTCGATTCGTGAAAATTTTTACATTTATGCAATTGCTATTTTTGTATTTTGTTAATTTTTTGATTTCTGACCACATTTTTGTACTGGGTCGAATTCCCTTCATTACGTCTGACCAATATTTTTCAATTTGAATTTTGACATTCTGCTCGATGAGTTGGACCGTTCTTTTAATTTCCACTTTCCAGTCGTTAATTTTGTTGTTATTGCCAAAAGTATAATTTTGATTTCGATTGTTCGAGGCTAAATTTCGTTTCAAAGTTTTAATTTTGGTGATCAAAAAGGATTAATGCTTGTAGAGTTTCTCAATGATCGGCTTTGTGTAGCAGATCATATTATTGAAACGCCTTTGTTTTGGAGAATTTTGTTTAATATTTCCCAGAATTAATTGAGTGATTTGCGTGATATATTTATTAATTTCATCGTTGGTTAGATTTCGGTCGGTGGGTATTAAATTTTGCTCTATATTATTGTTATTGTTTGAAAGATGTAGTGTTGTTGTCCGATGTGCGTCATCCAATGATTTGGTACACTTTTGCCAATCAATTCCGGTAAAATTATATCATAAGTGTTGTTGTTCGTCCTCTTCGTCGTTGTCAATTTTGTTGGTTCCTCTCTCGAACTCGCCAACTCCTCGTACCATAATCTCAATGGCTCTGTGATCGCTGTCATAATAGTATGTTGAAATTTCGTGCTTTGAATTTTTATTAACTTGGATGCGTATGTCTAAAATGGCCAAATCAAGATCATAGTGGGCTTATCGCTTTTGAATAATTTTGCTCGGTATTCCATAGAATTTTCGGTCATCCACCGATTAAGTCGATTTCCTCGAAAATTATTAAGCGTGTTTCCCCAATTCGTGTGGCGTGCATTCAAATCTCCTGCCATGATCTAAAAATGATTCGGATTGTCTAAATTTAGATTGGTGAAAATTTTGCTCCATTCCTCGATGAAATGTTCGTCCGAAATGTGAGAAGCATTGCCCGTACAGTAGATGGAGATTAGAAAAATTTTGTTGGCCGAAAATTTAATGTATAATTTAATGATAGCTATTTCGATTCCTTTCCTATTGCTAATTGTATGTGGTTCGATAGTTTTGAATTTGAGTCCCGTTTTGATGAGAAAGGCGGTGCCACCTCCTTGTTTTGAGTTGATGCGGTCGCGTCGAATAATATTATAATTTTTAAATACAATTTTGTGTTTTTCATTTAATTTGGTCTCATTTATTAAAAGGCAGTCCGGATGATGTGTATTCAAAAATTTTAATAGATTTAATCTACGTTGAATGCTAACGATTGAGTTAACGTTCAACGAGATGATTTTGAATTTTGACGAATTTTGAAGATGTGTAATATGTGAAGTGGAATTTTGATAATTTATAGTTGACCGATAATCTGGAGTAATTGCGAAATTTGCTCACTCTGCTGGTCCATGATTTTGGCCATCTTGTCAATCCGTGTAGTGAGGGTCTAGAGGATGTTGTCGTTGTGTTGTTGTTTCTGTTGCTGTTTTTGTTGTTGTAGTTGTGTGGGTCCACCTTGCATCATTTCAGCAAAAGTGCCATTTTTTTTGCTTACTTTAATCGATTAAAACATTTTAGGAATCGGTTTGTCCATTTGTTGCTGTTTCTTTTTTTCTTCGATGCGTTTTTGAGGCGCACTAGCATTTGTTGATAAATTGGGCAGCCTTTATACGATGCCGGATGACCTGATTTTTTGCAATTGAAGCAGTAAATATTTTCTTTAGCAACTTCGTCGTTGATGGTGCATTTACCTGTTGTATGTTCATTTGCGCATTTCACGCAACGGAAATCTAATTTGCAATTAGATGCGGTATGGCCATACCGCTGTCAATTTTTGCATTGCATTATTTCATTTGTTTTATTTAGGGTATGCCAAACAATTTTTTGATAGTTTAGATGTTTAATATTGTAGACGAAATTTAGGGGGGTTTCAGGACTAAATTGCACGATATATAGTGGTAATAATTTTTTTAGTTGCTCGGGTTTTTTGGAACGCATTTGTAAAATTTTAATTATTTGTATTATTTATTCATCGTTTGCTGTCTCAATGTCTGTCTTTAGTTCGTTCAGGGGTCCTCGTTTTCGGTTAGTCCTCGTAAAACTAGTGATTTTGTTTTAAGCTCTTTGGGCGTATATGTATAAAATTTCGTACTAACTTCGTCAAAAACAGTTTTTAACGAATTAAAATTTTGTAATGAGTCCGTCATTAGGGTATGTTTGTTTGCATTAACACGTTTAATTTCAAAATTTTTGACCCTAATACCGCTAGAGCCACCGTATTTTTGATGTCTTGGCCAAAGATGTGTAATGGTGGTGGACGTCTATGATTTTTTAGTTTCGTTTCGCCGTTGTTGTTGCTGTATTATTTTTATTATTATTTGTATTTGTATTATTGATATTATTAGTATTATTATTTAGGGGAGAGTTTTGTCTCGCTGAATTATTATTTTTATTATTATTATTATTGTTCGTATTGTTGTTAGTAGTCGCTTTTGAGTTTATATTTTTTGATTTGATTTTTTTTTTAACTATCTCGAAAGTATTTCCGGTTTCGTTTTCGTCATCGCCGTTTGTTTGATCGCAATACATAATGCTCGATTCGTTTTCCTCGATCTCTTGGATTAGCGGGGCAAACGAATTTTTTGATATAAACGATGTACTAATGTTGTTGTTGTTGTTGATAGAGTTAGTATTATTAGATTTGATGTTGTTCGTCGAAAGATTTTTAATGAAATTTTTGCTGTGAGCATCAGCCAATTGCTCCTTTAGCATTTTAATTTCGTTGTTTAAATTTTGTATTGTGTTTTTTAAAGAGAAAAACTCACCCGAATTGTTTTCCTCGTTTGAATTTCGTTTTTTTGGTCTTAAAGATAATTTTGATGCTGTTGCTGCTGTCGAAGTTGATAATGGTGGAGTAGGATCCAAATTTATGGCTTCTACATTTTGTTGGTCTTCATCGTTATCGCTCATCGTCGGTAATGGTGTTAATGATGGAAGCGATTTTTCTTTGTGATGAATCACAGCTTTGGTAGTGATCATTGTTAATGATTTATTTAATTTTATGGTACATAGATTATATTTATTAGCTACCGATGCATTCAGGTTACTAATTGAATTTATATATTTAACTATTTTCTTTTTAATTTTTTTATAAATCTAATTAAAAAAGGAACTAATTGTATTTAAACGTTATGTTAAAATTTTATATATTTATATTGTTGCACTATTTATGTTCACCAAAACAGTAGCTTGACGTTAGTAAAACAAGTTGAAAAATAATTTTATTTAATTTAATTTTTTGAATCAAGGACTCTTTTAAAAAATTTTGACAGATAATTGCACGAAAATAATTGAAAGTTTTTTTGAAAAAAAATATTTGAATGTTTAAAGAAACTTCAATCTTTCTCAATGAGAAATTGAGTTACCCCGTGAATAGGGTGTCCTTTTTTAGGGGGCACACACATACACACTCCACTCTTATGAATGTATATAAGGCACTAACTATATCACTATTAATTTAAATTTGATTAACGGCACATATATGAGTCTCTTGCACATACATATGAGAGCTCCACTATATTTTTTATAATTTCTTTAACACTGAATTGTAGTTCATAGAAATAATTTTTTTTTTATATTATAATTAATAGAAGTTTAGTTTAGATCGTTGTGAAATCGTTGTGAAATCGCGATACCGATATAATTGGGTAGCCCCCTACTAGGGCTCCCATTTTATTTTTGAATGAATTTTACCGAAAAAGTTTTTAATTTTGTAAATGGTACGAATGTACAAGAGAGTTACGTCATTCATCTGTTGACTCAACACAACATAAATAACATCTTAAATATTTACTAAGAAATAACCACTTGACTATTTCATTTCCTGTTTACAACTATATTCTAAAAAATTTAAAGAATAAAACCATTGTTCTAATTAACCCATAAGGAATTATCACATAAATTATAACCACTTAATAATATGCTTTATATAAAATCTTTATTCATTATTTTTAAATTAATCAGAATTATATTCATAATAAAATAATCAATAAACCTTTTGTTTATTGATTAACTTACGCAATAGTTTACGTCCTTACAAAATGTATTATATATATAGAACAACAATTGTTTTAGATTTAGATTCAAGTGGTATTTCATTCCAAATTGTACTCATCATTTAAAATTATAAATAAAGTGTAAAATAAAATTAATAATAATATTTTTAAAAAAATATAAAATATAACCAAAAAACATAACTGGCGCAGTTTATAGTGGATAATTTTTATTATCTGAACCTGCAAAAATTAAAATTCAAATATAATTATTATAAAATAATAATTAAGTTAAGTAAATTTTTTTTTTAATTCGCAAGTATTGTCAAGTATTGACACCGGTTATCCAAATTAGGAGCTCTGACGGTATATCAGAGTATAGTGCCTGTGTTTACTAGACTTTCTTTAAAAAAAAAAAATAAAATAAAATAAATAAAATAAAATTTTTAAATACGTGTTTGTATTTAAAATTGAAAAAAAAAATTTAATTAAAAGTAAAAATAAGTGAATAAAAATAAAAGTTATTAAAAATTTAAATACTTATTTGTATTTAAAATTTATGTGAAAAAAAAAAATTTAAAAAATTTAAAAATAGTGAAAGAAAAGAACATTAACTAAAAAAGTGAGTGCATCAAAAAATATACGTGACGGCATATCAAATATATTTTCCATGAAGCAAATCATCACACTGGTCATCGGGTGAGTACAAATTGAATCTCGTTAATGTTCGTTTCCTCTCCATTTTTTTAAATTAAATCCTTAACTAATATTGATAAATTAACAAATCAGTTAAAAAATTTAAAAATTTCAAATTTAAGTAAAACAGAAACTAAAATTAATCAATCTCATAAATTAAAAATAAAAAATATTAAAATGTCAGATAACGAAGACAATATGAATAACATGTCTGCAGAACGAAATTACGACCCACTCAAACATTTACGAATACCTGACGCAATAAAAGATCTGCCTAAATACAATGGCAGCAAACACGAATTATACGAATTCATACAGAATGTAGAAGAAATTTTATTTCTGTGTGAAGAATTAAACGGTCAGCCTTGTAGTACTATATTATTGCGTGCTATACGTAATAAGATAGTAGGTGACGCTAACAATGTACTAACAATGTACGGTACAGAACTAGACTGGGACCAAATAAAATTAAACCTTATAACTCATTATGCAGATAAAAGAGACGAAACAAATCTAATACGTGATTTGCATAGAATTTCGCAAGGATCTGACACAATAGAAAAATATTTTTCTAAAGTCATAGATATGCAAAATACTATGATGAATCACACTAGACTAAATACAAACGCACCTACAATAGAAAAAAATACAATAATCCGAACAAAAAGATTAATGTTCGAACAAATGTGTCTTAACGTATTCCTATCAGGACTAAGAGAACCAATGGGATCTATGATCAGGGCTATGCAACCACCTGATCTTCCAAATGCATTCAGTTATTGCATAAAGGAACAAAATATTTCTTACATGAAAAAAGGAAATTCCCAAGAAATTAATTTAAGGAATCCAAATATACCTCCACGGTTACCATATAGACCAAACCCATCATTCTATCCTAGAATGCAAGTTTCTAATTTTAATAAGTACCCAAGCAATCAACCACATCAATATTATAATCATCGACCATTTACTAATCAAAATAACAGTAACTGGCGAAATAACAATTATAATAATAATTTCCAAAATAAGCCCCCATTTCAACAAAATAATTTTAAACCTCCTTTTCCTCCACGGAAAATTGAGCCGATGGATACTACATCGAATCAAAATAAATATACTCAACCAACATATTTTAATAAAAATCAAAACCAAAACTTCAGACCTCAAAATTCCTCGTTTCAACAGAACGGTTCACCTAGAGTGCATACACAAGAAATCTTTCATGTAGATCAAACAGAAGAATATGAAGAATACCCTAATACTCAAGAATACCCAACTATTCAAGAATACCAGGATACATATACACCTGATATTCAAGAACAACCACAAGAACTAAATGACAATAATTATTACCCAACTTTAGATAACGAAATTCAAGATGAGGATTTTCGCCAAGAAGCCTCAATATCGGAATTGGTTACTTAGATGTTAATAATCATCAAACATATACACTACCATATATAACTATTAAACTAAAACCTGATCAATCTATCAAACTTTTAATCGATACTGGCTCAAACAAATCTTTCATAAATCCATCATTAGTACACCCATGTAGAGAAAAAGAAATAACTCCTATCTCTATAAAAACCTTATTTAATACTCATATAGTAAATAAATCAGTCACAATTCAGGGACTGATGGAGTTCAAAACACGAGAACCCATGGAATTTATATTATTTAAATTTCATGAGTATTTCGATGGACTCATAGGACTTGAGTTAATGCAACAATTAGGTATTAAAATAGATTTAGTAAAATCTGAAATAGTTACGGATAAAGTAAAAATACCATTACAATACAAACCAAATTATATGTCAAAAAAATATACTATTGCACCACGGAGCAAACTAATAGCGGAAATTCCCGTTGATATCAAAAACGGTGAAATATACTTAACACCTTCAGTTCTAAATGAACATTTAATCATACCAGAAGGTATATATTTTAGTAAGAATTACTATGCCTTAGTGGAAGTAATAAATTATGGCAATAAGGAACAAACATTTGTCATAGAATCACCACTCAAAGCAAAAGAGTTTACTAAAAATTTCAATACTGAAGTTCACAATTATAATATATATAATTATTCCGAAGATTATTCTCAAGATATAGTCAACCTGATCAGAACTAAACACCTCAACGGTGAAGAGAAATATTTAATCGAAAGCTTATGCCAGAAATATAAAGAAATATTTCATTTGGAAAATCAACCACTAACATTTACAAATACTGTAAAACACGATATAAATCTAGAAGATGAAAAACCTATCTATACTAAGAGCTATCGTTATCCTCACATTCATAAAAAAGAAGTGGAGGAACAAGTAATGAAAATGTTAGACCAAGGCATAATCCGTTCAAGCTTTTCTCCATGGAGCTCACCAATATGGATAGTTCCTAAGAAAAAAGACGCGAGCGGCATAATCAAATGGCGACTTGTAATTGACTATAGGAAGTTAAACGAAAAAACGGTTTCCGATAGGTATCCCCTACCTAATATTACCGATATACTCGATAAGCTAGGAAAGTGTATGTATTTCACAACACTTGACCTCGCTTCTGGATTTCATCAGATAGAAGTTAATCCACGAGATATTTCAAAAACAGCCTTTTCAGTTGACTTTGGTCATTATGAGTATGTACGCATGCCATTCGGGTTAAAAAATGCGCCTTCTACCTTCCAACGCGTTATGGACAATGTATTGGGCGAATTACAAGGGAAATTATGTCTATGCTACATGGACGATATTATTATATTCTCTACATCGCTCCAAGAGCATATAGACAGCCTTAGTAAAGTTTTCAAACGTTTACAAGAGGCAAACTTAAAAATTCAATTGGATAAGTCTGAATTCCTTCATAAGGAAATAGCCTTTTTAGGGCATCTTGTCACTTCACAGGGAGTTAGACCTAACCCTGACAAGATCAGTGCTATCCAAAATTTCCCATTACCTACCACAGAGAAGCAAATAAAGAGCTTCCTGGGTTTAGTAGGTTATTATCGGAAATTTATTCCTAATTTTTCAAATGAAACGAAACCTCTAACGGAATGTCTAAGAAAAGGCAAGAAAATTATTCTCGACCAAGTGTACGTTAACTGTTTCGAAAAATGTAAGCAACTCTTATGTAATGAACCTATACTACAATATCCAGACTTCGAAAAGCCGTTTATTGTAACAACGGATGCCAGTAATGTAGCAATAGGAGCCGTTTTATCTCAAGGAGTCATAGGCACTGATTTACCAATCTGTTATGCATCAAGAACTCTTTCGAAAACGGAACAAAACTATTCAACAATAGAAAAGGAATTGCTTGCAATTGTATGGGCTACTAAATACTTTAGGCCATACTTATTTGGAAATAGGTTCACTATTATAACTGACCACAAACCATTAACATGGCTTTTTTCATTAAAAGAGCCAAATTCAAAACTTGTCAGATGGCGTCTTAAACTGGAAGAATTTGATTACACTATTCATTATAAGAAAGGAGTAAAAAATACCAACGCTGATGCATTATCACGCATTAATCCAGAAACACCAATAATAACTCTCAATAACTCTGAATCATCCTCAAGTAATGATACACTACTCTCTACAATAGAAGCACCTATACCAATAACCAAAAACCCCGTTAATCATTTTGACCAACAATTAATATATTACATATCCAATAATCAAAAAACCCCGGTAATCAAACGAGAAATGCTATTCGGCAAAAAGAAACGAATAACTATCTGTATTCCCGATTCCAAAGGAATTTTAAAACAAACCATGGACATAATACAGGAATTATCATCCACTAAAAAATTAACTTGTATATTCACTAAAGATGAATATTACCACGCAATCATTAGGGCAATAAATAGAATATATCGACCTCAAGATAGGAAAACTAATCCAAAAGCAAAGTTTGTCAGATCACTTGAATTTTTACAAGACATTCAAGAACCTGAAAATCAATTAGCAAAAATAAAAGAAAGACATAATCAAACTGATCATCGTGGTATTACAGAAAATTATGATTTCATTAGAAGAGAATATTATTTTCCGCAAATGGAACAATTAATTTCTGAATATGTCAATAAATGTGCTATATGTCAAAAAGTTAAGTATGATCGACAGATGCCTCAACTACAAATGGAAATTACAGAAACCCCATCAAAACCAATGGAAATATTGCATATCGATATTTTCCAAATGCAGTCTTCAATATTCTTAACCATTATTGACAAATTCTCAAAATATGCCGCAGCATATGAAAAACTCAACAAATCAGAAAACACTTTAGTTTCAAAACTAACCAATTTCTTCAGCCTACACGGTATACCCAGAAAAATTGTCATGGACAATGAAGCCGGTTTAAATGGAAAACTAGCTACCGACTTCTTTAAAAAACATAAAATCACTACCCATACCACCTCACCATATAATTCAACAGGAAATTCACCAGTTGAAAGACTTCACTCTACTCTTAAAGAATTATTAAACATAATTCACTTAAAAAATCCCACACTTCCTATAACAGATGCCATGAATCAATCATTACTCTCATACAATAGTTCAATTCACTCTACCACCAAACTAACCCCATTTGAACTGTTGAAAGGACATTATGTCAATTCAATCCCCAAACTAGAATTTAATAATGAAGTAGAATATCTAGAACAGCACCGAACCAACTATCAAGAATTATGCAATAATATTCTTGATATATCACTAGCAAAAAAAGAAAATATAATTCAAAAAATTAATTCCAACAGGAAGAAACCCCCTCCACTTCGGGAAGGAGAAAAAATATATGTTCGAAAGAAACTTAGATCAAAATTAAAACCATTCTATCAAGAAGTATTGCTGGAAAAGGATAATAAAATAACAATACAAACAAACAAAGGCAAAGTTCATAAATCTAATATTAAACGATTATTCCAGGATCACCATGGTGTTAAGCCAATCGATCAAAATAACTAACCTGGAGGATAATAAAGGAATAATACCAATCAAAATGGGATCAGCATTCATAATAAAAGGACAAAAACGAATTCTCCATATTATCCATCTAAACCTATATAAAGAAAATATTGACGATATATATATACAAACAAAAACAATAGAAAACTTAATTACTTCTATCCCCAATATCAAAACTATATTATATAATAAATTACTAATTTTAAAGCAAAAGTTAGGTACTATGACAACTACTTTTTCTTACTTAAAACCGATAAGACAAAAACGCGGTTTAATTAATGGTTTAGGATCTTTAATAAAAGATATCACAGGTAATCTAGATAATAATGACCTTAAAGAAATTAGTGATGCGTTACATGATATTCATATCAATCAAGAACAATTAAATAGCCAAATCAATGAACAAATTCATCTAAATAAAGGATTGATTGATAGAATTTCTGAAATTCAAAAATATACTAAAAATAGTTTACGTCGGTTGGAATTTGTAATTAATAAATCTTTAAACAAAACAGAAAATTTAGAATCCATAATATTATTAGATCAACAATTATATAAATTAATTCATATAACTGATCAACTAACTAACCATTTAAAAGAAATTAGAGAAATAATTCAATCATCCCGAAATAAAATAATATCTCATTTCCTTTTAACACCCAAAGAACTAACTTACATCCATAACATTATTAAACATGAAAATATCAATTTAATCAATTTAGATAGAATTTATTCACTTATATCCCTGCAAGGATATTACAATAACACTGATATCATATTTAGTGTTAACATCCCAACATTTATTAACCAGTCATTTACCTTTTATCGAATCCTACCCATTCCAACTAATAACAAAATAATTAATCCTATCCCATCCAATGAAATATTTTTGAACGAACATTACTTTCAATATGTATCGAACCCATGCATCGAAATCGAGAACCAGTATATATGTGAATCACAACAATTCGTCACAACCAATTCATCATGTATACCAAATATTATATTACAAAAACCAGCCATTTGTAATTTTACACAAATCAACCAATTAATGGATAACATAGAGATCATCACCGAAGGAAAAATATATGTACAGTCAGCAATAAAAATATTATTTACATCTACATGTAATCAACAAACAAAAAATCTTCCGAGCCAATCATTAATTGAATTCAGCAATTGCACCCTCAATATAAATAATCAAATCTATTCTTCAAACATCGAAACCTTCGAAGAAAATCATTTATTATTACCATATAACGATGTCATAGAAGTAGCAACACATCAAAATATCACTATAAAGGATCTTCACAACATTACTCTCCGAAATCTACAAAAAATCGAATTACTACAAGAAAATCATATTTTACACTCTTCATCTGGTCATATATCTATTATTATAATATTTACTGCAATAATAATCTATATTTCTTTTAAGATAATTAAAAGAAAACTACCAGTGAAAATTAATATAAAAGCCACATCAACTGAGGAGGAAGCGGCACCTATCCCACTGAAGCGGTTATGGCCTAATCTTCGGCGGGAGGAGTTACGTCATTCATCTGTTGACTCAACACAACATAAATAACATCTTAAATATTTACTAAGAAATAACCACTTGACTATTTCATTTCCTGTTTACAACTATATTCTAAAAAATTTAAAGAATAAAACCATTGTTCTAATTAACCCATAAGGAATTATCACATAAATTATAACCACTTAATAATATGCTTTATATAAAATCTTTATTCATTATTTTTAAATTAATCAGAATTATATTCATAATAAAATAATCAATAAACCTTTTGTTTATTGATTAACTTACGCAATAGTTTACGTCCTTACAAAATGTATTATATATATAGAACAACAATTGTTTTAGATTTAGATTCAAGTGGTATTTCATTCCAAATTGTACTCATCATTTAAAATTATAAATAAAGTGTAAAATAAAATTAATAATAATATTTTTAAAAAAATATAAAATATAACCAAAAAACATAACTAGAGTGGAAACAAGCTATGGAAGAGGAAATAAATTGCTTAAAAACCAGCAAAGTGTGGAAGGTCGTTGAAGTACCAAAGAACTCGACCATAGTTGAAAATAAGTGGGTTTATAATTAAAAACTGATACGAATGGAAATATACAAAAATTTAAAGCCAGATTAGTAGCCAAAGGCTTTTCTCAGCGTGAAGGAATAGACTTCAACGAAACCTTTGGCCCTGTAGTAAGGTTCGACTCCATCCGAATAGTATTAACAGTGACCGTTCAAGAAAATTTAGTACTCAAACAGTTTGACGTAAATACTGTTTTTTTAATTGGTGATTTAGAGGAGGTTATATACTTGAAGCAGCCAACAGGATTCAACGATGGTACAACAAGAGTATGTAAACTACTAAAAAGTTTATATAGTTTACGTCAATCGTCTAGATGTTGGAACCAAAGAATAAAAGTTTTTCTAACAAACTATGGACTCAAACAATCAAACGATGATCCTTGTATATACATGATAATCAAAAATAATATGATAATACTCCTAGTGAGCATCCTAGTAGCTGGAATCGACGAAAAGACTGTGAATGATTTCTTGTGTGCACTTGAAAAAGAATTTCACTTCTGACGATGCTGATATTAACCTTGGTTTACAGATTGAAAGACAAAACGATGGCTCTATTCTATTACGTCAAAGTACCAACACAAAAAAAAATTCTCAATACATTTAATTTAGAGCAAGCAAATGCTCTTACAATACCAGCCAATCCACATCAACAGTTGAATGTAAATTTAAAATTATGATGAAAAGACTGAGTTAACAGCTGCTCCCTATAGAGAAGCTGTGAGCAGCTTGTTATATATATATATATATATCAAAAGTACGAGACCAGATATATCCTTTTCGGTTAATATGGTTAGTCGATATATGGAAAAACAAGTGAAATTGCATTAAAGGATCTAAAAGAAACTGTTTATTATGGTTTGCACTTTAAGAAGCAGAAAACATTATCCTTATGTGGCTAAAGTGATGCAGATTTTGCAAGAGATATTAAAACACGCAAATCAACTACAGAATTTATAGTTATTTGGAGTTAATGTGTTGTTATCTGGTGTTCTCAAAGACAGTCTACAGTCGCCACCTCTACCACTTATTTGGAATACATTGCAGCCTTTCAAATAGTCAAGAAAATAGTTTGGTTCTTAAAGTTAATTGAAGAGATCTAGCCTTATCAAAATATTGCTACAACTCTCTATATTGACAATCAAAGTACGCTTGAATTGATTAAAAATCCTGTTCTTCACAAACGAAGTAAACATATTGACGTACAATATCAACTACATCCGAGAACAGTATGACAAGAAAGTTTTTCAACTCAAATACATCAACACCAAAGAACAGCCAGCAGATATCCTCACGAAACCCTTGAAAAGAAGAATCTTCGAATTTCATCGCAACAGAATATGCTAATAACTTGAAGAGGATTCTGATATTCCATAAAACAGTATGGGAGTGACAGAATTTTTATATAACGACAGAAAATGAATTTTGTCGCGGATGAGATAAATTATCATGCAAGAAAACACTTTCAACGCCTGCATACAAAATCATTGTAAAACGTCTGCCCAAATCAGAATATACGCTGTATCATGATCAACATCACTATGACAAGGAAATAACGAATAACCAAACCATTGGACCTAACGTAACCTAGATGACAGAATAACAGCAGCGTAATAAACCTAGTGAGGAATCATTGCAACCTGGGATAAGGTTTAATTCCAATAAATGTATAATAATATGCAAAGTAAATTACTAAATGAGTGAACTACTCATTTGTAATAATAAAAAATAAAAAATAAAAAAAAATATCTTTGCGATTCAAATGATGTTAATCTTGAGGCGAATAGCAGAAAAGCTGAAAATTATATTCGATGACATACTTTGTTTTTACCACGGTCATTTCCATCCAGATTTACTGACTCCACTACAACTTAAGGACGAAACCAGACAAATGAATGAGTTCCTTCCAGTAATATTGCCAATAGCCAAAGGAAACTATAAAATCTATCTTAGACATATTTACTAGACACTAACGGATCTGCACATGAGTTATTCAATCTCATTAGCCACCATGCAATATGGTATATATCATAATTATTATGTGAGGTAATTACACGAGTCATCCATAGTTATTTTTATTACCTTGTTCAAAAGAAATATTTATTGGTCAAAGAAGACATTCTAAAGGGTCAGTTGACCATTTATAGTCAGTTACAATTTATATTCGTACGTGTCAGTTGTAACATTAAATTTGTAATGAAACTAAACAAAATTATATGGCACAAATTTAACAAAAATCATTTTAAGAATACTAAGTGTATCGTAAAATAGCAAAAAGTCACAGCATAAACAAAACACTAATTTCTCACTTTCCTCAACCTACGGAACTTGTCGACATATAATACCACACAGTTTACATACTAAACTAAATAAAGTGATAAAATAATGGCGTTGTTGTTGTTGTTGTCAACAGCATCTTCCGAGATACACCAACATTAATTTTTAATACAATTTTTGTGTTCTGTTGTTCCCAAAGTAATTAAATGACGGGGTGAAAAAAAATCAGAATCATAAACGTTTTCTTCTCTACACCTACCTAAATCTTATCATCTACGGTTACCTACATATTTTAGATACAAAATATAGTATTTGCTTGTTCTATTTTATTTAGGAAAATTATTTTTATTTTTCGTTCGTTAATTGAACTTAAATGAAATGGAATTTTAGATAAGAGAATAGAATAAAACAACAATTTATTAATGCGAAAGGTGAACACCATTGTTGGCATTTACTGTGCTAAAAATCAAACTCTTATGGGTTTGATTCGAACCAATTTTTCATATTGTCTGAAGTTTTTCTACTAAATATATGATTCGGTCCATCTCCAAATATGATACAGCAATTAAATTAGACGACCAGCGCTTTTACAAGAGAGAGACTATAGATATCCTCATTGGAGCAGATCCCTTTTTTGCTGTACTAATTAATATCAACAAAAGCTTAAAGAAATTCTGGGAACTTGTTACCGTCAATGAACAGATTACCATTCTATCTCCAGAAGAAAAATTCTGTGAACGACATTTGCCACATCACTTTCCAGATCACATTGCACTTTTTAAAATTAAATTACGACTGTCTAATCGAGTACGAGCACTTGAAGCATATGAATGAAATTTCCACAGAAGAAGACGAAACTGATGGATTTTATTTGCTTTACCATCGCGTTTTCAAGTCATCAGACACAAATATCAAATTTAGAGTGGTCTTCATTGTTTTTGCGAATGCAAATTTAGGCGTATCTGTCACCAACTGTTTGGCTGTTGGTCCGAAACATATTTTTCACTTTAAATGGAAAACTGCGACCTATGCCTCAGCGTCTTCATCGTTTTTTACCACATATTGGACATATACGTAGATGACATCATGACTGGAACCGGCGAAAAGTAATGCTTTCTAAAATAGTCTAGAAGTTCAACTGAAATAATTGAGAGATCATGATCCAGAAGCTACTATTGCCGCAAAGGTTTTAGGTGTGAGTTGAAATGCCTAAAGTGAGAACTGTTTATTCATCTTCCTGAGTGTTGTTTATGCCGGACCTATATCCATACATCTAGCAAAAGGAGGAGGTCAAAATCTCACACAAAGCTTATTGGTGTTTGTTAGTTTGATTAAACACTAATTTGATTGATTCGTCAGCAACTTGTCAATCAACTCATTTATGCGGGAGCCTTTAAACGACTTACTCCTCGTAGAAGTATTTATTTATTTATTTCGAATAATGTGTCCGTACTTTCTTTTCAAGAAATACTATAACGTGGCACCTTATCCCGCTCAGCTCGCTTCATTTTGGATGCATCTGGGAAGCATTTATAAAATCGAATAAATTTAACTTTTAAAGAGTGACCGGTAAAACCATTCTGATACTAGAAGGAATTAACTTCTTAATTCTCGTCCTTTTTTGTAGCCTCAATGAGATGGACGTCGATATTCTCGGTCCTTTTTATTTTCCTAATAAGTGATTTCACAACCAAAATCACCGAAAAAGACTATAACCACTTGCGGATTTAATATTGCGTGATAAAGGCAACAGGCCATACACCATTTTTGAGACTCGAGTGTTGGGCGAGTCAAAAAAGAACAAGCTTAATAAAATTCTCCACAGATTTACTTTAGGCGACCAAAAACCATCATAATTACTAAACAAAATTAAGACTCAATAAAGGTCGGGCCTTTGATGAAAATGCAATTAGACAACTCTGGATAAAACGGTTATCATCCCAGGTACAAATGATACTGACACCTTTTGATAATGATATTCCCTTAAACATATTAGCAACATGCGCTGGCAATTTATTAGAAACCTTAGTTTAATCAAATCCAAATCAAATTACGGTTGGTGCAACATCAACTAGCACCGCCAATAATTTTGGATCTTCCTCTTCAAAACCGGAAATTGAACAAAATTTAAGCAAGTTAACGTTTATGATTTCAGAACTGTGCAGTGCTTTTAAAAATTCAAGGTCACCAAAAATCGATCTCGATTTTCATCGCATAGCAAAATAACTTTCGATTTGGCATGCGTGCCCTAAAATGTGTGGTGGGGTGTAAATACTTTGAATCTCCTAAAGTTAATGGAACAAAAATATTTTTTTGTACAGGAGCAGAAATTTCGATAATCCCAACTTATTAATAAAATATCCTCGTACGGCAACAACATCTAAACTATTTACTGGAAACGGTACCTGTAAAACCTCAAAATAGATTTGGGCCTTCTTAGGGAGTTTCGTTGGGAGTTCGTTATAGCCGACGATTCCACGCCAAGGATTGAGTGCGATTTTTTTAAACACACCCGATTGCTAGTAGACAGAGACAAAGGATAATATATCCATTAACCACTTTGTATGTCAAAG
This sequence comes from Tipula confusa, assembly GCA_963556175.1. Taxonomy (NCBI): domain Eukaryota; kingdom Metazoa; phylum Arthropoda; class Insecta; order Diptera; family Tipulidae; genus Tipula; species Tipula confusa. The sequence continues at coordinate 169,208,785 of OY744476.1, read as the reverse complement.
ATGTCATTTCATCAAATTCCGATCAAACCTTGTCAATTTGGGACAAGTCACTTTTATCTCTCAAAATTCAAAATTTAACAAAAACTGCCGTTACAATAACTTTTGGTTTATTCAAGTTCAGTAAAATGACCTTTGGGCTCCAACTTTTCAGAGATTGGTGCATTCAATTCTATCTAGCCTTAATTTTTGCTTTGTTTATTTGGACGATGTTTTAATCGCTTGCGGCAAAACTAAAAACTCCAACCTAGAATAAATATTGAACTTCCAAATGTTATAGTAGGCGACAAAGCTTTCTCTTTTACAGTTAACATCATGAAGCCGTTTTCTAGAATAGATCTGATAAATGATAAAATAATTTTTAACTATTGGTGAAGTAGGGCAAAAATGTTATCTAAAAATGCGAAAATGAGGCTGCTTCAAGAACCACCTTATATCTTAAAAAGGGTTGTACTAGCAGCATTCAACTTGCACAAATTTCTTCGAAAAAACGAAAGATATAATTCTCCGCAAAAAAAGCCAAGAAAGGTAACCTATTCTTTAGATAGAACCCTGCCGTTGCGGTAGGGCTACGAAAAGTGTAGGTGTTTTGCGAGAGACTAGCATTTTTTACTTTAAAATGTAAATTTATTGATCACATTTCCTTTAACCAAAAATTGAGATGAGAGAAAAATTATAGTAACTCTGTAAAGCGAAAGTAAAAAAAAAACTTAAGAGACGAAACTAACGGTAGTGTTCTTTTTTTCATTTGTTTTGGAATATATTCATATATTTCTATTTTTTTTGATTCAAGTAAGTGTATTAATTTCTGACCTGAGAATATGTTAAAAAAAAAAAGATTTTAACTTCGGCGGAACAGGTAAAAATCGTTGACTACTATTTAGAAATCTTGAACCTCTCCTTTATTTGGAACAACTGAATCAAAATTTTTTGGTGAGCTGTTTGGAAGATTTTATCTTCAGCATTCTGCAAAAATTGAGTAACGGGGACGTGGTAAGTTAGGCATTTAAAGAACTCAGTGGACTCTTAACACAATTTTTGCTTCCAAAATTCTTATTTTGGCCGCACGATACAAATTTAATAAGACTGTCATGAAACCGAACCAAACTTATGCTAAATGGGTTGCCAGAAATTGTACTTTCCAATGTGCTATAGACACATGTAAGACTTCATTCGTCGACGATTTAATTAGAGAAATCATCGTTATAATTACACCACACGATGTGGTTCATGTTTCATGCCTACAAAAGCAGCAAGAAATTGCAAGAGTTTATGAATCTAAACTCTCATCGAATTCCCGTTTGTAATTTTACCGGTCTTATCCTAAATGTACTGACAAACACGATCGTCGACACTGCCGGTTTGATATTCATTCAATATAATTCGAAGTAGATACTGGTTCGATGGTTGGTCGCAACTTGTTCGATGGTTGGTCTATACGTTTACCGACAACTTAAAAATTCGATTTGTACACCGACATCGAAAATTTGATTGGGTCTATATTTTCAGTTTTATCCAAATTCCGAAGAAAATCCCGTAGGTAAACTGAAACACGAAATTGCTTAATTGGTTCAAAAGCATCATCTACTGTTCGAAGGTTCCTTGGAAAGATGTACGTAGTACAAGACTGAAATAAAACTAAAACCTAATGTTGAGCATCGATATTTTAAGCTTTGGGCCATTTCTTTTGCAATTCAAGTAGCTGTCAAAGAAGGAATTGGAAACCGGTACAAACCGGTACAAACCACTTAATGAGAAACCCCAATTGTGACAGTAAAAAAACCAAATGGAGAAATCCGGATATGTTCGGAAATCAAGGTAACACTAGATCTACAAATTGAAATCGATCGGCATCCGATTTCCAGAATCGACGAGTTATTTTATCGACTTCCAAGTGGACAAAATTTCACTAAAATCGATTTAAAAGATGCATATTTTCAAATCGGTTGAAGGAAAACGGTTTTAAATGTCGAGCCAATAAAAGCGAATTCGCGAAAGTTCAGATATACTACTTGGGGTACATAATCGACCAACACGGCATTTGACCGTGAAACACTGGTTTGAGTGTGGACGACCGTATAGAATGAGAAGTTCCAGCAACTTAAGGGAGCTATTGAGAACGCTGCCCATTTGCGTCATTTTTGTGATGATATTCAGCTTATCTTAACGACCCATGTTTTGGAATACGACATAGGTGCAGTACTTTCACATTGATTTCCGGACAGAACCATACATCCAATCGCATTTAAATCCAAAACTCTGGATAAAGTCAACGAAATTATAGCCAGATAGAAAAATAGGCTTTACCTATACTTTATAGTGTCACTAAGTTTCACCAGTATCTGCAAGGTAGAAAGTTTCAACTGGAGATGGATCATAAACCCCTTCTCAAATTGTTTAGCCCAAATAAGAAATAAGAAACGAATACACACCATCAATCGATTGCAAAGATGGGCGTTTATTTTAATGGGCTACGACTACGACACCTTATGTGCAAGCTAACAAAGAAGCACGGCAATGCAGACACACTCTCCCAATTGTCTTGACCAAACCTTTGATTTCAGCGAAGAAACCTGCCTTTACATTGATGATGTATACGAGTTAGCAATCGAAAACTGCCTTGTGACGTTTTAACCATTCGAAAACACACACATGATAATTCCGGGCTGCGTCAAATTTTAGAATATATAAAAATAGGATGGCCAAAATTTTGAGCACAGTGCTCGAATCAAACTTTTCACCTCCCCGCCTATTTTGGTGGCAAGACATAATTATTCTTCACTTAATGATATTATATTTTTGCAGACAGATCATACATGCGTAGTCGTTTCACCAACACTCATAAACAAAATGCTGGAGTTGCTCTATCAAGGACACTGGAGCATTACCAGGATGGAACAGCTTAGTAGACGATATTGCTGGTGGCCATCGATTGATTATGTCATTGAAAATTTGGTAGAGCGTGGCGAGAGTTGCCAAACCTGTGACAATTCATCAAAAAAAGAATTTTCTCAATGGCTTTGCAATCGAAGTACTACCCACCGCGATAGTAAGCAATAGTGGTATGCAGTTCACATAATCTGAATTTCAACAATTCAGCCATTTAAATAGCATTGAGCAATTAACGTCCCCACCGTTCCAGTTCGAATCAAATGGTGAAGCTGAAAGATTTGTACGCTCTTTTAAAATAGTCATGAAAAAGATGTTGCCCTTACGATGTATTTGGCCACTTATCGCTCAACTCCACTTACCAAATGCAGCCAATCTCTTGCCAAAATCTACATGATATACAAATAAAAAACGTTACTGCCACCATTATGCAAGCCTGAACGAATCCATGATGCAGAGTTGGCGATGTTTTTTGGCTCATGTAATACACCGGATGTAGTTTTCCATCGTCAGCCTTCTACATAAATACAGCGCCAAAACCTTTCTGATTTGCATCCGCATGCAGCTCTGTTAGAGCATTCTGCCTAAAGATTTGAAGAACAGGTGAATTTGTCAAAATTTATTTGAATCATTCAAATAAATCATTCAAATATCTGATCTCTCCTCCAGACCAAAACGAAATGTAACTTCCTTACAAAGCAAATTTGAAAGTGGTTTGGCTACAACTTTTCGGAAGTACCCGGTTAATCCCAAAAATGACTGAACATCCAGAATGTTTCTTGGTTCAGAACATTTTTTGACTGCTATTAATTTTTCTTTTGACGGTTGTACATACCCGTTTTCAATTATTCGACTTTTCTTTGAAGAAATGGACATTTACTCCATTTAATATTGAGTTCATTTTCTGCTGTCCGATTTAACCTTTTTTTTATTTCTTTATTCCTTCTTCTTCATCTTTCTAAGGGATAATGATGCCATCCATGTAAGTAATTAGGTCATTATTATTTATTAGCTCTATAAACACTATATTAATGAACCTTAAAAATACAGCCGGTGAAATTTTTAACCCAAATGGTACTTTATTGATCTCGAAGTGACCTTAGTAAGTGATGAATGCTGTAATTTTTTTCGATCTTTCATCCACAGGTATATGAAGGAAACCATTTTTTAGGGCCAATGTGGAAAAAACTTTGGCTTCAGCTAGTTTGTCCAACTGCTCCTTGATTAACGGCATCGAAAATTGGTCTTTAATAATTGTAGAATTTTACTTACGATAATCGATGCATACTCTAGAACTATTATCCTTCTTTTTGACTACAACTACTTGACTGCTGTAATTGGAAGTTGACGGCCTTACAATTTTCTGTTGTTACCATTATTCTTACCTGTTGCTGAACCCTCTTCTGCTCAACTAAAGGCAATCTTTTTGATCTTTTATATTATCGAGATGTCATTATTATAGTTTTTTAAGTAGAGAGTGCTAACAGTGGAAGATAAAGCACGCACATAACCTCAAATTTGTGCCAGCCGCGTCAAGAAAATAAGGCTCAAAGTTCGAAACCAATTTCGACAAATAGAATTCAGTCACTGTTAAATAATTTGCTACTAGCACTGAATAATCCGATGCCAATGTCGCCGAATATAATGCAAACATGTGTTGGGAATGTTAATCCAGATTGAGAATCGCCAACGGAAAATTGTGTACGGGCCAACAAAATGTTTATTCTTTAAACCGAATCTCGATTATTTAGGTTATGAAGTTAGTTCTGTGGGAATCAGACCATTTCAGGGTCATATAGAGTCGGTACGGGACTACTTTATTCCGAAGAATGCCTTTGAACTTCAAAGATTTTGGGGTCTTTCTAGTTTCTTTCGGAAATTTCTTCATAATTTTTCATTTGTAGCTAAGCCACTTCAGGATCTTTTAAGGAAGGATGTTACGTATGAATTCGGTGCCGATGAGGTCTGTTCGTTCGAGGCAATTAAATCAAGTTTAATTAGTGCTCCTGTGTTGGCATATTACAGTCTTAAGCGAGAGACAGAACTTCACATAGGCGCCAGTACAGCAGGTTACGGTGCGATACTACTCCAGAAACAGTATGATGGTTTCTCTCACCCGGTTTCGTTCTTCAGCAAATGATCGACGGAGGCTGAGAGCAGATACCATTCTTTTGAGTTGGAATCGTTGGTTATTATATATGCCTTAAAAACGTCAAATATAATTAATAACGTCAGACCCTTGAGAAGAAGGATACAATTGTCGCATTATACGTTGGTCTCTATTTTTAGAGAATTACGAGTACGAGATAATTCATTGCGGAAACGTTAAGATGAGGCACGTCGACGCGTTTAGTCGTATTCGAGGTGTCTTTGCAATCCACGAGTGTGGGTTTTTTCAGGTTTTGGCAAATTATCAGATAGCCGATAGAAAGGTGAGAAATATAAAAAACGACTTAAGGCCTGATTGCGATAATGAGTTATACACAGTAAGAGATAATTTCTTGTACAGAAAGTTTAAGGGAAAGTAGCTATTTTACGTGCTGGAAACTCTCAAATCTAGTGTGATAAAACAGTCTCACGATGTGGGCCCTGTTGGTGCGAACAAGGTAATCGAATTGATTCATCGCACATATTGGTTTCCCAATATAAGGGACAAAGTTACGAAATACATTAAAGGTTGCCTAAAGTACCTTATGTTTCGGCCCAAGGATAACAGGAAGGAAGGATTGCAAAACATTTTTAAAAAGTACGATAACCCTTTTCATACAATCCATATTGATCATGTAGGTCCATTGGAAGAGACTAATAGGAAGAACAGACATTTACCAAGTATGAAAAGTTTATCCTACCAGGACGACTAACACTCGTGAGGTCAAAAATATTCTCAATAAATATTTTTTGCAGTTTAGTGTTCTTCAACGTTTGGGATCCGATAGGGGTACATGTTTTACCTCAGTCGAGTTTAGGAACTTTTTGAAAAAGTATCGGGTGAAACATGTCCTTAACATCACGAATTTAGCTCAATCTAATGGACAGGAGGAACATATGCACAGAACTATTGGGCCGATGATAGCTAAGACAATTGATCTAGAAAATAATAAAAATTGGGATAGGGTTCTCTCAGATGCCGAATTTGCAATGAATAATACTGTAAATCGTTCTATCAATACTACACCAGCAATGGCATTATATGGTGTAAATCAACGAAAGGAAAACGATAGGCTTATAGCTCATATTGAGAATTTGAATGACACAGAAAGGGATTTACAGAAAATTTTTCAAACAATTTTAGAAGAAACCAAAAGAGATCAATTAACAAACAAAGAATACTTCAATGCTAAACGAAAGCCAGCATACGAATATAAAGTAGGGGATATAGTTTTGATTAGAAATAGCGTTAATGAAGCAGGGGTGAATCATAAATTTTTACCCAACTACAGAGGTCCGTATTCAGTTACTGCTGTCTTACCAGGAGATCATTTTGTGATTCAAGATCTGCCAGGGCAGAAGCTATCAAATAAACGATTCCACGGTGTTTTTGCCGCCTTCAACATGAAGCCTTTTTACGGCAGTCAGGATGATGCAATCGAGGACGATTGTTATGCTAGAATGGCCGAATATAGTAATCGCAGTTATATTAGTTCGGACAAATGATTTGTATTTTTGTCTAAGATGTTTAGTTCTGCTAGACAAACGAAGGTGTCAGTAGACATCATTTAGAATTTTTTATTATCGAAATGTCATTATTATAGTTTTTTTTTAAATCCATGTGGCTTCTAACAAAAAATGTTTCTTTTCTTTTTAAATGTCATTTCAAATTAGTGGTACACTCGGCGTTCAGATCGTCTACGGTTAAAATTGAAAAATGCAGCAAATGACGCGATTACAACAGGAGCCCTATTTTAATACTATAAAAAATGTGTAGGGTATAGAAATTGTTGTGAGACTATAGGTTATAGGTGTTTCGTACTGTTTGAATTATTTTATCATTATTTTATTAAAATAAACGTAATATGTTAACAGCATTAGTAAAAATTTAAAAGCCTATCTTCAGACACGTGTTCTATTTATGAAAAGCCATTATCATCAGTTTATTAAAATTATGTCACCGCGAAAAAATTTAATACAGCGTTAACAGTGTTAAGGCAACCGAAATCTATTTTTTTTTTAATTTTAATATTTAATTACAATGACATGTCAATCAAAATTAAATTTAAATTTTCTATTTATAATAACACCTCCCTTTATATGAGCCACATACACGTTTTTGTTGACACCATCCCAATCTAAATCAATGCGCCATGTGTGGTAATAAAATGGTAGTATCACACCTGAATAATCCGTGTTATTAAACGGTTTTGATACGTGTATTGATTTTAAATCATCACCTTGATTACTCCTTCTTATTTTCGTTTATGACTAACGTAATCTTTGGATTAAATTTTGATTTTCTCTTTATTTATACTTTTTATGGGGATTAGAAAAAGATTTTAAAGATATAATATTTTCAAATTAATGAGATGGATCAATTTCAGTATCCTATTTTAAAGATTAAACCGTAATCATATCCTGAAGGTTGATGTGGAGTAGGAAGCTGAATCAGATGTAATATAAAATACGAAAAATAGTTTTAAAAGCACAAATTGTGTCTTAAATTACTTTCAGTTTTAGAATAAATCTGTTTGTCATAGACTATTATTTGATATAAATAGTGAAGTACTTAACTTTAACCCAATAACAGATAAAATTCAGGTAGTTTTCGTTCAAATACTAAGTCATTTTTTCGTCATATGCTAGTTTCATCAAAGAGGACTCAAACTTGAAATTTGGTCAAGATACATTTCTGGACATTTTGGGCTTCCTTAGTAGAAACTCAAAAATAATTTTAATGGTTATACGAATAAAATTAAAATTAAATATTCTGATGGGATCGTTTTGAAGAAAACTGGATTGACAGCTAGCCTCTTCTCAGAAAACATAATTTATAGCCGTTTTTGATTGTATAACGTATGAGTGCTAGCTAGGATTGCCAGCCATCCACCCTTGTGGAGGATAGTCCTGTTTTCATAGGAAATCGCCTCCATTCTCCACAAACGTATAAATGTCCTCCACCAGAGAAATAAATATCATATTTTGAATATCATAAATATCATATAGAGTGCGACCCTGGAATGTAAATAACAAAAAGTATTTGGAGCTAATTATTTCACCGTTTTGGATTTATCATCAGGATATTACAATGTAACGATGAGTCTAGAATACTAGATTCAATACCCATAACCGCCTTTGTTACTGCATTATACTTACTTTTGTTTGACATTATAAGTTTCTAAGGGTGTCATTTGGGTAGGCCTATTCCCAGCTATTTTCCAATAACTTATGTATTTAAAAGTTGACGAGACTAACGGAGAAATAGTGGTATATCTAGCTAGATGATATGGGAAAATTAGAGCGGTTCTTAAATTTATTAAAATTCCATGGTCTCTTTCTTAACCTGGAAAATAGCCATTTCTTCAAACGCAAGGTAGAATTTTAACGACATGAAGTGTCAGGATCGCGACTTACACCCGGAAGCCTTAGCTTTTGTCGCGATGATACCTGATTGTGCATCATTACAAACTTGTTCAATTAAAAAAAAATGTAGTACCCAGAAATTCAATATGGTGGCTAAAATTAGCAGTTTACAATGTTGTCATGGAATAACGACCAGGAGTACAAGTGAAGCATGTGGTGGTGCTGAGTTGGAATACAAACGGTGCGGAAGAACTGATGCATACAGCCAGTTTACTTGTTCGTAAGACTGATGCAGGACTCATAAATGAGTAGTTCCTAGAATGAAGTTACGATCGTCTGCACGTGATGCCACGCTACAAAAACTGGATCTACTTTTTAATGCGCACGCAAGAATACCATAGAAACCATGCGCAATATAAAAGATGCTCACAGGCATAAAGGGCACACCGCACATAACACGACAAACTGCATAAAATGGATAAATTCACAGGATTATGGACATTTTGGTGGATAAAAGGAAGGATAAAGATGTACCCACACTTTCGTAGGCTACTGAGATGGTTGACTCGATGAAATGAAATTTATCTGAGTGTTATATGTTCAAAAGACAGAGGTCATAGGATGAACTTCCAACGGCCGCTAAAAGGTCTAAATTGCAGGTAAGAATCAGAAATCTCTAGATTTTTGCAAAACAGAGATCTGCAGCCTTGGTGAGGTTTGGCCTGCAGCTTGATGTAATTGAGTTGGAGGATATTCCTAATAGGCCGAAAGCTCATGCGTGGATCCCGGCGGAACCAAGTAATCCAAAGACTATTTTGTTATTATTACAAATCAGCAATAAGGATTTGACAACCTCTAATTAAAGGATAGCCAGGTTAGTGGAGGCTCAAGAGGATAACAGACTGGTTGTCATCATCATTAACATACAATCGTTGGTGCTGATAGCAAAGACAGGTGGAGTGGTTAGTTTTGGTTTTAGCGCAGTAGCGATGAAAGTCTTCAAAAAGTATGAGACTGCTAAGTTAGGGCACCAGAACCAGATAAAGGTACTTCCGCAAACCACGGGACCTCATCTGAGGATAATAACTTAATTGATATACACAGGTTTCTCTGGAAAAGATGTAGGTAAAATTTTTTTTGGACACTGAGTTGTCCTTTTCAATGGAGTTACTTTGCGGACTCAGAGTGGGCTCCGATTCAACTACAGTATCTGGTTCCGCTATAGTGGAGATTGAATTTAAGCAATAAAATATTAAAATTTATCATCTTTCATCACTGTAGGGCAGCGTCAACTGCTCTTCTGATCCAAATATAAAAATATGACATTAATGTTGTCTTAGTTCAAGAACCATAGGTAAATGAGGATCGGGCTCTAGGGCCCGGGGCTTCTAATTATTAATTACTGTTTGTACAGCAAGAAGGTAGAATTCAATCATGCATTCTTGCAAAAGCCAAACTAAATAGCTATTTGCTTCCAAATTACAGCGATGCAAATATAGTAGTAGCAAGCACCGATGTTGGCAAAGAAAATGTCTGGCTTATATCCGCATAGTGGCCGTATGATGAGATCAACCTCCCTCTTGTAAATATGGGTGGTTTAGTAATTGATTCTCGTGTACGGAAGGTTGAAGTCATCCTTGGTCAAGATGCAAACTTACGTCTTACGATTTTAAGAAGCACTGATACAAAGGAAAGGGGTGAGTAACTTTGTAATTATATTCTTAATCTGTAATTTAGTCTGTAAGCCTATTTTAATAACAAGGAATTGACAGGAAGTTTTGGACATTACCCTTATTTCAAACTTCATGTCAAATGAATTTATTAATTGAAGAGTGTCTGAGGAACGCTCCTTTTCTGAATATTGCTATTTTCAATATGGATTGAATATAAAATATTTTAAACTCCAACCTCTAGAAATAGAAGGAAGCTCAATTGAGATACTTTCAAAAATGTTTTAGGTAACTCTCTACAACCATTTTGTATAAGGTATCAGCATTAGTCCCTAAATCTCTTCAATCAACACAAAAGTTGGATGCCATATTAGACCGGGAGTCCATTGCTTTTAATGTAGCTCAATGGCTATACCATGGTGGTAAAAGGAACAACAAGTAACGCATTTAAAATGAAAGCGGCTCTTTAAAATCGCGGAGAGAACCAAAATTAACATGGACTGGGACTCTTATAAGGAAGTCCTCAAAGCAAATAAATATTACCTAAGACATGCTAAAAGCAATTCTTGGAGACCCTTTTGTGATAAAATACAGGAGTTCTCTGAAGCAGCTAGGATTCTATTATCCTCCTATTTTGCCAGAGGCTAATAGAGCTACTGGCCTCGCGGGGTAAATTGAAAACAGGAAAAATATCTTGATACCAGTGAACGATTTTAAACTATTCAAGTCTGCAGGTACAGATGGCGTAATTCCTGCCTATATCTAAAAAAATCGCTAGCTTAAATGTTCTCTGCCTTGAGGAAGTGATTTTCAAAAGTTATATTCCAAAAAAATGGACTTTTATACCTAAGGCTGGAAAAATGGTCTCATTGCAATCTTAAAAACCTTCAGACCATTATCTTCTGATTTTTTTGAAAATATTAGAAAACTTACCTCATTCGAACCTGTTAAGCTGTCAACGTCCCAGCATGCCAGGGAAAATCGGTGGAAACTGTTCTCCATTCCTTATTATGTCCTTTCGAGTACTCGGTCGAATATAAGGAGGAGGAAGCCATAATATCATATTATAATATCATGATTCCATAATATCAAACCAGAGGCATAAGCACCTTCAAATTTGTGGGTGAATGAAACAATTGGAAGCTAGGTTGTTCAAATTCTCAAGGACTAGGTCAAATAATGGAAAATCTAGGTGTATCATCCCCTTTCTTTGGAACTTGGTCATAAATAACTTGTTATTAAACCTGGAAAAGACAGGCTTTAAAGATGTTACTTATGCGGATGATGTTGCTATTGGCGCTTTTGGTAAATATCTTTGTACCTTCAGAGATATTATGCAGTATACTTTTGACATCCTAACTAAATGGTCCAATAGTTGTAGTCTTTATTTTAACCGTTAAAACCTTAAGTTTTAAGGTTTATATAAATTTCTCTACGGTCCTGTAATATTATGAGACACTCGTCTATTCTAACGAACAAAGAAATCCTTAAATCTATCGACTATACCATCTCGACGTTATCTTTTGAAGTTAAATATTTAACTGATATTCCTTCCAGAGATCATTGAGCAAGTGGATCAGTTTTAAAGGCAAATTTTATTAATTTCTTTACACATGGCTCGAATTGATGGAACGGTAAGCGGTAGGGTTTTCTGCGAAGAACTTGAAATTGTAAATCTCTCTTTTTGCCTCCCTAATTACTGTAATTTTTTTCAGGTAGAGCTTTTAGCAATCAAAGAAGCCATAGACTGGATAAAATATCATGTAATATCTGTAAGAGATATTGGAATTTCTACGGAAAGCCAGGCTGCAATCAAAGTTCTACAATCAGGCTTTATCACGTCAAAACTGGCCCGTAGCTCCATTTTATATGGGTGTCAGGGCATTTTAATATTACGGGGAATATGAAAACCGATGAACTCTCGCAACAAGAAACTACTTGCCTCATTTTACCATGCAAGGTGGACATTGAAGTTTTACTTGCTATGTGCAAATTACTCCTGAAAGAAGCAGCTTATAAAATTAAGAAGAAAAGATGAGAAAATTGTACCTCATGTGTAATTAGTAAGCAGATTTGACCTTATTTGGACTTAAAAAAGTCTAACCAGTTAATATATATGCAACGGCGTAATATTAGCACAGTTGTGCTAGACTTGGTGTGAAGAAGAGGAAGAAATAATACTTACTTTGCACCTGTCCTAAACTGGCTTTAAAAGAGACTAAAATTTTTTGGAGCAAACTTTCTGTGCGATCTAACAGATAAGTGAATTCGTTACAAGTTCAAATTGGTTTCAGTAAGGTAGTACGAAGAAGTCTTGTCCTTTTGAACGGCCACCTTAACCTAACTTAACCTAACTTACGAGCTTACGATTAAATATCTTTATGAAATATTCACTCAAAGCAATAATCTGTCTAGACTCCAATCTGGACCAGTTTTAAATGAAATGAAAACTAATTTTATTGCTAAAGTTCTTTTTCTTTTGATAACTTGTAAAGTTTTCCCAAGTTTTTACCGCATTTAAGATTTATACCAACCGAAAAAATATACGATGGTGCCAAACATGATTGTTATATAGCCCATAAAAAATATGAAAGACGGCCAAAAAATTTCTTTTCTATACATACTATAATTGTTACCTATATACAGACAGTACTTAAATTCGGTTTAACTGTCAATTTCATATTTTTGTAAGTTATTGCCAAAATCGATAAAAAATGTCTTCGTAATAGACGGTATAATATTTACTCAATCAAACTTAGGTACTAAAATTTTACGATTTACCACCTGCTAGTGTGCGATAGCACTCGCAATGAATGAATTATCAGAGATAACGAAAATGTTTCGAAATTTTGATAAGGTGCTCGTCAGTATCTTAATAACGGCAGTTGATTAGCAGACATTAAACAAATAACATGTTGAAGTATTTATTGATAATATGTTGGATATGCACGACTACCGTAGTTTTGGGTATCAAATTTTCGGAAATGTTACCCAATTTATTCAGTGATATGCCACAATTTCCAATCGAGCGTGGAAATGTTGTACCACGTTTTGATCATTTCGATGCACAAAATGGACGAGTATTTTTACAGGTAAATTGTTACGCTTACTCTTGGTTCGGTGTAACGTTTAAATTTTTACATCATTTACAGAGAATTTTTCTAAATGGTGAATTCCTTGTGGCTCAAGATCCACCTATAATTTTATATATCGCCGGAGATTGGGAAAATTTTGAATCGTTCGAATTTTTACGCGAAGGTCACATTTACGACACGGCAAAAGAATTAAATTTAGTGTTGGCTAGTATTGAAGTTCGGTACCATCGATTTTCACGACCGACACCATTTTTAAATACAACATCACTGCGACAGTTGAACACGGCACAGACCCTAGCAGATATCGCAAGCTACGTCAACTTTTTACGCGGTGCGGCCATTCTACAAAATTCTAAAGTGATAACAGTCGGAACTGGATATGGCGGTACATTAGCCACACTATTTCGGCAACGTTATCCCCATTTAAGTTTGGGAGCATGGGCTTCAAATGCTCCGCTTGTCGGACAATTTGATTTACCGGCATACTTTGAAAATGCTGGTAAAATACTAAACCAAATCGATTCGGAGTGCTATACATCAATTAGTCGTGCGTTCCATGAGCTGGAAATACTGTTTTCGGTCGGTCACAGTGACGAAATCGAAAATCTTTTAAATTTATGTGCAAAACCTGATGCAAACGATCAAAAAAGCGTTGCAACTGTAAATTATGTGCTCGCAAATAAAATCGCATCATTTATTAATTCGGCAAAGTATAACCGTTATACCTAGCAAAATACACTTTGAACTAATGTTAAATTATTTCTAGAAAATCTCAAATCGAGGAAGCGTGTGTTCGTATTATAGAACCGGCACCCATTCGTATTGTTGCACTAGCGAGTTGGATCTTTACGCAATACAATATAACATGCCTAGAAACGGACTACTCGAAACTCATAGAAACATTATCCGATGTTGACTACAACCGACATCTACATAGTGAACGTCAACAATATTATCAACAATGCAGCGAATTTGGTTGGTTTCGTTCGATAACAAATTCGAGTGCTCAACCATTTGGCGCTCACGTTCCAGTCGAAATATTATCACAAATTTGTTTTGATCTATTCGATTTATCGAGTGTACGAATTCGGACTGTAATCGATAATCGAAATATGTTGTACGGTGGTCTAAAACCGGACGTCCAAAATGTTTATTTTACGCACGGTGAATATAATTTGTATAAATCGATTGGGGTGACGCGCGATTTAAATCCGAGCTCACCGGCAGATGTCATTCCGGGTTATGGTATAAATTATGAATTCGGTTCGATACATGAAAGTGATTCAGACGAATTGATTGCGGTTAAACGTCGTGTTGTTAATCTTATACGCGAGTGGATCGAAAATTAACCAATTAGAAATGGTAAATACAGGACTACAAATTACGTTTTTTTATTTATCCCACCTACAAAATTGCTATTGTCTTAAAAATAAAATGTGATCCTAAGTCCAGCCACGCAGTACATGTACGCAGTAAATATTTTGATTTTCCTTTCGTGCGCTTGTTTCTCTTTCGTGTAAGATGATGTAAGGATGATTTGCAAGCTGAAAAAAGAGTAGCAACAAAAACACAAATGACAAAACTTCTTACTTGAAGCAGATAATTTTTCATTAGTAACACCCATCAACATTGTTAATTAAAGCCATGTTGAACCAATTGCACAGCAAAAAAAGTGCAAACACAGAAAAGGTAGATTCCAGCAAATATATGATTGGCCGATTCATAATTTTTAACTGCTCAAAAACATATATGTTGGTGGAAGCTGAATTATATCGAGATTTACCCAGAATAGGCAATGACATGTCAGTCGGAAGTTAAAGAATTGCTTAAATTCTTTAACTTCCGACTGACATGTGCCTCTCTTGGTTTTATCACCTTCAAAATAATTTAAAAAGGATCCTAAATTGGTACTGCAAAGGATCATCCATGTGATAAACATTTTATCGAGAGAATTTCGTAAAATAAAAAGGTTAATTTATAGTTAGGCTCTCTTTCATTCATCCATCTTCCATTTACGGTGATTCATCTACAATGAATATTTTATACTCTATGCTAAATTTTTACAATTAGGTGAAAAAGAACGCAGATCATGAAACCTTCTCTTCAAAAATATTCTTAGCTGGTGATACTCGCCGTATCATGAACCATCGATAGAAAAGTTTTTAAAGACATTTCGTAGCGTTGAAACCTTCCATCTGACCATCCATCCCATTCGTCTGTGGTTTCAAAAGTTTTGTTTGTGTTTTATATATATTCTGAGCATCTGTCATATTTTCTGGTAGAAGACCGCTGTGGTTGTTGTCTCCTGAATTCAAATTTATTTTTATTTTTTTGGCCACTTTCTAAAATAGTCCATGACTAGCAGAACATATTTATTGCTACTCTCAGTAGTTGGAAATAGCCCTACTAGTTTTATCGCCATTTTTTGTATAACTCCATTATTACATGGCTCCCTGGCTTTTCCGTGCGGTCACACATTGGTTACATTTTTAACACGACTCCACCAATGATTGTCTACTCACCGACTGTTAGAACTATTGACTTGTCGGTTTCTTGATAACCTCAATTTTTACATGAGTCGGATATCGACGTTGTCTTCATTTTCCTTCACATGACCACATTTTTTGCATTTGACAGAACATATCACTGATAATGCCTCGGCCAACTTGATAACGCATAATCCCATGAAACTCTGTAATTCTTGTAAATTTGTGGGTCTAGACCTTTCTTTACTACATAGCAATATTTTCCTTCATTTGTTGTTACTGTATGGCTCAAATATTACACTTCTTTAATCTAGAGTGGAACTTCAGCAAATTTTAACCCAGCAAATTTTATTCGATCCAAAATTACAGCCAAGTTCTTTAAAGGTTTGTCGAAGTCTTTTCCCTTGACAATTCCCTTGACGACAAACAGGAATATTTTCAGTCGCGCTCCATTAAATATCGCATATTTTTAATTTGCCATAACCATATACCTATAATGGTCGCCATTTTCTTGCGATCTTCTCCTTATACTTCCATAATGCCAGTAGCTACTTTAGAGATCTAATGTTGAAAAATAGTCTCACATATGTGGAAAATAAATACACAATATCCTGCTTCAGTTTTGTTCTCGACAAATACCATTAGCAAATCCCATGGGCTGTTTGATGATTCGTTGACTTTAGCTAACTGCATGTCTGCCATTATTCGATCTGCTTCTTCTTGCTTTGCCAACAGTTTCAGTGTTGATTTTGTGTTACCTTGCAGCAATTGGTTTCCGAATTTTAATGGTGAGATCTTCGGTATATTTCTACTTGAGGTTAAAACGTATTCGAGCAGAATAGTGAGTGAAATAGTGTACAAAGACATTATTGAACGTTTTACTGACCATTTTTCCACTAATTCGTCAGAAATCGCAGCCTTGTTTAAATTTTTCAAACAGGAACAAATGCCAGATGAGAAAATCGCAGATTATATCGCCGAATTACGACAATTAGCCAAGAAATGCAATTTTCCAACCGGAAGTCTCGACCACATGTTACTTGATCGATTAGCGTGTGGCATCCAAAATTCGGTTTTGCAACAACAGTTTATAGCAAAAAAGACCTTGAGTTTGCGGAAAGTTTGTGATAACGCGGTTGCTGCCGAAGATGCCTCTAATGACCACAAAATGATCGTCAACGCTCATCAACATCCCGGCCGAATACAATTTATTCGACAAGCACGGCATACATCCAATGCCAACCATGAACAGCACCGTCAATCAAGTGGCCTTATTTCATGTGAGAGCCGCGTAGAAAATCATTTGCGTTCAACTTGCAAATATCAAAGTAGCACGTGTAGTTTCTGTAGGCTTATTGGTCATCTACAACGAGTATGTCGTTCTGACTCTGCCGCAAGATATCACCAAAGTCTAATCAAAGAAAGCGGCATACAAACTCCGTTAGTCTAATCAAAGTAAGCTACATACAAACTCCGTTAAGGCAGTGTCTATGCCAAGAAACATTAGAACGGACACAACTGTTCTAATTAACAAAGAACCTTACTATTTCGAAGTCGGCTCGGCCTCTCGACATACCATTATTTTGGAGCCAACCCTCAGATCTATCTGGAAGTCAACACTACTTCTTCATCAGCCTGACTTAATTTGTGGGATTTTCAACATAATCCGATCCTGATTTTTAGTCTCATTGATGTCGACGTTCATTACAATGGTCGGTTTGTAAAAAAAATGCCGTTATTTGTGACTGCAGGAAACAAAACTAACATCTTGGGTCTTGACTGGTTTAAACCACTAGGAATTTCCATCCAAGGAGGCATTTAATTCGACCGTCAAAATTTTTTGACATTTTAGAAAAATACCAACATTTGTTCTCCGAAAAGCTTGGAAAATTTCGTAGTCCTCCAGTTTCATTGAAGTTGGATCCAACAGTCGTACCAAAGCGTTTGCTTTCTCGATGGATTCCGCTCTTCGCAAACCTATTGAAGAAGAGCTGCAGCAGATATCGAACCAGAAAATTGTAGAATCTGCGGACTACAGCGAATGGACGACACCGATCGTCCCAGTGATCAAATTTGACCGAACAGTTCGGATTTGTGGATAGTATAAGTCAACCGTCAACAAGGCGCTTTCACTGCATGCATTTTCGTTTCCTTCAGTAACTCAGAAACTGTCTATGATATCCAGAGGATCGATATTTGCCAAGCTGAATTTAGCCCAAGCCTACCAGCAGCTCACCGTTAATGATGACACTGCTCCAAACCATCGTGACTCACAGAGGGGCTTTCAAAGTTAAACTCCAATTTGGAATATCCACGGCACCAGGTATCTTTCAAAATTGTATACAAAATTTATTTCGTGCCATTTCAGGTGTCATTCCATATTTTGACGACGTCATTGTCTTCGCCTCTTCTGACAATGAACTTCATTAAACATTGAGCCAGATCTTTCAGCGATTTGATAAAGTGGACATCGTTAAGCTTTCGATTTCCTTGGATGTCGCATCGATGCCAATGGTCTTCGTCCCACCGAAGATAAAATCGAAGCTATTTGAAATTCACCGCCATCGATGGTAAATTTTTACCACGCCTTTGTAAAAGGAAAAGTTACCATCGCAGAACCGCTGCATGAACTACACGACAGTACTGAATGGTCGTGGTCCACTGCCCAGCAGAGAAGTTTCAATGAGCTGAAGTCTGCACTGTCAACAGACAAAGTTCTCATGCCATACAATGAGAAACTTCCATTGCTGTTGGTCTGTAATGCCTCTCCATACGGCATCGGAGTGGTTCTGTCACATAAAATTAATTGTAATGAACAGCCGATTGCGTTTTATTCTAGGACACTCACAGCCACTGAACGCCGATATGTCAAAATTGACAAAGAGGCTCTGTCAATTATCGCAGGCATCAAGAAGTTCCATGACTTCATATATGGGCGTGATTTTACCATCATGACAGACCACAAACCACTCCTTGGATTGTTTAGACCTGACAAACCGACACCGCAAATTCTGTCCCCAAGAATGATGCGATGGAGTATTTTTATGAATGCTTACAACTACAGCCTTCTCCACCGTCTAGGAAAGGAGAACGGCAATGCAGACGGACTTAGCCGTCTGCCCAATACGAGGGCACAAAGCATCGCCGAAGAGAAAGTAATGTTGATTGAATCGTTCGGGCAACCAGTTGTTCTAGCTGAGGACATCGCAAATTAAACGAAGAAAGACCCATTTCTTTCACATGTTTTTTCATAGTGCGTGAGAGGATAGCCTGAGAAGATGGAGAACCAATATAAACCATTTTGGATTGGACACAAAGAATTGAGTTGCATCAAAGGTTGTCTTCGCTGGGGCTAGCGAACGATTATCCTTTCGTGTTATCGTCAGTTAGTCCCCAATGCACTGCATACAGCCCACCCGGGTGTAGTGCGAATGAAATCCATGGCGAGGAGTTATATGTGGTGGCCGAAAATCGATGCCGATATCGAGAAAGTCGTTCACTCCTATTAAGAGGAAACCAAAAGACAGTGGTCAAGGGTACACGTCGATTTTGCTGGACCATTCCAATCGAAAGTATTTTTCATACTGGTAGACTTGTACTCCAAATGGCTAGAACACTAGTTTTGTCTACATCATCAGCATGTGCCATTCAATTGCTACGTTTTATCTTTGCAACACACGGCATTCCAGAAGTCATTGTAAGCAATAACGGTGCCGCATTCAGTTCATCAGAATTTGATGATTTCTGCAAGGGGAACGGTATTCACCACACGTTAGATGCCCCATTTAATCCTTCATCCAATGGGCAAGCAGAGCGTATGGTACGGTCCACCAAAAAATGTTTGAAAAAAGAAATGATTGGTGATATTCGGCATCGTTTGGCAATATTCTTACATCAACACCATGCAACCCATTGACGAGCAATGGAAAAAGTCCAGCCGAGTTTATTTTCAACCGCCACATCGGTACTTATTTTGATCGTCTGCATCCTGATACGATTCCGGTTTCGAAAGGTAAAACTAATGACGAACGGAAGACTCGAAAACTGTAAGCGAAATCAGATGTCTGGGCTCGCAACTACGCGTCTGGGCCTAAATGAATTCCAGAAGTCATTACCATAACAAATGAATCTGTTCCATACATGTTGAGAACAAAGAGGGCAACATTATACGCCATCATATAGATCAGCTGCGGTTACGTGAAGATCAATCAGAGTCATCCGATATCATCGATCCACCACCAGAGGTACCTTCGATATCAAGTGACGTCACTCCATCAATAATTCCAGATAACACAACCGAAGAAAAAGTACAACTGAAAATTTGTTAAGTTCATCCAAGTATGGCGCCTAGATGTCAGCAACGTAAAAATTTTCCAAGTAATGCTTGTCATTTTGTTTTATTGAAAGGGGGTATAATTTTTGATCATCGGCACGTATAGAGACCCTTCACATAGTCGTTATTTCGCTTTTCCGATTATTTATCAACGAATTGCAGATCCATTGTTTTCAATAAATATTTTGGTAACCGATAAAGCTCAGATCACAATGGATGGATTCGGGAATTAGCAAAATTGTCGTACTAAAGTGAAAAAAATCGTCTGTTTATTTGAAAAAAAAATGTCAAGGCTAACTTCTTTGCTAATTTTTTGGGGCAATTTTTTTTGTTGAAAGTTTTTTCCAGTCATATTTATGCTCATGACCAGAGCTCTTGATTAAGGTATTATTCATTACAATCGGGCCACTATTTCGTGTTGTATTGAATATACAATCAGGAGACAGGAGATTTGAGACTTTCATCAACTTTACAAAATATTGTACCAGATCAGGAATCGATCACCTTGAAAGAGTCGTATTTAGGACCTCCGACCTCATGTACTTTAGAAATTGAATATTTGGTTCAGAGTACAATGGAAGCTGTCTCGCAGCAAAAATGCAGTTTAAATTGTAAATCAAAAATACATCCCTACGTATGTTCAATTTTAACTGAAATGCATTTCGGTTTTCACTTTAAACTCATTTTTAACCCAACTAAGTTGTATTATGTTCGAGAATAAAAACGAAAAAACGAGTACAACTATATAAGGACTAATTGAGTTGTAAAATTATTTCCTACATAGGAAATAAGAATTTTTTTTTATTTTATGTTCTTTCGATTTTCATTTTAATTTTCACATAATTTTTTTTTACTGCTAGCAAACTACTAAACTAGTAGAAGTTAACTGCATTTTTATTTGTATGAATGATGAAAGAGTACTCGTATATATGATGGTCGTAAAGATTTTTATGTCGATATCGATTTATGTCGATATCATAAAATGAAATGCCATCAATGATTGGAATTGTTATGAAATTGCATGGTGGTCATATATTCGTTGAAATTTTTAAGTAGGTGATGGCAATTTTGTAAAAAGGATTGGATAATAAATAATTTTTTGCAATCAAATTTTAAATCTCGTATTACAGGTGATTCGGTCAGTTAAGTGTGTCTTAATCGAATATGTCTTTATTACATATTGCATATTGTGGAAACTTCCAATTAAAGGTGTCTAGCACTGTATTACCAAAGGTAACAGTCAAACGGATTTCTTTTTTGTCTACTTTTATAAAAATTGGCCTTTATATAAATCTAATCTCATATCCAAGATTAGCCAAGATTGAGGTCATTTATAGCAAAAGTTAAAGATCACTTCAAAGGTGTAAGGACTTAGCTTCTCTTTAAAGATGTTTGTCAGAGTGGTTTTGTGTATAGAAAGACAGATTTTCCACTTTTTTAATATGCCGTTATAATTTTTATTGCTTTTAATTCTTCAATTTAATCCTTATCGTAGTCCTTTAAAATCCTAAATAGCAAGAACTTTTTGTTAAATATCTTGATTTTCCCAGATTTGCAAAAGTGTTTGATATATCAGGAGTTGGATCCATTATAATCTAATGTTGTTAAGGAATCAAATCTTTTAAAATTGATGACCATTAAGTATCTTTTAATGAGTGAGGCCTTCACTAGTTTTCCATTGAATTTCAACTTTTGGCAGAATTATATGAAAGATTACCTACCTGCGACCGATTCTTTACCTTTTGTGGTATTTTTAAATTTGATGATAAGAGTATACAATTATTTTTTATATTGATGCTGGTTCTCTTAGTTCTTTACAAAAGATTGAAGTCCTTTAGTTTAGTACGAAAAAATTATATAATTTTGTGATTTCTGAAGCTTTTAAAAAAATGGTTTCATAATTGATATAGATCAACACAAACTTTTTAATTTATTTAATTTTAATAAATAATTTTAATAATTTTAATTTTAATTATTTATTTTAATTTTAATTTTAATTTTAATTTTAATTTTAATTTTAATTTTAATTTTAATTTTAATTTTAATTTTAATTTTAATTTTAATTTTAATTTTAATTTTAATTTTAATTTTAATTTTAATTTTAATTTTAATTTTAATTTTAATTTTAATTTTAATTTTAATTTTAATTTTAATTTTAATTTTAATTTTAATTTTAATTTTAATTTTAATTTTAATTTTAATTTTAATTTTAATTTTAATTTTAATTTTAATTTTAATTTTAATTTTAATTTTAATTTTAATTTTAATTTTAATTTTAATTTTAATTTTAATTTTAATTTTAATTTTAATTTTAATTTTAATTTTAATTTTAATTTTAATTTTAATTTTAATTTTAATTTTAATTTTAATTTTAATTTTAATTTTAATTTTAATTTTAATTTTAATTTTAATTTTAATTTTAATTTTAATTTTAATTTTAATTTTAATTTTAATTTTAATTTTAATTTTAATTTTAATTTTAATTTTAATTTTAATTTTAATTTTAATTTTAATTTTAATTTTAATTTTAATTTTAATTTTAATTTTAATTTTAATTTTAATTTTAATTTTAATTTTAATTTTAATTTTAATTTTAATTTTAATTTTAATTTTAATTTTAATTTTAATTTTAATTTTAATTTTAATTTTAATTTTAATATTAATTTTAATTTTAATTTTAATTTTAATTTTAATTTTAATTTTAATTTTAATTTTAATTTTAATTTTAATTTTAATTTTAATTTTAATTTTAATTTTAATTTTAATTTTAATTTTAATTTTAATTTTAATTTTAATTTTAATTTTAATTTTAATTTTAATTTTAATATTAATTTTAATTTTAATTTTAATTTTAATTTTAATTTTAATTTTAATTTTAATTTTAATTTTAATTTTAATTTTGATTTTAATTTTAATTTTAATTTTAATTTTAATTTTAATTTTAATTTTAATTTTAATTTTAATTTTAATTTTAATTTTAATTTTAATTTTAATTTTAATTTTAATTTTAATTTTAATTTTAATTTTAATTTTAATTTTTAATTTTAATTTCTATTTCATCTGGATTGACCGTGTCTTATCTATATCGCCAGCTTAACTAACTAATATTTTGTTTTATTTCTAATTCTCTTTTTTTTAATTTTTTTTTATGATTTCGCATGATGCGACACCTAGTGACGAACATTCTTTTTACAATAAATTAATGCACGCCTTGCAGTTAACGATACGACCTAACAACCATTTCAAGGGTGGCACGTTATCATCCTCGAGAAGAACGAATGCTCCCTCCTTAATATTTGGATTTGCAGTTTGCCACTTTGTGAGTCATTGTAACTCCGACAGATACTCATTTGACCATCGTTTCCAAAAAATTTGCATGCGGTATTGAAGCCGTTGGTATTGCGATAATCGATTAAAATTTAAGTGCACAACTGAGGAGTCTGGCAAACTATTCATTGGGCTTCCTATGAGAAAATGTCCCGGTGTAAGAGGTGCCAAATCATTAACATTATTGGTTGCATTAACATTAATTGCTTCGATCTGTGTAGTAATTGTCATTATTTCTTCGCAGCTATGTGTTCCGAGGGACGCTTTCAGATGATGTTTTTTACTTTTCACGGCGGCCTCCCACAAACCACCGAAATGAGGTGACCGCGGAGGAATAGTCACCCAATTAATATTTTCGTCAGCAAAGTACTTAGCGAGGCCGGATCGATGAATATCTGAGTCAAACAATTTCTGGAGTTCCCTGAGGTCAGATCTCGCTCCTATAAAGTTCGTCGCATTATCGCTGTATATATTAACACACCGACCTCTACGAGAAACAAATCGTCGAAATGCAGATATAAAAGATAATGTAGACAAATCATGCACCACCTCGATATGCACAGCTTTTGTAGGAAAACTTATAAAAATAGCAACATAAGCTTTTAAATGACTTTAGAATGTATCATCGGTTTCACTGCAAATGGACCACACAATAATCGCGACATTTCCAAATGCTCTATACGGTTGGACTCGATTTATGGGCAACTGTCCCATTAACTGTTCTACTGAGGTAGGTTTCAATCGGAAACATCGCAAGCATTTATGAAGTATTCCGCGACACATATTCCGACCATCGATCACCCAAAATTTTTGTCGTACAAAGCTGAGCACGGCCTGCAGACCAGCGCAAAGGTTTCGGCGATGCTCATCTTGTATAATAAGTTCTGCGAATTTGCATTTTGGAATAATGATGGGATGTTTTTGATTAAAGCACAAATTCGAATTACTTAACTTCCCTCCAACGCGTAACACCATTGAAGAGTCAAAGAACGGATTTAAGTTTTTTAATGGGCTTTGCTTTGGGAAACTTTTGGTTTTATTCATGTGGTCAATGTCGCCAGCAAAATTCTGATTCTGATAAAATTTGCATATACATTTTTTCGCAAACTCGAGCTCGCAAGCGTTAAGTGGTCCATTCTACGACCTCGTTTAAATTTTAATATCATTTATATGGGTAAAGTTCAAATGGCTGTAGCTCCTAAACTATAAATGAAAAATGGCCTAGAATGATGAAAGTAGTATTTTTGCATTTGCCATACCAAGATCTAAATAAAATACAGAAAAATTTTGCGACCTCGTTAAAAATTTAATTTCCTTTAATGTCACAATGGATTCGATCGAGTTCAATTGATTAATTATTTTAATAAAATTTTATTTGTGGTATATTTTGAGTTGAAAATTTTCGGGCGGTAAAACAAATAAATAAAGAAAATGTAGTTCGCAAACATTTTGCAAATTAATATCCGATATCTTAAAATTATTAAAATAAATAATAATACTTTAATTAAATTTGCAAAATATAATATATTATTGTTTAAATAGAAAATATTGCAACAAAACATTTAGTTATATATATATATATATATATATATATATATATATATATATATATATATATATATATATATATATATATATATATAAATACATATAAATATATATATATATATATAAATATATATATATATATATATATATATATATATATATATATATATATATATATATATATATATATATATATATATATATATATTTCCGCTCTAATATATATTAGGATGAAAATGTGCTTGTTAAACTTTTACATTATATTTTTCTTATTGAATTAAAGATTTAATTTATCAAAATATTTAAATAGCAGATTTTATTCCAGTTTTCAGTTATGGCACTTATTTTAAAATCTTCCGAGATATACATTGCATTCGTATATGTTTGATCATAATTTAATTTCATCGCTTTGGAATCTACTGTGAATTTTTGCCCAAAAAAAAGCTAATCATAATATTTGTATGTAACACAAAAAAAAATTAATTTCATTAAATATTTATTCAATACTCAATTTTCTACACCAACAGCCAACAAACAAACAAAAAAAAACAAAAGAAAAGCTTAAGATGTATTTATAAGAACAAACATTGGTAAGAAAATGAATTTTCCGTTGTTTTTTTTTTTTTTATAAAAATAATAAATTTAAATATTTGAAAAGTAGATTGGAGGTGTAGATGAAAAAATCCCCAAAAAAATATATCTTCTTCAACAAAACCATAACCGCTTGCATTATTTAATACAAGAAAAAACTCTCTCGCGGTTATTTTTTTGTTTATTTTATATAAAGAAAGCTTTACGGAAAGCTCTGTAGTAGATTTTTTGTTTGTTTTACCTTACGAATATATAAAATCATTTTGTGGTAAGAAGCATATATATAAAGTAAAATTCTGTGGATAATTACACCAAATTTTTAAACCGAATATAATTCAACGTTTTAAGGTAATTTAATTATGTTTAAGCGTGCAATGCTATAATATGGCGGAAATTGCGAGGGCGGCATTATCAATATGCAAATTATGTTTATTTTAATTAAATTTGAGTTTTTTTTAACTGTAAGCAAATGCCTAAATCAAATACGTGGCAAAATTAGTATCATGGTACAACCTAGTCTTAGTCTTGGGGACCAGGCAGCATGATTAATGTTTTTAATTATAATGTTTTTTTTTATTTTATATATATATATATATATATATATATATATATATATAAATATATATTTATATATATATATATATATATATATATATATATATATATATATATATATATATATATATATATTTATCAGTGGCGTAGCCTGGTTTTTGGAAGTAGGGAAGCAATTTGATTAATTGTATTTGCAATCTCTGGTCTTAATGTCGGGTGATGTTCCTTTGAGTGTTATAACATTTTCTAAATAATTATGCGCTCTTAAAGATCTGTTCTCGCTTAATAAATAAACTAGCTTCATAAATTGTTCCTTATTCAATGAAATATCTAACTCTATATTCTATATCACTTTTTCGACTACATAAATAATTATTTTAATGCAATCATTTCATTCACACAATTGCATCTATATCTTTACATTGCTGGAGGACGCAACAACACGAAGAGTATTTTCAAGATGATCATTTAAAATTTTGGTTTATAATTTACCTTCTGTAAATGAGACGTCTTTTAAGTGGATAACTTTCGTCATTTGATGGTTCTTGCTGAAATCATATAATGAAGGAGGTGAGGTTTGCATTTAAAACGTTCAAGGGTCGTGGGCTGACAATCTAGTGCAAAAGGATATTAAACAAAGTTGGGGATATGATTGCGTTTCGTGCCGCTTATTGGCTTTGCTTAAATTATTTAAATCCGAAAATTTTTAAATATTCAACATTTGCTTTGTAAGATAATAAAAAAGACCAGCGAAAATGTTTGGAAGTTGCCACGCAAATATAATTAAACATTAATATATTTTGTACAATTTTAAATAATTTTCACATCGTACTAAATGATTTTCGAAATAAAATTTTACACAGATTTTCCGGTTGGATCAATTTAAAAAGGCTAGGATAGAATTACATTAATTACAAAAACAGTTACAAATGGTAAAAAAATTTACTTCAACAAAATTTCCCCTTATATTAATATAAAATTCAATCCAACAAAAAGTTAGATTTGAATTAATCCAAACAGGATCAAATGCATTCTACTTCTGTTGTTACTTTCTCAATAAAATAAAACTTTAGTGCTTTAGCTATAGCTATAGCTAAACACTTTTTACTATCGATTTTGATATTTACAACTATATACCGTACCACCAAAAACTATAATAAAATACGAAAAGCCAATCTATAATTGCTTCCTGAGATAAACGTTATATTATTGATACACGATTTGAATAATTGAGAGTAAAATAATATTTTCATCATTCAAGGACGCATAGTTTAGGAGCTACAGCCATTTGAACTTTACCCATATAAATGACATTAAAATTTAAACAAGGTCGCAGAAATAGCGCTGAAACAAAGACCAGCAATTCAAAATGGTTTACATATAAAAAAAGTAGGAAAAAGTAGTGAAAATTTAACTAAAACCGTGAGTGAATCGTAGCACAAGTAGGGGTTCTACAAGCATTAACGTTCAACGCTAAAAGGGAAACATCCAGAAGTCATAACAACTAACCTTAAATTGTACTTATCCGACAAGTACATTTAAAATCGGGAGAAACGCAAACCTTTCGAACTATGATAATCTTAATAACTTTAATTAATGTAAGCAATTAAAACAAGTAATAATAATAATAATAATATAATAAAGTTTCAAATAAAATAAAAATAAAAATATCTCTAGAAGCATTATTAGAACAAGTAAAACAACTCACTGGAGTAGTTAACGTCCAAATTGAGTTAACAAGAAGACTAGAACAACGTATAACTAAAGTCGAAGACCCAATCATCACGAAAACTGAAACAATGGCTGCACTAAGAACTGAACAGTACTTAACCGATTTTAGTAGACTCTCGAATTGCGTGAAAGAATTACAAATGTGTGATGGAAATCCGACACAATACTTATTTTTGATTCACAATGTAGAGAACAATTTTAGAGACTATGAAACAGTAAGAAACAAACCATTGTACCGATCAATACTTCAACGCATATAAGGTAACAAATTAGAGCGAAAGCCGAAGCAGCTTTAATATCATACAACATATTCAACAAAGTTTGGTAATCCATAAAAAAAAGCCTGTTCCTTCATTTGGCCAAAAAAAGGGATCTCAGGACTTTCAAATATCAACTGAGTTACATCCTACAAGGAAACACGAGCATAGAAGAATTCTTTGTTAATATAAATTATCAGTTTTCACCGACTGCTAATAAAATACAAACAGAGGAATTTTAGACAGATACAGTTGAGGTACTGATAGTAACATACTGAAATCGTGCATTAAATTTGTTTTATAAGAGGACTCAATAGCGACTTAAGCAGAATGCTAATGATCCAACAACCATATACACTTTCAGAAGCATATACATATACATCATGCTAAGAGTTAAAATGATAAAGTGATCCACAAAAGGGGTTTCAATAACCCTTAATACACCGAGCACCGAGATAAATTTTATGTTGGGCGCCTCTTTAGCTTGCCATACTTTGAATATAAAACTAAAGATAATAAATTGCTTAAATTTCTTATCGATACCGGAGCAAATAAAAATGTCATCAGACCAGAATTAGCTAAAAATCCAATGGCGACTAACTACCAATTCAATATAAGATCAGCAGGTGGAAGCATATTAGTTAAGAAAAAAATCGTTGGAGCATTTTTTGGGTGTATCGGAATTCACAAAACATTGGAATTTTTCATTTTACCAGGACTTCAGTCATTTCATGGAATCATCGG
Organism: Tipula confusa; assembly: GCA_963556175.1. Lineage (NCBI taxonomy): Eukaryota > Metazoa > Arthropoda > Insecta > Diptera > Tipulidae > Tipula > Tipula confusa. The sequence continues at coordinate 169,180,048 of OY744476.1, read as the reverse complement.
A
>OY744476.1:168813392-169179847 GCA_963556175.1 Tipula confusa | reverse complement strand
TTTGATTAGATTTGATTAGATTTGATTAGATTTGATTAGATTTGATTAGATTTGATTAGATTTGATTAGATTTGATTAGATTTGATTAGATTTGATTAGATTTGATTAGATTTGATTAGATTTGATTAGATTTGATTAGATTTGATTAGATTTGATTAGATTTGATTAGATTTGATTAGATTTGATTAGATTTGATTAGATTTGATTAGATTTGATTAGATTTGATTAGATTTGATTAAATTTGATTAGATTTGATTAGATTTGATTAGATTTGATTAGATTTGATTAGATTTGATTAGACTTGATTAGATTTGATTAGATTTGATTAAATTTGATTAAATTTGATTAGATTTGATTAGATTTGATTAGATTTGATTAGATTTGATAAGATTTGATTAGATTTGATTAGATTTGATTAGATTTGATTAGATTTGATTAGATTTGATTAGATTTGATTAGATTTGATTAGATTTGATTAGATTTGATTAGATTTGATTAGATTTGATTAGATTTGATTAGATTTGATTAGATTTGATTAGATTTGATTAGATTTGATTAGATTTGATTAGATTTGATTAGATTTGATTAGATTTGATTAGATATGATTAGATTTGATAAGATTTGATTAGATTTGATTAGATTTGATTAGATTTGATTAGATTTGATTAGATTTGATTAGATTTGATTAGATTTGATTAGATTTGATTAGATTTGATTAGATTTGATTAGATATGATTAGATTTGATAAGATTTGATTAGATTTGATTAGATTTGATTAGATTTGATTAGATTTGATTAGATTTGATTAAATATAATAAGATTTGATTAGATTTGATTAGATATGATTAGATTTGATTAGATTTATTCGATTTGATTACATTTGATTAGATTCGATTAGATTTGATTAAATTTGAATAAATTTGATTAAATTTGATTAGATTTGATAATATTTGATTAGATTTGATTAGATTTGATTAGATTTGATTAGATTTGATTAGATTTGATTAAATTTGAATAAATTTGATTAAATTTGATTAGATTTGATAATATTTGATTAGATATGATTAGATTTGATTAGATTTGATTAGATTTGATTAGATTTGATTAGATTTGATTAGATTTGATTAGATTTGATTAGATTTGATTAGATTTGATTAGATTTGATTAGATTTGATTAGATTTGATTAGATTTGATTAGATTTGATTAGATTTGATTAGATTTGATTAGATTTGATTAGAATTTATTAGATTTGATTAGAAATGATTAGATTTGATAAGATTTGATTAGATTTGATTAGATTTGATTAGATTTGATTAGATTTGATTAGATTTGATTAGATATAATAAGATTTGATTAGATTTGATTAGATTTGATTAGATTTGATTAGATTTGATTAGATTTGATTAGATTTGATAGATTTGATAAGATTTGATTAGATTTGATTAGATTTGATTAGATTTGATTAGATTTGATTAGATTTGATTAGATTTGATTAGATTTGATTAGATTTGATTAGATTTGATTAGATTTGATTAGATTTGATACGATTTGATTAGATTTGATTAAATTTGATTAGATTTGATTAGATTTGATTAGATTTGATTAGGTTTGATTAGATTTGATTAGATTTGATTAGATTTGATTAGATTTGATAAGATTAAATAATGACTGTCCCTTCATTAAGTCAATTGGAATATCAACTGAGCCACATCCTACGAGGATAAAAAAACATAGGCAAATTCTTGGCTAATATCAATTATCAGTTTTCACCTACTGTTAATAAAATAAAAACAGAGGAATATTCGACAGATACAGTAGAGGTCCTGATAGAAACATACTGAAATCGTGCATTAAATTAGTTTTATAGGAGGACTCAATAGCGATTTAAGCAGAATGCGAATGATCCAACGCTCATATACACTTTCAGCAACAAATACCTCATGCTAAGAGTTTTAAAACTTGAATTATTCAAATAAAGTGATCCACAAAAAGGGTTTCAATAACCCTTAATACACCGAGCACCGAGATAAATTTTATATTGGGCGCATCTTTAGCGTGCCATACTTAGTATATAACACTAAAGATAATAAATTGCTTGAATCTTCGAATCATCGAAGACGATATCCTAAAAAAATTAGGAACAATAATCGACAGGAAAAATAACACACTAATTCTAACACCAAATTCTTGAGTGGTAGTGACTCGGTAGACTAGTGTCTAATTATAGCAACTAGTTATGACTCATTCTCCATTGTTGCAACTATGTAGAGTCCAAAAATTGCATCTAATATACCTCCAAGTGGTACCATCCGGGCAATCACTAAGGTCAATGACTAAGTTCGGCTAAATATTAGTTGCGAGTGTTAGCACTATAAATTAAGGACCAGATTAAGGTGCCATGCGACCCATGCTGATGATCAACCTGGCTGGGGGCTCTTCCAAATACCCCGTCTCGAACGGAGCCTCTCGATACCAGACGATGTATTTAGCCTCCAGATGTATTTAAACTTATTCTTGCATTGTGGATCTCTGCAAGGATGGACATAATTTTCTCCGCCACTCGTGGGAACTAAATGGAAGTTAAAAAGAATAATAAAGAGGCCGAAACTCTTAAATTTCCCGGAAACTCCAATACTAGAGAACCAGATCTATAGGCCTCACCAACGTTAGGAAAGAGAACACATGCAACACTAATGCAAGTCCCTTCAAATCAACCTATATTGCTCAAGGGAAAGCATGGAAACCTCTAAATTCCGTTGATGGAAAGGATGGATAAGGATAGAACCGCATTGGAGTGGGCTACTAAAATGGTAGAACCGAAGCCACGTAGTTCATCTGGCAGCTCCATGTCCAAAAGACAGAGATCTTCGGATAGATCTCCAAAGGCCGATAAAAAATTAAAGTTGCAGACGACTGCAACTAGGGGTTCTCAAAAACCTGCTGTTTGTAACAGTTTTTTATAGAGCACAAGATAATGGAAGCATCACTCCCGCTTACTGGAAGAAGATGCAAAAGGCTCTTGCCTCATCCTTCCTGAAAATAATGCGGGAAAATCCTGGAGCTTCTTTTACGTGCTGGGACGTAGTACAGGAACCATGTCAAGTTGACAGCTTGTACCAACCAAAAGTCTCTGTACCCTGGAAAATAAGGTCAACCCAAAGAAGGTTGGCTTGGACCTAACCTAGAAGTCCTCGTGCCTGAGGTTATCAAGTGATCCAAAAACGATCATGGAGCTGATTAAGATGGGTAGTTTTGAGTTTCCGACACACAACTGGAATATAGCCAGAGGCTAAAAATGATTATAGGTCGGCTATAATCATAATTAACAGCGAATTACTGGCAGTGCTGGCTAAGACAGCCAATCAGTTGGGGAACTTCCGCTTTGCACGGAACCTCGGCTGAGAATGTATGTTCTTTAGACGAGCAGCCTTCAACTGTAGAAACGAAAAAAGCAAGGGAATCAAATCTGCCTAGCCAGCTAGGTGGATCTATGAATGATCGGTAATCTTTTCACGATATTACTGTGATGTAGAATGATCTATAAGCAGCAAGATGCTAAAGCTAATATAGGTCAAGCTACATCACTGTAAAGCGGCGTCAGCTGCGCTCATGCTCAAAGTAATAAAGGATGTGACATTGATGTCGTCATGGTTCAAGATCCATAGATCAATAAGGATCGGGTTCTTGAACTTAGGGCTGGTAACTATAAATTACTGTTTGTCCATGTTGAAGGTAGGATTCCTATCTCCGAATAATATGCGCAGCTTAATTACAGATGCTCAGAAACGTAGAATCGGAATCGTCCTTGGATACGACTCAAATTCACACCACACGATCTGGGGAAGCACCGATACAAAATGAGAAGGGGAGTTACTCCTTGATTACATTCAAAGTATAGCTAACCTTTCTATCTGTAATATAGGCTGTAAGCTTACTTTTATAAGTAGTAATAAACGGGAAGTTTTAGACATTACCCTTGCTTCAAATATCAAATCAAATAAATTAGTTAATTGGAAAGTGTCCGAAGAACACTCCTTTTTCGATCATTTCTATCTACAATTTGGATTAGATTTGAAATTTTCTAAAACTCCAAGCTTTAGGAATAGAAAAAGGACCAATTGGGATACCTTTAGATTAATTGTGGTGAACTCCTTAACTGAATTAGTTCCTAAATCTCCTGAGTCAACACAGTAATTGGATGCCTTGGTATACAGGGTGTCCAATGCTGTCACTGAAGCTGCCTTGGACTCGTGTCTTATTAGTATGCCTAGAAGCAAATCTCGTCGAGTTTTGTGTTTGAGGTAGCTACAATCAACAAACCTGAAATGCAAGAAGCTCATCAAAATCGACTCCTATAAGGAAGTCCTCAAATCATATAAATACGAAATAAAAAGTGCCATAAGCAAAACTTGGGGACTATTCTATGATATCATACAGAAGTCCCCTGAGGCAGCTAGGCTACGTACGATTATATCTTCCTGTCCTTCCATCCCAAGTTATCTATAACGACCAGATGGTATCTAGACTACAACGTGGCAGAACCTCTGGAGCTCAAACTGGAAACTCATTTCCCAGGATGATACGAATCTCCGAACGTGCTGCCTAAAACCAATAGGGCTAGAGGTCTCGCTGGGAAAATTAACAACAGGAGGAACATCTTGTTGTCAGTAAATGATTTTAAACTTTTTAAATCAGCAGGTCCGGATGGCATTATTCCTGCCAACATCCAATAGGTGCGGTCTAGATGTTAATCTACCTAAAACTGGGTTGGTCCTTTTTTATTAGGAAGAACAAACTTTTTTTTTCAACCCATCTTCTGGGTCTTATTCCTGGATCTTATTGTGGACAGCAAACTAAACTGGAAACCTAATGTATTAGAAAGGGTAAAAAAACTACAATAGCGCTATAGTCCTGTAAGAGTGCCATTGGGAAAGGATGGAGTCTCAACCGTCGCATCGTTCATTGGCTGCACTTCTCTTTAGTTAAACCAGTTTTACTGTATGAAGTTTTAGTTTGGTGGCCAACTCTAAATATAGTGGCAAACCAGAAGCTACTGATGAAGGTTCAATAAGTCATTTAAACTCTGGAGTTAGAGATTTTCCTTCATCTAGTCCCTCTTGGTATTTTAGCTAAACAAATCGCTGCATGTACAGGTTCTATGCTTTAACCAATTGCTTTGTGGACTTATAGTATTTAGCGATACTCATATATTCTAATGAATAAGGTTATCCCCAAAGCCATTGACTATATCACCCCGACATCATACATGGAAGTTTAATTTCTGACTGTTATTCCCTCCAGATACGACTGGTACGACGAAACAGTTCTGAATCCCAGTAAGTTTGACTTCTTTAAGGATGTATTGAGACTTGATAGCAGGGTCGGATGCGGGGTGTTCGGCAAGAAAATACCTCTTTTAATGGATGAAGTTTAATGTAATACCTGTTAGGGATATTGGCATTTTTACGGACAGTCAGGTTGCCATTACAATTCTACAGTCAGGCTTTACCACCTCGAAAATAACTCAAAACTGTCGTTCATCTCTTAACGTGATGACAGAACAGTTCATCATTCAGCAAACATGGGTGCCAGGGAATTTCAATATAACAAAGAATTTAAAAACTGATGAACTCGCTCGGCAGGGTACTTCCTGTTGCATCTTACCATGCTTATACAGAAGTACGGCTTGCCACGAGTAAATGTGCTCCTAAAGGAAGAAGCTTATAAAATATCAAACAGTAGATGAGAATATTGTGCCGCATGTGTAATTATTCGGCAAATTTGGCCTACACTAGGCTTAATTATGTCTCTCCAACTAATATCCATGTAACGGTTCAATATTAGTATAATCGTGGGTGTCATTTCCGGACATTGTCTCATTAGTAAGCATACGAGTATACTGGGTGTTCTCTCTCATGATTACTGTAGAAGTTGTTGGGATGAGAACGAGGAGGAAACTATAATACATCTGCTCTGCATCTGCCTTACCCTGGCTCGATACAGGCTCAACTTATTGGGTGCTCGCCTTCTTTAGGATCTGTTAGATTTCATGCAGTTTTTTATGCCTGACTTTTTATGCAACACGCAGCTTTTTATCCAGTCGCTCAGGTAGATCAATGAGCCAATCCGCAACTATAGCTTCGCTTGAAATGAATCCTCATCAATTATATAATAACTTACCTGGGTAGAAAGGACCTATTTGGTTATAAATCTCCAATTATTTTCTAATATTTAAACAGGTGCATATACTAAGACAAGCTGAAGGTTATTTAACTTAGCCAATCAACAAAAGTTTATTCGAGCAGTTGAAATGTTGAATAAGTTAACAAGAACTCTTTTCTGGTCGTTTATCATTTAATTCTATGATCCTGGGTCTCAAAAACTAAAAACTAAAAACTAATGTTATAATCTTCAAAATATTTGTCCATTGCCAAATATGCTTACTACTCCTTTTGTGTCTATAAATTCCAATACCTCATGTCTAACCCGGACTTATTAGCTACACTTTTGTATCGAATTTATGAAGCACCCGGTAAAACAGCTTAACTAAAACTGATAAAGTGTCAGATTTTCTAAAAAAAAATGAGTCCCATTAAATCGATGCTTAATCTTGTATCTTAATTTATGCGTCTCCTTCAACCAAACATAATTCTTCAAACATTATCTCATGTACGACGATTAAATTTAATTTATCACACTGTTAAGCTACAGTAATATTTTTGTAAAAGAGTCTGGGAAGTTATGCATAACTTTGTAAAGTGAACAAAAAACCATATATACGATTATAAGATAAAAATTATAAATTTATATTCATTTCAGATTCGATAAAACATTTAAGAAATTATTCGTCCTTAAATTTTATCCTAGAATTAAAGTATCTTTAAGATATTTTATAGTAAAAATAAAAAGAAAAAATACTTAAAAGATTACATGGATTACAATGCTGTACCACACAGTAAAATTATATAGGTAAGAAAGAGGTATGTACAGGGATCCTGCACTTCACGCAGCTTGCTTTTACAAAAAATTTTTAAATGGGATAATTCAATTTGCGTGTTATTTAATAATGAAAAATAATCATCCAAAAACTATTGCAAAGGAGTTAAAAATCGTAGATGGATTGGCTTCTTAAACATTCAGTAAGCTCACTCATGAAAACACACAGATCAGTTGCACACACAAAATAAACCTAAAAAGAACGTAAGTAAATCAAATCAACAAATGACTTTTTCTAGGCTGCCTTGCTTAGGTGGAACCTCTTTGTAAAGAATCCAGAAAACAGAAGTAAATATTTACTAATGCAGTTTCATATTAATTTTTCTCTCACTAAAAAATAGGACAACAGGTTACGGTCACTTTAAAAAATCTCTTGCTTAATACTTAAAATTTATAAAGGAGTTTTTAAAACTCTTTGAGTGAACGTTTAAATCATTAGAGGTTTTTAACTCACTCACAAAAAGAGTTTTCATTTGTAACAAATCTCTGTTTCAGAATTATTTGTCATCAAACGGTTAATTCAATTGATTTGTAATGTTAAATCAATAATTTAAAATCAAAGTTATATTAAATTTAATGTTTTGTGTCAAATAAAGAGTATATAAATTAGATTTTCGGCGATTACACGACGTATCGTTCATAAAACTGTTAGTTGCGCCAGTTCCAACTACTCCAATGCTGTCTCAAAGAGAAGCGCAGCTCAACTTAGTAAACATTTCTTAGAACCGACGCAAATTATGTGTAAGCGAGGGAGAAACAATAGTAAACAAAATATTTTGGAAAACCAGTTATTCAATATTCTTCATCAAGTTCCAACATCCGTTAAAATACAACACTTTTGCGGTCTACTTGACAGGGACTCAGAATCTACATTTATTATTGAAACCCTTGCGAGGCAGCTAGGGTTAAAATGCAACCATGCCTGTATAGCAGTGAATGATTTTCTGACCGGCTATGATTCCAGGCGGTTAAATTTTACAACAACATGTCGACCGTGCTGTTTTATGGTCGGTTCAATTTACAACAATGGAGATCTAATGGCATTATTTTAAACTACATTTTATTCTATTTACAGATACTGAAACATTCATTACGATATCGATAAATAACCAGAACTTTCTTCGAATCTATACCAACAAAACCAAACTTGTTATTAGAATGTACAAAATATTATATCCTGTTGGATGGTTTTCGCCAACAACCATATCACTTAAAGTACTACAGTTATTTCTGTGCATCCAACATAGAGTGAAATTTGGTGCTCTATTTGAAATGAGTTACCCTGTCTTGCTGGATTGCGCATTCCACGATTTATACGATTTCTATACATATTATGCTACCAACCAATAGCATTTAGTATACGATGGAATCTGCGATGCTTTGGAGAAGGTATATTCTGCGGAGGTATATGTTAGATCCACAGACATCAAAGAGCAGAAGTCGCCCTCAGAACTCTGTGGTGCCGTACTTTTGGTTAAATAGAAATATTTCAGGTCCGAGTTGATTTATGCTATACCTAGACCGATTGTAAAATTGTCATGTCATGGCTAACAAACGTCTCTAGAAAATGGAACTGTTTCGTAGCAAATTGCAGTAGTACAATTATTATCTACAAAATGGCCAAACTTCAATGATATCACCAATGATAGCACCAATGATCACCGTCGAAAGGAGGAAAACTACGTTGCTATATAATATGTGGCAATATGAGGAATATGTGGTCGACAAGTTTCCTTCTTACTGCTCAATCCTGAGAATATTGATCATTTGTATCAGATACACCGATAACTGTCATCAGATAAAATCATCCTTCCTCATATGGAGCATTTAAAAAAAACTGAGCATATCGTCATTGAATGAACCCCACGCGGCTTCATTATAGATGAAACACGAGCAAAAAAGACAAAGTTCGATCAAAATGGGAACAAACTGGCAACTCGAGTAGGTGGCCGGTTACAAAATTATGATATTCTGTATACTACGAAGCATCTTATTAAAGTGCCATCAATTAACCGAGAAAATTGTGCGTTATCTGCACATTAAGCATCTATTACATTCGAATCCATCGAATTTTTTCATAAATAAATCAAAATATTAGTTTATTGGTGTCAAAGATGTTAGCAAACGGGTCATTATGGGCTGTTTGCATTGCTTTCAAACTATCGCGTAAAACAGAAAAACAGATCATGGGTAATTTACCATCTTCGAGCGTAACTTTAACGCGGGTATTTTATAATGTTGGAGGAGACTATACAGGGCCTTTTTGCAATTGTTCTTTAAAAAGGATAGAGGGTCAGAGAACTACTAACACTACAGACATTTTTGCACGTTTATTACACATAAAGGAAAAATATTTTGAAATATTTAAAAAAAAATTGATGTCAACTAAACAGATAAACATCTAAATGGATCACCTTTGTTAGTAACACAAACTTCAGAAACAATAACAACATTTTCAAAATGTACAGATCGTATAGGCAACGAGGACCTATAAACCCAACCATCCGAGATATCCCGTGTGGAGCTTGCTAGTTCCCCCATCGGGTGCTTCCTCAGGTGGCGAATCGGGTAAAGCCGGCTAAATATGGCAGGTACCAGGGAAATCAAATACTCAGGGCAGACCAAAAACTAGCAAGACCAAATCTAGCAAGGGTGCTTAGTCGTTAGTGTGTGAATTCCGATTTTAGTAATAATCGGTTTAAAGCCTTCTTATTATAATGCAGAGCTCTGTCGTAGGTGACCATTATATCTCGTGGTACTCGTGGGATCAATTATGGAATCTGAAGTAATAAACAAAAATAAAAACAAGAGGAGGTTAATCAACCAAAACGACAGTACAGTGCAGCGGTCTAGAAACCCAGTACCGGCGGCCAAAGCGGGTGCCAAAGTAAGCCGTCAAAATTTAGCAACTGCATAACAACAAACGTGATGAACTTGGCGTTTGTTGCAAATAGAAATAGAACTACAAGTTTCTCCCCATTAGTGGGGTTCTGATGAGGTTGCTTACTTGCTAGTAGTCTAGCAGCATCACCCGTGCCGGGTAAAAAAACTGCTTATATAAGGACCATGAGGCCATAAAATGTGTTTAGAAGAAGCGGGAGCCTGCAGCGCTCACCTTTTAAAAGTGCTCCCACATTAGACCGCCAAGTCAATCACTTACTAATTTGATAGCGTTTTCAAGTTCAGAGATCTTGATACCGATGGTGCGTTTGGGTAAACAAATCGATAAACTGGCCAATTTTATAACAGGCAAATCGATTGTTCACTACGAAATAAGGAGAATTGTGGGACTTTTAAAAAACAACATATCGGCAAGCGACTCTCTAGCCAACGAAAGGGGTTGATGTAGAAATCCATCATTCGTTCGGTACGTAGAGGCAGAAAATACAAACCTAGAAGCTTCCGGCAGAAAGGGGCCGTCACATTTCCTTTCCACTTCTGAGAGTTTAAATGCTGCAAGTGTATCTTACGCACGAGTGGCAAGTATGGCTCCTTCTACGATCGGTAAGGAGACAACGATAGCAAAGCTTTTATTAGGGCAAACTAGTAATGACGCAAGTAATTCCCAACGGGACAACGAGTGGCAGGTCATAAAGAGTAAGCGCCGTCAAAAACCAACAAGAAAGAAGCACCACGAGAGATAATTAAGGCCATCAGCATTGATGATCAAAACCACGAGCACCTCTTTTTTTGTGGAGGTTTTGAAAGGAATTAAATCCAATCTTTTATTAGAGAGTATTAGCGATAGCGTGGCTTGTGTTCATAAAACGTAGAAGGGGTACCTGCTGATGCAGAGCTACAGGGGTCCTCAAGCAGGAATATGAAATATGGAATACAATGCGGGGTAAAATGAAGACGTACCTTGAAGGTATACTAGAGGTTACGACTCTTTCCGATTCCAACGAGCAAACCCTAGAGATCTGGGATATTGATGAGGTCACAACCAAAGAGGAAGTATTTAATGCACTTAACCAATGAAATGGAAGAAGCAAGCACCCTTGAAAAGAACATTGTGTGCAGATTAAGACCTGCTCAGAGGAAAATAAAAAAAAAGAGGTTAAGCTCTACTGGATGCCTTTTCAGTTCTGGATATCTCAGTCCTTTGCAACACCGATAACACATTCACGTTCAGCAGGGATATTAATGGTTCTGTCATAGATCTAACGCTTGTAAGTGAATCTCTCTTTAAAAGAGAAGTCACTTGGAAAGTCTGCGATTTCTACACGCACAGCGATCACCAGGCTATCCTGAGTGAACTTCGTTGAACATACCCTAGGAGCAACCTCCAAAACGTGGGATGGAAGACAAAAGCTTTTGACGAGGATATCTACAGGTTCATGCTCCGTGCCACTGATTAGACACACACCGCTAATACTAAGGCTACACAGGTAACAGGGAGCATTACTAAGGCGTGTAATGCTACAATACCAAAAAGCAGATTACGCTCACGGCATCCGCCAGTTTACTGGTGGAATGAAGAAATTGCATTATTCCAATAACAAAGCAACCATTCCCAGCGTGGTAGAAAAACAAACTCATATTTCACGCTTCAAAAAATAAACAGATAGACATGAGGTGCTTTGAAAGTGGCCATTAAGCAAAACAAACGACTATGCTGGAAATCTATCTGTGATGAGGTCGATGATGACCCTTGGGGCCGATCTTACAGAATGGTAATGTCTAAGTTTAAGCTATCGAAGGGAATCGATCACAGTCCGCACGAGTTATTTTGGAATTGACCACGTAGCGCTATTCACGATGGATGAGCTAATGTCCGCCTTTAAAAGAATTTCAAGCAAAAAGTACCAGGACCAGACTGCATACCTAATATTGCCCTAAAAGTGGCAATACAAGAGCAGGACGAAGAAAAGACAAAGCACAACCAGAAAACCTATTATTGTTTCGACCAATTTGTTTGTTAGATGGAGCAGGGAAACTTCTCGAAAGATTGCTGTTTGACCTGTTAGAGGAAGCGATGGAAAGATCTGGAGGTTTTGCGTAAAAAATATTGCGCAATTGTTACTCTGGATATTAAAAATGCGTTTAATTCAGTGAAATGGGATCACATTATGAATGCTCTTAATACAAGGATTGTGCCTTCCTACAGCAGGTGCAATCGTACAGGCGGAATCTAAATTCCGTAAACCACAACTTTACGCTGAGAGTGGCTAGTGCTTACAGAACGGTCTCAGAGAAAGCAGTCTGCGTCACCGTGGGAATGTGTCCAATTGACCTAGTGCTAGTAGAATGACAAAATTTATATAAAAATTGCGAAGGATAAACCTTACATGCTCCAAAGTAAGAACATACAGCGAGGATATTCTGTTTAAATGGCAGCAGCGATGGGATCATTCGCAGAAGGGCCTGTCTAAGTGGCTTATTCCAGAAATATCCCCTTGGATAAACCACAAGCATGGAGAGGTGGACTTCTACCTGACGCAGTTTTTAACAGGCCATGGATGCTTTTAATCTTACCTCTACCGCTTTGGACACGATGAGTAATCGGGTTGTCCATCCTGTAGAGATACGGTAGAAGATGTTGAGCACGTGTTTTTTGCATGTGCACAGTTTCGGAAAAATAGAGAGGTGCTTACGACTGTTTTCAATATCGATTTAGTCCCAGAGAATATCGTTAAAGAAATGTTAGCATCCCCAAAAACATGGAATGGTGTTGCAAATTTTGCAGCAATAACCATTTAGAAGCTACGACGGTAAGAACGCCAACGTCACCAGTCGACGTAATCATTTGCATGAGCAAAAAGGGATGGTACATATTGGTACAGTGACTCCTCCCTTCGAAGTAATACTTAACGATCGTTCCGGGAAGAAAGAATTTATGTAGGAGGTAGTTGCTCATGAGTAAGAGTCTCACACTGTTGTGCTGGTGTGCCTTCGGGCATCCTCCACAGCGTTCATAATGGATTTACTGTCACCTCTAAAAAAACACTACCGAGATATTAAGAGCCGAAGATAACATTGATTAAGCAACCAACTATATATCCAGGCCAATCTCATGGCCAAAATTAAAAAACATCGAAAAGATAAAATCAACATAAAATGTCAGCTTCCAAAAAAAAACAACAGCAGTTGATCAACAAAAAAGTCATACAAAATTGATTAATATTGATTCAACAAAATGTATTTTAATTTTTTCATCTGATTGTAAATATAAAATGACTTTAAGTGTACAGCCCTTTAAAAATTTAACAAAAGCTAAACAAACAAACAAAACGCACGTTGAATGTTTGCAGCAATGGATCAACAAATACTATCGACCACTGAAAAATTATACATATACTTGCATACCAGTCTGTACAAACTAACGGTAGGCCATTAATAATTGTATTGTAGCAAAAATATTTTTATAAAAATAAAATTGAGCTTACCCTTGAAATATTTGGTAGATTCGTCTGAAAAATATATAGATGAAAATATATTGATAACAGCAATGGTTTACGGTACTTATTTACCTTGACAAGCACAAATTTTTAATTTCTGGTAGTTTTGTACATTTTGTTAACTAAATCACTCGAATATTTTAATACACATCCCAGCTGGTAAACATAAAAACACACACACACATTAGTTTTCACTACAATAAATTACCACTCGTTGTACACTACACTGAATTTTCACTTATTTTTCAATTAATTTGTACTAGTACCCAGTACATTACAATAAGCCATCGATGCCGCACAAATTCCGTTTTACTACTAATCTGTTGCATTTATACATGCAAACAAGTACAATTATATTTGATCATCAAACATATACCAATGCAAAATCTAATTAACCCTGTATCATCGGTGTGCACACAAAAAAATATTACAAATTACGAAGCTAAATTTGAACTCAGCACATCTTTACAAGTAAATAATATTATAATAATTTCACTAGAGCATAATATGGAAACTCCTTTTCCCGTTGTCCGGGGGCATTCCCATACTTCTTAAAAAAAACTTTTGATTAATCATGTTATCTTTTCCGCCACCTCATTGTTGGCTTTTCGAAGGAGGTGACACACAATCTTTTAATAACGTTAGTTACCAATAGCATCAAAAATATCATGACATTCACCATTTTAAAAATGCATCTTCCCGTAAAAATTACATTTTCCAAATGCAGCAATAATGGTAATCGAGGGATATCTGTTACATAAATTGTTTAGCATTGGCTCAGCATAGATTATATGTACAGTGTTTTATCTCGATTTTTTCAGGTTTGTGTATAGTAATGGAAATTTTGATATTGAAATATTTGTATGAGACTAGCTATTTAACATACCAAAAGTAGAATTTCATAATCCTTAATAACCAAAGTCTTACAAAATTGGTAATCGTAGTGTAATATATTTATAGTTCTAAAGGTTAATCAGACCATATGTTCTAAAATATTTTGGGTTTTATTAATCTACAGCTATACATTTCTTAAACAGCTTAAAATTCTCACTTCTTTTTATTCATCCAGGCCACGTTACGGTGATTTTGTGTCGATTAAAGTGAATATTAATAGAAGTTCTATGCAAATACTTTGTGTATTTGGTATAAAACGATGAATTTGATTGAATTTGATTGAATTGGAACGTTTAATTTTTTTAATAGAATTTAATTTGTAATGATTTCAGTGATTTTGGGTCGAGTAAAGTGAATATTAATAAGAGTTGTATTCAAGTACTTTGTGTATTTGATATAAAACAGTGAATTTGATCGAATTGGAACGTTTAATTCTTTTAATAAAATCTAATTTGTAATGATTTTGGTGAATTTGTATCGAGAAAAGTTAATACTAATAGGAGTTGTATGCAAATACTTTGTGTATTTGGTATAAAACGGTGAGTTTGATTGAATTGGAACGTTTAATTATTTAAATGAAATTTAATTTATAATAATTTCGGTGATTTTGTGTCAAGGAAAGTGAATTTAAACAGGATTTTATTGCAAGTACTTTGGTATTTGGTTTAAAACGGTGAATTTGATCAAATTGGAACATTTAATTATTTCAATAATCTTTTATTTATAATAGTTTCGGTGAATTTGTGTAGAGTAATGTGAATATAAATAGGATTTTTATGCAAGTACTTTGTGTATTTTGTATAAAACGGTGAATTCGATCGAATTGGAACGTTTAATTGTTTTAATAATATTTAATTTGTAATGATTTCGGTGATTTTGTGTCAAGTAAAGTAAATAATAATAGGAGTTGTTTGCAAGTACTTTATGTATTTGGTATAAAACGGTGAATTTGATCGAAATAGAAAGTTTAATTATTTTAATAAAATTTAATGCGTAATGATTTCGGTGATTTTGTTACGAGAAAAGTGAATATTAATAGAAGATGTATGCACTTTGTGTATTTGGTAAAAAACGGTGAATTTGATCGAATTAGAACGTTTAGTTTTTTTAATAAAATTTAATTTGTAATGATCTCGGTGAATTTGTGTCGAGAAAAGTAAATATTAGTAGGAGTTGTATGCAAATACTTTGTATATTTGGTATAAAACGGCGAATTTGATCGAATTGGAATGTTTAGTTTTTTTAATAAAATTTAATTTGTAATGATTTCGGTGAATTTGTGTCGAGAAAAGTTAATATTAATAGGAGTTGTATGCAAATACTTTGTATATTTGGTATAAAACGGTGAATATGATCGAAATGGAACATATAATATTTTAGTAAAATTTAATTTGTAATGATTTTGGTGATTTTCTGTCGGGTAAAGTGAATATTAATAGGAATTGTATGCAAATACTTTGTGTATTTGGTATAAAAGTGATTTCGGTGATTTTTTGTCGAGGAAAGTTAATATTAATAGGAGTTGTATGCAAATGCTTTGTGTATTTGGTATAAAACGGTGAATTAGATCGAATTGGAACGTTTAATTCTTTTAATAAAATTTAAATTGTAATGATTTCGGTGATGTTGTGTCGAATAAAGTGAGTTTTATTAGGAATTGTATCCAAGTACTTTGTGTATTTGGTATAAAATGGTGAATTCGATCAAATTTGACCGTTTAATTATTTCAATAAAGTTTTATTTATAAAAGTTTGGGTGATTTTGTATCGAGTAAAGTGAATATAAATATGATCATTATGCAAGCACTTTGTGTATTTGCTATAAAACGGTGAATTCGATCGAATTGGAACGTTTAATTTGTATAATAAAATTTAGTTTTTAATAATTTCGGTGATTTTGTGTCTAGTAAAGTGAATATTAAGAGGAGTTGTATTCAAATACTTTGTGTATTGGGTATAAAACGGTGAATTTGATATTGGAACGTTTAATTATTTTAATAAAATTTAATTTGTAATGATTTCGGTGATTTTGTGTCGAAAAAAGTTAATAGGATTTGTTTGCAAATACTTTGTGAATTTGGTATTAAACGTTGCATTCGGTCAAATTGGACCGTTTAATTATTTCAATAAAGTTTTACTTATAAAAATTTCGGTGATTTTGTGTCGAGTCAAGTGAATTTAAATTAGATTTTCATGCAAGTATATTGTGTATTTTGTATATATTAGTGAATTTGATCAAATTGGAGGAAGCTAGTAAGTATACCCTACTTGGGGTTTGGGATAAAAGCTTATTACTGACAAGTTTGGCTTCATGGGTGCGGTTAAAACGATGAATGCAAAAACGATGAAAAACAATGATATTTCTCTAAACCTGAAACACATCTTTAAGAGAAAAGAAAGCGTTTCAGAAAATGTTGGAGCTGACCTTGAAAAGTGGAAGCACTGTTTAGCAATCAGATACATCTGTTGCTAACTACATATGACATGTGTTTGGCAGCGGGAGTGTTCCACTCGCATTAGAAGTTTGCTCCGATTGTGCTGATCAAAAAAAATTGATCAGAAAAAATCTGGTGATCCAGGTTCCCTTGGGCCATCAAGACCTCGTTGTTTACTCAATGCGATGGGAAAACTTCTTGCAAAGGTGTTAAAGCCAAAGTGGGGGCTGACCTTTCGAGGTACCACCAAGTTATCTTTTACGGATGCTTCAAATTTATTTAATCGACCGGAAATTGGTGTTTAAGACGTCAAGCGGGAAAACAGTTAAAGAGATCACCGTTGCAGTGGTACAAGGGTCTGACGAAGTATTTTTATTAGGTTATGCAGACGATATCGAAGCGTCAACCAATAGTCATTCCATTGACTATTGATACGGAAATAAAAAAGGGGGCGACAAAATATTAAGAGTAACCCTAGATATCAAGCTCTTCGATTCTGAATATGTTTGCAAGTTTTGCAAGAAGGTAGAAGTGGTAACAGTTCTGCTTAGTAGATTAATAGCTAACGTAGATGCCGCACGCTTTAGTAGACAAAAACTACTCATGTCAGCGATACAATCCTGCTCTATCCTGCTCTATATGTGGAGGAAAGAAACGATACCATGGTTCTAGAGAAGTACCAAATGCGTATGGTATTAACCCAGCATTCGTACCACTGAAGGTCATTATAGAGGACTTGTACTTACCGGATGGTAGGCACAGCCTTTGTTGTTTATGTAGTAGGTCCAATTGATCTGCTCGTGTTGGACCGTCGAGAGATTTTTTGATTAAGTGTGGATTTGGGAAAAGAATAGCTGCTGCCACAATTGGCTCTAGAACTATGGAGGCATGGCAGAAAAGATAAATTGTAGATATAAAGGATGATGAATGGCTATAAACTAATAGGTGAGGTCCAGCCTTGTATCGAGCGTAACCACGGGGACATGGATTTTTCCCGCGCCTGTTCTTGACAAGGCATTGTTCTTGATAAGACTATTTCAAAAAAATGGACAAAATAAGTCTAGATATGGATTGGAACAGTAAAGGACAACATTGTAGAAGTAATGTTTCGATCTGAAGAAATGTGGCAGGTGGTTGCACGTCATGTTGAAAATGTATTGTGGCGGAAAAGGAAAGATAGGAGTCTAGTATATCCCTAGTCCCAAAGATGGTTACATAGTTAAGGCACCTAATGTTTGGCATGAACCATAATAAAGTAATGCGAAAGTAAGTTCAGTCTGAATTCTTATTTTAATCAGTTTTGAGGAAGCAAACACTATCATAACCTAGATCTCCGTTTTTTTCAGGTTTCCATACCGCCGTAAACAATCCCAACTTAAATAAATTGTTTGGATTACTCAACGCAGACTATAGATAGCTTACTAATCAGCTGCCTTTGTTGTTTTGCTTTATTTCTTGAACATTCCATGCATTTGTGTAAAATTTCTTGAACTAGCATATTTCTTGTCCTGATCAAAGGCAACCGTATAATGATGTTGGAATTGTTGGTTCTCGGTGCTTTAAGCTACGAAAGTCAGGAGCAAAATAGTTCTCATTTAATTTGATTGAAACTAACTTTCGGCTTCCCTCAATATCATCTAATTGGACTATCGAACAACAATGCTTCCTTTAACAGTATTTGCTTTTTTTCTAGATCTAGTATTGCTAGTTGGCGGTTATCTTAAGAAATTTGTGCCAGCTATATAATAGTAATATATCACTTTTTCAACAAAGGTAAATAAAATTATCACTTGAGACACGTAAAGGTTTCTGGATACATATACGTGCTTTTGTGCTGGCTAACACTCTGATGGAAGTTATTACATTCCTCGCGATGTACAATCTTCGGTTTTCTTGTGTTGAAATGTCATACCAATTTTCTCTTACGATTGTTATCAGGATACGAGCAGTTAGCTACAAATCTACCTAAGTGAGAGAAAAGTGAGCTGCAAGCCAACCGAAGATAACCTTGTTTAGACTAGGGATATATTTTATCGATGTTTACTTTTAAAACTTATTGAACTTGTAAAATCCAGCGTTGTTCTCAACAGAACACAATTCCAGGCATAGTAGTGGAACTTTCTGCATGTCCTAAGTTTTAACGGAAATTAGAGAAAATTTTGAGATTGTCGTTACTAACATACCACAAAACTAATACCTAAAAATCCATGAAGCTGTACTAATTTCTTAAAAATTAGGCTCATTTTAAAGTATATTTTGTAGTCAGAGACCTTTAAAGGAGATTTTCATATGTACGATGACTGAAGCCAACCATGTCAGTGTAGTATTTATCTTTATTTCTCTAACAAATCATCAAGTAACCATGGCTGGTTCATATAACGGCAGTATATTTAAAAGAATGCTGGTTGTCAAAAGCTTTTCTTTTTACGGCCTTTAACTGTTCATACGACCTTACATCTGACTAAAACTAAAAAGGATTGGCAATATTTTAAATGGCCAGCGAATGACAATCCTTTCATTAGCATTTCTTATTGTGTTTTGTAAAAAATTAAGTTAAAGTCCTTTTTCAGCTACTGCAAAAAACTGACGTAATAACCTGTCAAATATTGGCTTGGATTAAAACCTCTGTGTTTGAGTAAATTGAAAATATTGCAGCTGATATTCTGCTCCAAGATATCTAAGTATCATTTTGTTGATGCTATGTTGTATGCTATGATTTCTGAAAGCAAGCTTGAGTCACAAATTATGACTCACACCCTGAGGTCAAAAGAATAAGACTTTGTTTTTATATTGATCATATCTGCATGTAAAAACGTCACTAAATCAGGAATTAATACTTTTAGCGAATTAATAAAAATTGGGTCTTCTGAATAAAAGATATTTGCAAACGGTTTTGGAACTACTAATTATACAAATTTTGATGTACCAGTATCACAAAACTGTAAATGATTGAGTATATCAATTACAAAATCGGTATTGTCTTCTGCCTGTCTTATCTGTAGCCGTTTGCGGTGTTTTTTTTGTCGTTTTGAGATTTTCCTTAAAATTTACAAATGTATGACGTATCTGATTAAGGCAGTCAAAACAGCAACTATGAAAATGCCTAGTACAGCTCTGTTTCGCTAGCATTAGCTGTAGTTTACTTTGTGGATAATTAACCTTTCCTGTTTTCAGAGAATTAGCTCT
This sequence comes from Tipula confusa, assembly GCA_963556175.1. Taxonomy (NCBI): domain Eukaryota; kingdom Metazoa; phylum Arthropoda; class Insecta; order Diptera; family Tipulidae; genus Tipula; species Tipula confusa. The sequence continues at coordinate 169,159,938 of OY744476.1, read as the reverse complement.
TACTTGAAGAAAATCAAAAGATTTTCATGCGCAGGAAAAGCAATAATTGACGCGGTATCTCTATGTTTTACAATTTTGCAAACAATAATTTTTTATGAATTTTAGTATACAAAAAAAAATGTAATATTATACATATTTTAATAAATGATAGTTACTAAACATTCCTTCCTTTAAAGATCCCTTTACAGATTCCTTTACAGTTTGTTAGCTAATAATTAAATTATTTTGTGTCTTATACAAAAACGAAATCCTTCCGGTACATACAGATTTTGTTGTAAATTTTCAGTATAATATTCTTGTTAAATCGTTGTCATCCTGAAATAATCCTTCCGGCTAATTAAAATAAAATCTTTAATTAAAATTTAATATTATTACTAAAAAAAAACAAAAATTTTGAAAATATTTTGGTCAATTATTTTGAACTTTACATTGAATTCTAATTTAATTTGTTCTTTGTAATATTCTAAGTACTAATAAAATTTTACCGTTCACAGCTTTATGATTTCCAGTTAATATTTACAGTATTTTATGTAAGATTTAATTTATAAAAGTGCCTTTGGCATCAAAAGTCTTTCTAATACTTCTAACATTAGACGTTCTTGTTATGGTTTTAAAATCTTCATGATTTCTCCTCAGAACTCGAATTTTTTTTAAAGAATAAAAAGATACAATTTAGAAGATAAAAACCGCAATATGTACCTATACTTGTTGGGAACAACTATTTTTCCCAACGTTTGGTTGTTATAAGTCTCCTTTGCAAGTACGCAATAAATGTTGGTGGAATTTGATTATTGGAATTTAGTCCAGCTCCGTATTACTGACTGGTGAGTGAATAGTCAATACGTAACATGTGGTGACTGCGTAGGATTGTGAATAAGCTCATAGTATGTGTAAATAAATATATACAATTACATTTTTTTCTATGTAGAGATCTTATTGCTAAGAAAGCAGAGCTTGCCAATCTAACAGTAATGAGTTTGTAAAAAATTAATGGTTCATTATTGTTTTCACGCCACAGAATCCGTTGAAATTTTTGATCCTGTTTGGCTACCTTTACTTGCCTGTACATTTTTTTCTATATCCGTCGTTAGCGCAGTCGTGTTATACCAAAACCATTATGGGGAAATCCATCATTTGGGTTGGATTGTTGGAACAACTATAAGTATATCATTTATGGAATTACCGTTTGTAGATTTTCATCGAAGGCGACACGCAGTTTGATAGAGCAGTTCCTTAGTAATGGCATGATGTGGCAAATAGTAAATTTTGTATTTCGCGCTGTTAAATTGTTTTCCAAACTTTCACGTAATATACATTAAAAAAGCGGTCCCCTCTAATAATAATATCCACCATCCCAGGTTAGAAAAAATATGGATCTGCCAATTGCAAACCTTTAATATTAATGGGATGTGTGGTGTTTATTCTATAAGACAGTAGCAAATTAGTCAAACTCGGAAGTCTTAATACGTCTATGTCTAACGTTTCCAGTTGATACTATCTTAATCCACATCATGCCTCTAGTTGTTTCAGTGCCAGATGTGATATTTGTTCTCAAAATCTAGCGCTCGAATAATGGATGATGGCAATAAAGCAGCAAACTTCTGCGTTGTTGTAGCACAAGAGATATCCTATTCTAAATTTCTTTCTTATTAATGGTGTAACTTCGCTTGAAGTTGTAAATGTGTTGCCTTTGAATATTTCCGCCGTTTAATTTACTAATGCAGCAGCTCACTTATTCTTCAGTTTCTCTATGACACCTTTTAATTCTCGCTCCGTTCATGGATGGGTATAGTGATTTGGTTTCATTATTGGTGCCAAATTATGACCAGATATTTTGGCTACTGTTGATGACTTGACCTTCGAAAGTTTCTTTCCGTATCTTTTACTGGGCTTTATCCCAGCCCTTTAAACTTGAGTAGAAGCATCTCATATGGGTGGTAGATATGCTGATGAATTTGCCAATGCCACCGAAGAATTTTTGCGCTCGCTAGAAAAGACGTATCACATAAGGATCTCAGATGTTTGATCGCTTCATTATATGTTGAGGGTTGCTCTAAAAATCTTTTGATTAAGGACGTAATTACAGGCCCTTCACGTGACATGCGTCTGTTGAAATCATTTATGGACTGAAGGTGTTTGGAAAAGCTACAGAAACCAAAGATCCGTGGTTAATCCATTTAATTTTTACAAAAGGTTGATGATGAAACTCGAAAGCAGTGGTCCATAAAAACAATCAATACGTCCCTTCCAGGTTTTGAAGTTTTTCTAAAATGTTTGCAAGACAGGTGTATGGCCCTAGAAAATTGTGATATAAGCAATCCTAAACGAATAATCCCACAAAAATCAACGAAATCGTTTTTGGTCAATACGTCTAACGAGAAGCGGGATTAACCTTTATCTAGCGTCAATCATTCTACAAATGGTCTAAAGTATAAAATTTGCGTGGGAATGCTTACATTTCATGAGTGCAATCGCTTCTTAATTGCTTATATACTGGTCATGGTAGTAAATCATGTCCTTCCAGACGTTTGTGTTATGTTTGCCTTCCACATCATTATACATCAATTCATGATCCGAATTTTACTCACAACGAAACATCGACATTCGCATCGGTTTTATCACATTATCAATCGGATCCTGAAACAACCAATAAAGTCAAAAATATTGGCCAAGTAAATCAGCCACCAACGAACAGTAAAGTAACGAGTCACCTTCTAGCAAATTTTTTACAAATAAATCAATCAATTTTACTTACAGCTGTAGTGAACTTGTTGGACAAACATGGCCGATCGATTAAATGCAGGTTACTGCTAGATTCCGGCTCTCAAGCAACTTTAGTGCCATTATCATGTGTAGATAAACTACAGCTCTAAAAACAAGTGACCTGAATTCAATGGCTCAGGATCATTTGGATCATCAGACACTACTGAGAGGGGCTGAGAGCTCATTTTTCCCTCAATTTGTACAAATCGCGTGCTGAATTCCTCGAAATGTATAATATCTATCATTAGTAACCCTTTTCAGGTGTGTTTTGAAGGATTTTATGAACGCTTCCCATATGCCTCCAACGTTAGACGCAGGGAGGGGGGGGGAATGAATTTCCAGCGTATTCGGTTAAAAGTAAAAAATTCTGTTTGTTCGGATTGTGACTGTAGCAATCGATACAGTTCTTTGTAGTCCTTATTGGTTCCTTGAAACGTAGAACCATTATCTGACCAAAAAATTAATATTTTACTTCGGTTTATGAATGAATCAGTTGAAAGGGTTGGGACGATTTCAAAGTTTACTGTCTTGGCACACAAAAGAAGCCACACACATTTTTACTGCTCGTGCCTTACGATGGTTGCTAAGTCTTATAGAAAATAGCCCACAGAAATCCACTCCAGTATTAAAAAATGCTTTGAATGAGGAGAATCGCTCAATTGGTAAATCACCCATTATTTGGTGTGATGTAACTTGTTCGAAAACAATTGATGCAAGAATGACTATGCATTTCGCTATATTCTTGCTATGTATTGGCCAATATTTTTGGCGAGCAAATGACAAAAGCAGTTTAGGTCCAGGATGATGATTTTTAATATGTTCGTGCAAAAAGATCAGTCAACCTGTTTTTTGACGACATCAGAATCTGTTGTTTAACGTTATAATTTAGGTGCGTTATATTGTTATATTGTTTAATCTGCCTCCTATGCGAATGATTCTCTCTGAATCCAGAAATGGGTTTAACGTTTTTAACGGACTTTTTCTTGACACAGGTTGACTGTCGTTTAATGTCTTGAATTCTTCCTCAAAATAGGCTTGTCGAATGAATTTAATAATGAAGTTTGCGCTTTGATTTAGTTCCGTTACAGACAAAAATTTTGAATTATGTTGATCGTGTCGTTTGATCACACGAATGATGTGAGCAACTACTCGAATAAGTTTTTCAAAGGAGCTGAACCTGGACAATAAGGAGTTGATAAAAGCGTTAGACTTTGAAGAGACCATTACGGTCGTTTGCTTATGTTCTACCAAGCAAGGATCGAAATATGATATTGTTACTGTCATAATGGAATCGGACGAGTGGGAAATTACTCCACGGGAAATGAGATCACCTGGATTTTCTGCTGACTCAATGCGTTTCCATGTTTCCATGTAAATTCCAACGTCAATTGTTTTATTTCATTTACGCGGTATTGAGTTTATGCGGTGGTGTTTTACTCCAACACAAAATTGTGGTGGAATCTGACCATAAATAGGCGCCATCGAAATTTAGATTAAATACTGCTATGACAGACATAGTTAGCAGAAAGTTCAAGAAGGAGAAGTAAAAGAGTGTTTAATGGCGCTACTCGCGACTTGCTACACAGTAATGTTACTGATACGTTATTTGCTAAATCGACCATTTTAATATACAAACACGTGCCAAATACATTTTCGGACGCGTCACTAAATCCGTCAAGTTCTGTTTGTACTATTTGATTCGATTCTGAGTGACCCATGACATTTCGACAGAGCCTAAACTGTGATATTGATTTTCAAGCTTATTGTTAATTTACCCAAAGGTCCTGAATTTTTTCAGGTATTGTATCATCCCAATTAAGCTATTTTTCCCAGAGCGTTTGAATGATTATTTTTCCCGTGATTGTGATCGGAGATAAATCTCAAGGGATCATACGATTTGGCTACATCCGACGCTATTACACGCTTTGTTAGAGACTTTTCATTGAGTTCAAGGGGTTTTAATACAAAAATATCTTCCCTTGGCTGCCACAGTAAACCAGCCTTTATGCAGTTTCCTAAGCTAAATTCGTTATAGCTCAATTCTTCACGATCTTTAAAAGGAATATTGCTTAGTAGTTGCGTGTGTTATTAGAACACCATTTATGTAACTGAAAACCACCACGTCTGAGCATTTGAATCATCTCGGATTGTATGACCTTGGCCGCCTTCAAATCGCTTGAGCCCATTATCAAGTCATCAACATAAATGTCTTTTTCTGCAATTTTGGAAGCCAATGGAAAATTCATTCGTTCATCATAGGCTAATTGTTTTAGTACACAAGTTGCCGAATATGGTGCCGAAGCCGTTCCATACGTTACAGTTTGTAACTCGTATTTTTGAATTGGTTGATTTAAATGTTCTCGCTAAAGAATTCGTTGAAGCGGAGTTTGATTTTTGTCAATTTTTATTTGTCGATACATCTTCGATATGTCACTAGTAGTGACGTAGGAAAACTTATTTAGTGAAATTTAGCTTGACGTTTTAGCAGATGCGTCAAACACTACGCGGAGTTTTGTAGAAAAGCTAGAAGGCCAAAGTGTGATTGGCTACCAGAATCCAGTAGTGCACGACATTGAATTAGTTTTCCGTTACCATCATTTATCATCATGGTTGAATGTTCAAAAGTTCTATTATCTCTATTAAAGTTGGACGCTAAATTTGATGCTGAATAAAAAGTTTGTGTAGGTGTTGGCTGTGGACTAGCAGGTTGAACGGTTTTTGATAGTTGATCTTGAGTGATATTCTTGTTAGATTCGGTTTGTTTGGGGTACTCAAAATGTAAAAGATGGTGATGTGATGGGAATTATGGCAAATTTTGCATCAAGTTATTCGACACTCAGGAGTTCAGTGGTTTGGAGTGAAACAGTTAAAATATGCTCTTGCTTCCTTTATTTTGTCATATCGTTGTTGCGGTGATTAAATACGGGACATAGAAAATATGGATGCGATGTATTACTGCAAAGATCACATGTCGATCTCACGTTTGTTTGGTTTGAAAAATTAGAAATCTCCTCCTTTACCAAATGATTTATATGCTGAGTGTTTGGTATAGTTACCCGTCGAGCGCCTTTGACGTGACGTTATTTCCGCAGTTATAATATGTTAAAAAATTAATTAAACTTGAGCCAGGACTGCTCTATAGTAGATTGACATTAAACGAAAAACATGTTGCTCACTAAATGCAACTGGTTTGAGAAAGGCGGAATACTGCTAGTCAATCTACAAAAAGATGTCTATCACAAAAAGTTTAAGCAGTTAAGGTCCAAAAAGAATATACTGAATAGTGACGTTCTTCGACTGAATCCACATTTGTCTGTAAAATGATTTACTGAGAGTTGGTGGCAGATTGGAAAATTCTTCTCTTCCATTCAGCCAAAAAAATCCGATTATTATTCCTGGTCGTCATACAATTAGTGAGTTGGTTCTAAGACATCTTTATTTAACGCACTTTCATGCTGGATCTGCGTTACTAATCCATTTGAGCCGTCAACTGAACTGCGGATTACTAAGGTTTTTGATTTTGGAAAAGTTGCTCGTGATAATGTAACTAATTGTATTATTTGTTGTATATTCAATTCCAAGCCGCACCAGCAGATGAGAATTTGGCCAGCATCACGATTTATACTAGATTATGCTGGTCCCATTATAATCTATTCCAAAAAAGGGAGAGGTGCTAAGCCCATAAAAGTACATTGTGGTGTTCATTTATATGTCCATAAAAGCCAGCTGAAGGGGTTTACCAAAGGAAATACATAAAGCGTCAACGGCAATAATTTTTTGGATGCTAAGCAAAAACTTGATGAAGTTTTATTCGCGTTTATTTCCATCACTGATTGACAAGACATTTTCAAACTTGTGTAGCACAACGAGGTATTATTTGGAAATTTATACCACCTGCTGCCCTAAATTTTGGCAAAGGCAGTATAAAATATGGGTTATAGATTGAACAATCGTTTATCGAGAAGGCGATGTTTTATATGCCAACGGGATCATCATACTTCTATTCATTTACCTCGAGAATCCAACGAAAAATGAACTTTGCAAGAAACTGCTACAACCTCGTCAAAACTGCTGAATTCCGATCATGGGCATAGCGTCAAATGCAGCAACAAAAGGTGAAAAATCTCTTACCATCACATCACAGTTAAATCCCGACTTTATCATGTAAAGGTTAAGGTGCTCATTTTGGATAAATTAACGTCAAGCTAAAATCAATATAAATCGGCGATGGTTTTGAACATCAATGTCGTGATATTGACATTATTTTAGGAGCAAATTAATGGGCAGCTAACAGGACTCAACGATCTCATTGCAAAGAACACAGTGTTTGGATTATTTCAGAAAGTGAGGCTCAACTTAAGCAGTGGACAACATTACAAATTAAATTCTACATCGATGAAACTTTACGATAGTTTTGTGAGCGGGAAGAGCTATCTTTCAGACCAATATTGTCTCTAGATCATGAATATTGCAAACGGCATATGATCTAAGTAATGCATATAAATAATTTATGGATGAATACTAGCAGCTCAGTCATATGACAGAAATTTCACATGAACATTTGATTCGCCGCTGAGCACGGCTACTTGCATCATTTGCTACCATCCAATAGTCAAATCAAATAATACAACCACCAAACTCCGCGTTATTTTTACTATGGCACCGCAATTACGTCATCTTCGATCTCGCTAAATTCGAACTTGATAGTCCGATGATACAACCTGAGTTTATTAGCATTCTGCTGTGATTTCGCTTACACATAGTATAACCATCACCACAAATATTCAACGCATGAATCTCCAGATTTGTGTTAACCCACATATTTGTGATAACCAACGAACTGTGTAGCGTGACGATCCTATACTGCACAACTAAGACAAAAGAATAGCAACAATCAAGATGATTTCCATTTCTTCATTCCGAATCTGTTAGTCATTGATCAAGTTTTTCTTGACGTATATCAGCCATAGACTATTGATAAAGTAAGTGCCAGTAGTGGCCGCACGTCTTCAAAGTTTATGTTGCACCTCCTAAATTATTTGCATCTTAATTCACCTTTCATTGCGTGTAACGATTTAGTCTATATCTACTTATGGTAGCATCGAATTTTGATGCGCAATTTAAATTATCTTCTGTAAAATCGGATGACACAGGGTTAAATAGATATTGTGCTATTTTACCTTTGCTGTTCAAATGTACTTGTGTGTGTGTAGATACGAATACCAAAAATTAACTGGTTTTTGTAACAAAACAACAAACAAATTATAATTTTAAGCTGCTCAAGTTAGTACTATTGGTCGGTCGAATGTATTCGGTAAGGCATCGATGACCATGTTATAATTTAATGAAAAATTAAATGAAAATTCTGTATAGTGAAAAACTAGTAGTGGTAGTTCATTATAGTGAACATTTTGTGAAAATTAAAAAGTGTGTGTGTTTAAGAGTGATCTTTCTTTTAGTGATTTAGGTGATTTAATTTTCCAAAATTACAATATTGAAAAAAAATGTGTCGTTCAACTGTTCAAATGCGCATTAAAATTGACTGGTAAGTACAGTAAATCACTGCTGTAATCAACATATTTTTATGTACATATTTTTTTTTAGATGAATCTACAAATTGTATCAGGGGTAAGTTTAATTTAAATTTTAGACATCATTTTATATACAATAATAACAGTATAATTGGCCGACCGTTAGTTATTGCAAGTATAATTTGTGGTGGTGTGATACAAATCGTTGATACAGTTTTGTATATTATGGTACATTTGTACCAATTTTTTTTTTATATATATTTTCAATTTACAATATTTTATGGGCTACACACCTAAATTTTTTGAAAAGTATTTGCAATTTAGAATGTAGAATTGTGACGTATGTTTGAGAAAAGTTTTAGTATAAAATAATTTATAACTAATATCAGTAGATCTAGTAATTAACATAATTAATGAAATTAAATTATTTTTGCTATCGCAGTGACTAAAAATAAATATTTTACCGTGAATTAGGTAAATCAATACTTCAATTTTCATAAAATGTTCATTCATTTTTTCGAAACTATTTATATTTTTCAGAATCATGGTTCGTTCTAACATAATAAAGAGGCTGAACAGATTGGTTTACATTTTTTTGAAGCTTTAGAATATTTTTAGTGTGTTGTATAGAGAAAATTATCAAAATACCTTTAAGAAAACAAAAGTGTTTTCATGAAGGAAAATTGAAAAAAAAATTTAAATTTCTTAGTAAATATCGTAGCAAAGTAATTCACAATTAGGATACTGTCTCTATGGAATTATAAACTTGAAGAGAAGTTATCTGTTAAAATATAGGAAAATGGTCCTGAAAACCCTTTTTTCTTTTTTAAAGAAGATCTTTAATTTTCAAGTAGATTTCTCAGCTTGAATATTTAAACGGTAAAATCTTTCGGGAGATGGTTTGTGTTTTATAAATATTATACCACATTGTTATTGTGGATATAAATCAGCAAGTCACTGTTTGTTCTAACAAGTAAAGCAGTTCAAAGGGTTTGGTTCTTTTCAGTCTGCGTATAATATTAGTGTTGGTTAACAGCTGAATGCCTCTATATTCACATGATGCTGGAGACTTTCTTCATATTTTCTATTTTTAGATTTCAATTGAAACGGGTTCCACTTTAAGGTCTTTATATAGATCACTATTCCATACCATGGTGCATCAACGATGTTCCGTAATACACTGCTCTGTGGTACACCTGCTTTAATTTCTTTCAATTCAGAATAACTTTCATCCAATTTAATTCTAAAGAATCTATCTTTCAAGTATGATTCCAGTATTTCACCGCATTGCATTAGTAAGAGTTTTCATAACTTATGATTAAGTCCCTAATGCCATATCTTGTCAAAAGCTTGCACAACGTCTAAAAATATCGTAGAGCCGACCTTTTTTCTTCATTTTTCTTAATTATATTGATTATTTTGCAAAGAGTTCCATAATTTCGTTAGGGTAGTTGTTCCTTTTATTTTATATTCAATTTGGACTTCTATTTGCTTCTTGCTTTTTAATGGAATCTTTAGGGTCATTTTTTTGTAAGGACTGCTTAAGGTATTCCCTGAGGGAATAAGTGCATTTATTTATTAGGCTTAAATTTCTTTCTTTTTAAATAATTTTTTCGCTTAATGTCACAGGTATAGGAGAATAGTCCAACGTTAGGTCTCGACTTTCATCTACTTATATAGTTTTTTTTTAATTACTGCCAATGGTTTTATTCTTGAATCTTTCTTTATCTGAAACTAACAGGAAGTGAGCAAAACTTACAATATAATATATCTTATACTAAGCCCTAACCTATATTAGTATTTATATTGGTCTGCGTATTAATTAATTGGTTGAAAAATGAGTTAGCTTTCCTAAGGTTAAATGACGTGTATAGCTTCATTAAATCTAGTGGGTCTGTTCTGCAAACACGTCTATATTTTGGCTGCCTAAGTAGTTCTCTTGCTAATTTATTGAGATGAGTTTCCAATTTTGAATGGTACTTCAAACTGTAAGCTTTTATCATCTGTTTTACCGTTTTAATCTCTAGGTCCCTGTGGATGTTATCGTTTCGAATATACCAAGCAGAATTGGTAATACTACGTAGTATTTTTGATTGCATGCATTGTAAAAAGTGTATATTTGATGCGCTGGTAGAGCCCCTTAGTTTAATTCTATATGTCCAAATGGGGATCAGGATCGCATTGTATAATAGAACTTTGCAGTCTAGGGACAGTTTTGATCTTCATCCAATCAGCCAGTACATTTTGAAGCATTTTATTTTTATTTGTTTGCACTTTATTTCAATGAGCTTTCTCGAGGTCAACCTTCTATCAAGATGAAGACCCAAGTATTTGACATTATATTTGTGATCTTGTAGCTCTCTTATTGCAGTTTGTGGATTTTTATGTGAATACATAATAGCAGTGTCATCAGCAAATGTTGATGTGACCACTTTTTCAGTGGTTGGTAGATCAGCTCTGTAAAATAAGTAAAGCACTGGTCTCAATACGCTTCCTTGTGGAACCCTTGCGTTTATCAGATTTAGTTCGGTATAATTGCTCCATTTTGCTTGACCTGAAATTTTCTTTCGAACAGGTAATTTTCAAGAATTGCATACAATTTGTTTGGGAGTAGAGTTTTTATTTTGTATATCATGCCCTTATGCCACTTTGACAATTTGTCAAAAGCATGTGCAATATCTAGAAAAACAGCGGAACAGCTGGTCACGAAACCTAAAATTTTTTCAAAAAGTTCGTCCTTACTAAGTTTCGTCCTTACTAGGCTTCGGGATCATTATTATTAGTGGCGTTTTCCATTTTTTAGGGAGATATCCACATCTCATTATTGCATTAAATATATAGGTTAAATGTTTTATGCATTTTCTGGAAATTCTTTAATCATTTTTCCGGTAATTAAATCATGTCCTGGACCTTTTTTTGGGTTTAGACTTTTAATAGTTTTAACACTTTTCCACTTAAATTTTATAGGGTTTACGATATAATCAACCTTTTCAGAATCCGGCAGTATACTAACACTGCTTTGCTCATTTGGTGTAAATACTTTTTTTAAGTGGTTAGAGAAAGCATTAGCCTTTTCAATGTCACTTATGACCCAGTAGCCATCTGGTTGTCTGATTAGTGGATCCGATAGGACTGGCCTTCTAAATTTTTTTGTTGCCTTCCATATTGTGTAATTCGTTATTTTCGTTACTGAAAGTTCTAGGACAGAGGGCTGTCCAGTTAGCAGTTCTGTTTAACGGCATTTCTTTATTTATCCTATTTAGTAAATTTGCTTGTTAGAAGTATATAAGTGGGTCAATTTTTAAAGCATCGCTACTCAATTTGACAATGATTGGAGAGTGATGAGATGATAGGTCATAGCAATCGTCAACTTGAGCATTGGTGTGGGCGAATCCTACTGTTACACAGAAGTCTATAAGATCAGGTATTTTTTTTCTATCTGTAGGCCAGTAAGTAGGGTGTTGAGAAGATAAAAAACCTAGATTTTTCTGGATAATTGTAATCGCCTCCAGCAAGAAATTTTATGCCCATCTGATTAAAATAATCAGTGAATTTCTGCTTTTTAATGGCGAGCTTAGGTGGGCAGTAAACGGCAGAACTTACACAATTACCAGACCATTCCTCTTGACAGATATTAGTTGCTCTAATGTGATCTTTATCATATTTCTTTAGTTCATAGTGCTTTATTTTTTTTTATTAAAACTGCAGTGCTGCCATGTGCTTTACCATCCGGATGTTTAGTGACATAAACTGAATAACCATTAATTTTAAAAAATGTTTTAGTCGTAAAGTGTGTTTCTGATATAAGCATAATATCAATATTTTTATCGTTGAAGAAACTTTTTATTTCAGTTTTGTGTTGTGAAAGGCCATTTGCATTTCATACAGCTATTTCTGGGAGAGTCATTTCTGGTTTTTGATACTAATTTTCATTAGTAAGCTCATATTTTGCAGCATCATGCTCATTTGTTTTTCTATCGTCATCATGAAGCTAAGGATAGTTTCAGACAGTTTATTTATGGTTGCATGGATATTCGACTCTTCGTCATTATAGTGAAATTTTGGTGTTGGTTCAGTACCCTTTAGAATATTTGCATAGGAGATGCCTGGTTTCGCAAAACTTTCAGGTATCTGGATATTATTGTTTAATGTGGTTGTAAATACATCGTTTGGTGGAAAAATAAAATTTCTTGAGGTAATATTGATTTGATTGTATTATGACTTAAGCAATCGTTGCTCATATCGCATTTTTGGGGTAGTTTTGTGTTTCAAGTCCAGATAAACTGGACAGCCTCGGTAATCAGCAGTTATCACCACAACTACTACGGCGCTTCACTAGATGGTTAATTTGACATAGTTCAGTAATATGTAGAAGGTTTTACCGTTAAAACCATTCCAGATAGTCCTGGTGTTGGAAAACCAGAAATAGAACGTGAATACAAATCAGTAAAACATGGAAATTATAAAAAAAAATTTGAGAAAAGGTCTAAAAAATATTAAGAGAGTAAAAAAATATATAATGCACAAACCTATGCATTTATTTAAATGGAAAACAGATGCACTGAAATCGACAAAATTTCAGATTTACCTTTTGCTTCCGCCAGTGAAAAAATTTGCAATGGAATTCTGCTCAACGTGGTATGTCCTTAATTATTTCTTTAATATCACCGCTTTGAAAGGTATTTAAGGCATCGATATGTTACATTTGATTCTAACTAAATATTATTTTAAAAATATTTAAAAGAAAATTTATAATATAGCTACGTATAATTGAATAAAAATTTGCTTGGAGTAATAAGAAAAATTAAATCCACATTTACACACACATGTCATAATATTCTAGAACGTTATAAAGATGGCAGTGGAGATATACTAAACATAATTTTTTAAATAAATTAATTTATAAATACTCCACTTAAAATTAAAAATATTGGACTACTGTTAATAAAACATAATATGGGAATAAATTTTACCGCGTTATCGGAGCACTTTATAAATTTTATTTGACTTTAAAAAATTAAACAGTAGGTATTACCATATTTTGGAGGCTACAATTTAAGCCCAAAACTGTTACAAAATCACCATGCATGTACAACGTATAAAAAAATTAATTTGCTATAATGCAGTGTATTTGTTTCACTATAATTCGCTAAATTCCAATGAACTATATAATAGACTAAAAAATTAGTAAAATAATTATTTTTACCTTTTAGAATTTTTAAGAGGAGCAAAAGTTCAAATTCTTGCAACAATAAACTTTAAATTTACATTTTCATTTTCCAAATTAATTATAATTTCACAATTTGTTTCGACTTCATGTTCAGGCTTTATCTGATTGTCACTTATAATTTGATGTATTGCCCCGTTAAAACATACTTGATTATTATTACACTGCACTGACGGCTTCATTTTTATTTAACTATTAATTAATTAATACAAAATTTTATTTTATTTGAAAAAGGTTTACCAGATAGACTGTTCGTGAATGAATGCTCGATTTTAATTTTTATTATGTATGAAACAACGCAAAACTAACACTAATGTTATACAAGCAGAGCAAAACGCATAGAAAAGAAATAAAAAAAGGGCGTACGTTCAATGCCTCCTTTTTTCATATGAATTTTAAAAATAAATAAAGTTTTTTCGCCTTTCGACCACCTCTATTTAAAATTCGGTTTTGATGATTGCGGCTTTATCTATATAGAAGGCTTTGTTTATATAAACGGTTTGTTGTATGATATATTCGTTTGGGATCATTTATTTCGCTAGCACACAAAATCATAGTAAACATTTCAAAAATTTCCATTTTTTTAGCACGATTTGTATAAACATTGTTATTGGTTTTTTAAAAAATACAAAATTAAAGTTGTTTAACATTAAAATCAATATTCTCACAAAATAGGCAAAAATAAACAATAGTCTTTTTGAATTAATTAAAGATAGACATATTACAAAAACATTGCAGTTATATATATCATGTCACTTCAAATAGATATCTGTATAAATTCAAAGTAAAAAAATATTAAAGCTGTAAATTAAAAGGTTCTTGTATTCTTGTATTCAAAGTAAATTTCATATTAAATTGATTATGAGTTGATTAAATCAGACAAAAATTGTATTCAATTGATTTAACTATGCACTCTATTAATTTTACGTTTAGGTTTTTTCTGAGTATAATAATTATAGTATAGCAATGTTTGGTGTCTCATAGAATCCGTGAGACCGATTTCCTAAGAAATTGGATTTCCCTGAGTATCAGGAATACTATCACGGGCAATTTTTTCCTTGTTTTTTTCACTCATTGTGTTTTTATAGTGTATTAATTGCACTCGCATCTAGTATTTAGCCAATGAACATTCCATTTTTGCCCAGATGTTACCAATTAAAGGTATACGAAACACATTTGGTGGTTTCTACATAGTTTCAAAGTTGAAATATAAATCATGGTAGCCATGGCTTTAGACGATCAACGTCTACCCTATTGAGACGCATCTAAAATCTAAATAGTCACTTGAGCAACACTGGAAAAATAATGTTTTAATTCCTTCCATAGAGAGATCACATCATCAAGATGGCAATTGGCTTCCAACAAAATTTTAATATGATTTTTTCTTACATTCATTTTTAAAACTTTTTGAACTTAAACGTAAGATTCATTTTTCTGTGGTTCTTGTGACTTGTGAGGAATCTGCCATAGTTTACTAACGTGAGCGACTAATTTAAATTTTTCACTTTTTATTGCGAAGTGTTAAAACCATGGCAGTTTCATGTAACACAGGCACAAGCAAATAATTTGACAAGGTTTTTGGCATTAACAATAAAATAATTTTGTAGAATGCAAGTTTCGTATATACAAAACCTTCATTGTTGACTGCCACCTTGGTTTGTCTTGAATTTGAGGCAGGAAACTCATTTTGACTGCTTTCGTAATTTTTGTTATTATTAATGATCCAATACTTTCTTCGAATGAATGCTTTAGGGTAAACTGTATTCTTCCTTGCATCGTTTTATTGTGTGCAGGAATGGGCTTAACTGCAGTCACTTGTTGTTTATCGGGTTGCCCTTCTTAAGCTGCGTTACCGTAGCATGGGGACAGCTGGATTGTGTGTGTCGTACTATGATTTTTTCTGTTTCGTTAAATCATATTTATCCGTTTCCATTTTTCTACATCTTTTGACAAAGTTGATCAATATTATGATAGTTCTCTTCAATTTGGTGAAGTTTGATATTTTGTTTATAAGGAACAGTATCCTATCGTTTTTTTTTTTTAAATAGAGGTTAGATTAGTTTCTTTTATTAATGTTATTTATCATGATGTAATTTATCGCTCGGATTGTTGTCTTTGTCCTTTTTGAGACAGTGTGGCCCTCTCCACCATAGACTAGGATTCATGAGCTCCTGCGCTTTTATTCTTCGACTAGCACAGTCTGCTGGCTTTTCACTTGATTTGGCATGTCTCCATTGATGTCGTTCCGTAAGATTCCTGATTTCTGACCTACGAAAGTTTTGTATTTTTGGATGTCACCTTGTATAGATTTAGACCGTTGATTATCTACTGAAACTGTAATGTTCATTATTACCTCTTTTGCAATTAATTCAGAAGCCGCAGCAACATTTGGTCGAATGTTTTCGTTTCGTCCTGAGACATTAACTCTGTTTTCAAGCGTTTGTTCACTATACCCATAATTAATTGATTAATTGATTTCGGTTACAATTTTAATTTCATGGTCATACACGCCCCATCGACAAGGAGGGGAGAGGGGTTCTATTTTTAGCACTAATGTATTTCCCTGTGATGTGATTAAAGTTTGATTTGAACATTTTGTTCGGAGAGTGCTTATTTTCCGAGATATTTGAAAGTTTCAGCTTAAAAAAATCACCCGGTACACAAATTTTCACTCTTTATTTTAATAAAATTGTTCATTCTTTATTGTATCCTTGTATCCCATCTTCGTCGCCAATTATTATGTTCCATTTACCTTGATATATTTTTATAGATGATTCTGGATTTTCTCTTAATTTAACTTCATTAAAATAAAGACCTCCTTCTCCATTCACAGCTCCTAACCAACCTTTATTTACTTTTTTTCTCACTACCCATACCCTATTAACCATTTTACATTCTCTTGCATATAATCCTTCACGCCATATTATGATAGTCAGATTGGTCTTACTTATTCATACATGATACTATCCACGCTATCCCGGGTTGAAACATCACTTTCAAGGCTTCGAACTGTATGTAATTTCTCTCTAACAGCATCATGCATTACCCTTATTGCAGATGCTGATTATGGCTGATTGTTGTTTTGTGCGAAAGCATATATGGGAATCTTATATATTTTTGATTTTAAACAAAATTACGTCATTTGTTTTATATTTGTTGGGAAGATCTGTGACCTGTTGTTTCTTCTTTTCAATATAGGTCTTTGTTTTTCTGACATTTGGATCCTTTTTTATGTTTGCGATTAGTTTTTGCAGCTGTGCACTCAGATTTACCTATTTTTGAAGTAGAATATATATTACGGCTTTAGTGTTATATACATTTTGCGTATAGTGTCTGTTACTGTAGACTTCCCATTTGTTGTTGTACGGATGTGTTTTCACTACTGGTGGTTGTTTTTTGTACAGGAACTGTACAAGTGGTCGTTGTTGTGATACATCGGAGAGAGTAAACCAAATACAAATTTATAAAGCGAGTTGCTTGATACAAGACCGTCTTTTGATTAAGCCACCCCTAACATGGAGAACAGATGTTACAAGTTTGACAATAGTTAATTAATTAAAAGCGCAATGTTGCTGGAAAAAAAAATCAGAATCTATATGGAAACCTAAGGCATTCACCTTAATGTAGGACCCACATATTCAAACCCTTTATAATTGTAGCTTGCAATATTACATTTGTATAGTGGAAGGTAATTCTGTCGCGGCTCATTCTGTGGTCGGGAGCTACTGGGTCCCAATCCTAACGGGGAAGAGTTAAAACAGGGATTAGTCATCATTTGTTTATAATCGGTGATGACCATGAACACAACTATGATCCCCTGTTGAAGTGAAGAATCCATGGGTCGAACAGGCTAGCTGGAACAATGCAATATGCACAGATGGATATTTAAGGTGAACATGTATTCGTGTGTCCTTGATTTGGCTAGTATTGGCGTAAAGTAGCACGTTAAGTTAACTTTGAAAGAGTTGGGAGAACTTTGGTCCCAAAACAGATGGCATGGACAGTATCAAAAATATATGTCAAATTTTGTACTTGTAAATGAGTCATGAAGGTCATCCATATTTCCTTGTTTTGTGTAGGTACACCATTTCACCAAAATATATATACTTTTTTTTATCTAAACGAGATGAGCATATCTAATGTAATACACTTTATTCGGTTTATTTAAAAAAATGATACTGTGCTGATTTTGTATATTTCCTTCACCATACCACTAACATCAGATTGAAAATTGATTGATGGATTTAAGATTATGATTATTTAGATTTACCGCCCCATTATTTTTTACTTTAGTTCCTTGACTTTTATAAAAAAAAAAAATTAAATATCGATTGAACCTAATGGAATGTTATGATGGTATATTGTTTTAATATATGACTTGTTTAACATATTCTGATTTACATAGATTTTGTCGTCTAAATGACATCTTTATGTACAAAAACATATATCCGTATAAATGTATATATAGTAACATGCACAAATATACGGATACAATTTATTCATAAAAGTTTTATTGGTATGACTTTTGATTTAGACACATTCAACTTTATAGATATATGAATACAAATCGGAAGTATTTTATGAGAAAATTTCGACTTTTGTACTACATAAAATTATGCTTCGACGATTCATTATTCGAATTCAAAGTACAAAAAAGTAAATCATAAACATCCTGATGAGTGACTGATATTTTTTTTATAAACTACTCATATACTATTCTGTGTACATGACGGATGTAGTTTTTGACGTTGAGTCACGTTTAATAAAAATGTTTTATGATAACGAGACTTTCCGGGGCTGTCCTATATAATTTTATAATTTTTACAGTTAGATTAGAATACTACTCGTATATGTTTGATGTTCTATAAAAGTTTAGAAAGATAAAAGAGTTCTCATCTCACAGCATGCATAATATAGAATTCGACTATGTAAAATAACTAACCTTTAATTTATGTACCCTGCCTTGATTATATCCTGACAAAAAATTGTTACCCAACTGTAGCATTCTCTGATATCAAAGACACATTTAATTATGTTAAAATGGATGCAATCATATAGAAGGATTGTCATTCATAGGGGTGCAGGGTCCCATAATCATTCTGTAGGATCATTCTTACCAACTAAGCCCTAACCCCTAATTATCTTTGCCATTCGTGGAACAACCGATAAGTATTACTCCACGAAGCCGGCTCAGCTCAAGTTGCCATCATTTTTAATTATATAAGCGTTCCCGGTTTATCCTCTCTACGTACCGTTGGACTCCAACATGCAATCAAAAATATTTACTGGTACTAGGTTGACTTCTACAGACCTAAATACGTCAGATTTTTCGTTGTCGAAGCTGAGACTTTAAAATAAAAACGTGCTCTTTATTCTCAGGTTAACCATCGCTCTCAAAGTAGTATGGAGAATCATTGTGATTCATTTTATAAAGATAAGCACTTGAACAACAATTTGCTCAGTTCAGAACTGAATCAAATAGAAACCCATCTTTCCATATTTTCTGTTTTTTCATTTATGTACCAAAGGGATTAATCGATGAGCTCAATGTCCTTTCGGCGAATTTTTCCAAATTATACGATTTACCTTCTTGTTTCTACATCCTTACGGTAGAAATAAAAAGATAAACTCTCCTTAGCCAATAAACGTGCTGGCGGCATTCCCGTTTTGAGACATATGGCCTCATCCAAAACTATTTTAAATGCACGCACCACTCTTAAAGCACTCAACGTTTAAACCGAAGTCACTTGCTGCTTTTATGAGCACTTTTCCGTAGCACTTGCCCATAGTCGGTGAGCCATATATCAGAATAAATATAACAATGTTACAAAATAATAATATGCAGCTCTGCTGAGCACCTCTTACGTTTGGCATTAGTCACGATATAGCTCCATCTACTCTCCCAGCTTTCTCACACGCAGTGTCCAGGTTCTTAATAAAAAGATTAAAAGCAAAGCCAACCAATTTTACTTCTTCTGATATCAGGAGTTTAAAGATGTCGTCTTGCATCGAGTTTCACAATGTAGAAGCTAGCACCAGCCCTTGTGGTATTCCTCCAAGCCTTGTTAAATACTTGAGTACTTCTTTACTTATAAACGCGTCTACGCCGCACTTCCATCTAGGCTGGTACAAGCATAGTTCTGAACCACCCTTCCATCTGAATCCTGCTATCACATCATACTTCATATCTTTGAGTTTAATGGTTTCCGGCAGTCTTTCAGATATGATCTTCTCTTATATTTTCCCATAGCCACATTCAGAAAGCAGATTGGGTGAAACGATGATGGATTTTTTAATACCTGCGTTCCTTTCAGCGGAAACATTCTAGGTAAATTTTAAGTTACCAGTTATTAGATATCAGCCTAAGATTTTAACCAGTTTTCAACCGCAAACAACCAGAGAATAAATTTTATAATTTTTTGCCGACTCATTCCAAAAATAATTCGTGTTGCCAGATTAAGCATTAAATTTTTGCATTTTAGCGATTGCACCGCATTCTGTTGGTTTATTTTATTTGTAGATTGACATCTTTAAGATAGTCCCTTCCGTTGACGAATTAACTTATATTTCGTCAACAATAATTAATCGAGCTGAAGTTTGCACACCTTGGTTATAGGCCGTTTAAAACCGTTTAACGCTGTTTTAATGGAAAGGGACCATTCCAATATCATCTGGATAATTTTTGATAATTCTTAAAATTTGGACCATTATCTGAGTAAATATCGCTAGACAAATTTTTTCAAACTGTAAATCGCTTAAGGCTGCTATGAAGGCATCTGTGGTTAGCTCTGCATACGAAAAAAGCAATATAAAGTTGACAGTTTTGGCTACATTACCCTTTTTACTAGCTAAGATGATAGAACCAGCGTAATCAATACCACAGTTCACAAAGGGCCTCGCTGGAGTGATGAGAACTGCAGGTAAATTGCCTACCAGTTGCTTTGATGTAGTAGCTCTGCTTTGAAAACATTCGATATACAATTTCTCAATTCATCCCTCACAGTTGTTCATCCGTTCACGATCCTATAATTTTGGCGAACTAGATGAGTTGTGTGTGATGGGTCTGGATGGAGATATTTAATGGGGTAAAGGAAAATAATCATTCTAGTTAGGATATGAGATTTTGATATAATGATTGGATGCTTGGAATCATAAGGGTAATTTGCATTGCTTAGTCTACCATCGACACGCAAAAAGCCATTCGTATCTACGAATGCAGTTAGTTTTAATAACCTGTCATGTTTGGCTAATGCCTGTTTTTCTGTTAGCATACAAATCTCGTTAAAATACGCCTTATAGGCACCACACAGTACCAATCTGGGTAATGATATCTGTTTAATTGGTGCAACCTTTTTTGACAGTAGGAGTTCCGTCCAAATAGTTTCGTTAGCTTTTATTCTACCGTGCATCACCTCTGATTAGGCTCTTTTTACGTGCATCGCTAAATCCATGTAACTATACATGTCGCCATATTTGTCTACGTACCTCTTGATCCTAAGCTTCTCTAACTTAAAAAATTCTGTGTTCAACTCATTCCAAACAATTGCGATGTCATTAGGTAAGTTGTCATCTTAATCTAATTTTTGGAGCCATAATTCATGGTATAGGATTTTCGCTATAATTGTCGAAGGGGACAGTAGACCAAGTAGATCGAAAATTTAGAAGCGTGGAATATTACCGTTCGCTTTGTAGGCCTTTCTTCTCTTGGTAATTGAACCCTGAAAGATAATTGGTCGTCTTCATAGTTCCATTGTAGACCTAATATTTGTATAGTCGAGCTAGCTTCTTCAATAGGCAACTATGTATCTTCTTTGTAATTAGGATGATCTAATAGTTCAAAAGCATTTGACCACCATTTTTGCAAGCTAAACCCCCTTCGATGGAAACCCTGGATATATAGTCATCTATGTATAATTTAGTCAAAATTTCATTCGCAATGACAGAATGTTTTTCTTCAAAATCAAAGGAAATTTGCTGTAAGGAACGAACAGCTAAAAAAGCTGAACTAGTCATGCCAAATGTTATCGTGGTGAGCTTATAATATCTCAATGATATGCTCGAGTTCTCGAGCCACAGAATTCGCTGAAACTCTAGATCATCTCTAGCGACTATGAACGGAGCCTGGGCCTCAGAACCCAGAAATTTCGACAATTTTGGTGGTGATTCGAGAACCCGAATTACCACTTGTTAGAGCATGCGCAATGCTCACTGAATCGACATTTTGTTCACTGCGTCTCGAATTACTTGGTACAACTTTATCTCTCAAATTTTGGATTTCCAATTTTGTCTGTATTATATCCTGGTGTAGCTTTGAATGATTTTTCGCCCGACATATATACCACGTGTATAACGTGAATGACAATTTTGCGACTGATGGTTCTTAAAAAGACATACGAAGCCTAATTTACTATCGGCTACAAAACCTCTTCTTTCATGCACTGATAATTGTATACACTCATCATAGTGCACTGATAATTGTAGACACTCATCATTCGGAGATAATGATATTGGCCACATTTTAAACAAGTTCCAACTTAAGCTCGGTTTTAGGGTTTGGCCATAAGAAGGACGTTTGGAAGGCTGATTTTAATGGATCGCTCGGTTTACTGAGGAACTTCATCCTAGGAACTGGCTCCTAGGATCTCGGTCTACCTCTGCCCGATTTTTTTGCTTTATTGGAATATTTAAGTACTGAGCGAGAAAAACAATATTGTTTTCCTAACTCGTATTTTATTTTTGGGCCTTGCACAATGAAACAAGCGTCTAGCACTGAAATATTTTTACGCAACTTGGCTATTTTCTTGGCAGTGCTGCATCACAGGCTATTGTATTGCAATTGATCACTTGAGACACTAGATTTTCTGCAGTTCCTTTATCATCGATTTTCATTTTTTTTTCGAAACATCCCTCAATTGAGTTCCAGCATGTAAGACGTAACTAATGGCTTGGTGATTGTTGTGTGTGTTTAGATAATTTATTTTTCAACATAATACTGTAGTTAGAAGACACTCACTAATCCATGTGAGATCAACTTTCGAGGTAGCACCACTATGAAATGGAAAGCTGTTACCTTCATTCAGCATTACCACTAGTGTTAAAGAAAATGCTTCCAGTATAGCTTTATCTCTATTATTAGTAACTCGGTTTCTCCATTCAACGGCACAGGCATTAAAATTACATGCAATCAAAAAGGGCTTTATTTGTGTGCGTCACTATTGTCAACTGTTCCGAAAGACTTTGAACTGTTCTATAGTTGCACTGAGATGAGCATTTACCAGATAAAGGTATGAATACCATCTTACATCTTAAAAAACAAGATTCAGCATCGCTAGCATTTTCTTGGAAGGATTATTTTCCACAGACCCAGGCAGCGGTGCAACTTGAGAAATCTGCTGCCCAAGTTTTACTACCTAGCTTCCTGTATTGTTCGCATACAATAACAAATTCGGCGTCGAAATCAATTAGTTTACTGCAGTAGGTTTAGCGCAGCATCACAGTAATTAAGATTTATTTGGATCACCCTCATCCTGTTCATTTTATTTGTAGTGCTCAATAATAAGCTCAATAATGTAGGAGCTTGAAAGAAAAGTCAAAGCTGTGTAGCAATTGTGAAGAAGAGGTCATATTGCAAACGGCTGCAGCAATGCTGTGAAAACAGGCTTTGTAGTATTATAAAGTCACTGAAGAGAAAGCGTCCGATAAGAAAGCTTTCTTATCGGACGCTTTCCTTCCATTAGCTTTATAATACTATAAAGCCTGTTTTCAGAGCATTACTGCAGCCGCTTGCAATATGACCTCTTCTTCACAATTCTTACACAGCTTTGACCTTTCTTTCAATCTCCTACATTATTGAGCTTAGTGACCATGTTCAAGGCATTTGAAACCATTTACAGACTCGTTCATTTCTCGAACTCTTCAAATCATTCAATTTATTCTTATTTATCCTTTGGATATAATATCATCTGCTATTTGGGTTGGAAGGCTAATCACTGCTATTTCCCCCACTAACGGTTTAAGAACAAGAAATGCTTCGACCTGTTTAGCCACTAAATCAAGGTCTATTATTTCTACATGGGGCTCATGTATCAAAGCTTTAACATAAGCTCTCCGGCAGCTACTTTTCTCCAAATGAAATTATGGGAAAAGAGTTTTTTACGGTTGGTTTCCAATTCTTTCTAACTCTAGCAAAAAATCTTCATTCGTATTTTGGCAAAAATGTTGAACATTTTCTACCATATTAGGAAGTTTTGAGTTAATCTTTTTTGCCCTTTTTTCCTTTTATAAAGCGTTTTCCTCAACTGAAGATCAGTTTGGGGTGGTTATCTCTCTTGATTTTAGTGGTGTCCGCATTAGAAGCGTCCAGGATTTTGCTTGTCCTTTTATCTTGATTAACTGAAGTGAGTTTTCCCTTATGAGCTTTTTACTATTTGGGAATGGGTTCAATCAAGTAGCTGAGAATCAATTCTCAAAACTTGATTGGTGTCATAAACTAACCTCATAAATGTGTCTGCAAATTATGGCCATTTTAAGTATTTTCCATAAAAATTGAAAATTTATATTGGTGGCAGCAGACAGATTTGCTATGTTTTGCAGGTTTTCTGTTAACCTTGTTCCACTGTTAACCTTACTAGATCATTGTGGTAATTTAAGTCACTTTCTTGCATATTTGACTAGGAACTTCGATTCTATCGAGTTATATTAATTTTCATTGCTGTTCAAATCTAGTTAAAAAAAATCAACATACACAATTGTGTACACCGTATTTGTTTAATGAAACACAATGAACCTTTTAATGATCTGCGTTTCATCCAAATAAATAATTTTGTGTGATAAACTTGTTCTATAAATTATTTTGTGCGTATTACTTTTGAGGGCACAAAATATACAAATAAAGATAGTTTCAATATACACAAATGTGTGTTATATTATAATTTTGGTAAAACTAATTTATTTACTTTATTTAATTTTTTTTAAATTAAACAACGATCTTGAACTATATTCATATTTAGTAACTCTGAGCTTTTGATAATTAATCTTGCACAATTGTGTAAGTTCATTTATATATAAAGTTCGGTATTATTTGTTTATTTCTTTAAAATGTATGTACAAATATGTAATCTGATTTTGTGTTGATATTTGTCAAACGTCTCTCAATGTAAATTTTACATACACATGATAATGTTTTTAGTGTAAACATGATAATGTTTTTAAAATACGACTACTCACAGCTATACTACTTCTAACATTGAAACTAATCAAGCGAAAATAAAGATACTGTCAAGGAGCATAATATCACTGCTCGACATATTCACATTAAACTTTTAACCATTGCAGCTTAAGTCATTGAACACTAAGATGTCACAATGTGTACACAATTTTGTTTTGGTTTTAAATTGCATCTTAACTAACTTTAAAAAACATAAATATTAAACGGCACTAGTTATCTGGTAAACGAATAATAAAAATCGATTAACATACACATTTGTGTGTGTTTATTATTTTTGTTCAAAGAAACAATTATGTAAGCTGAACTTTTCTTAGAAGCTGTTTACATTACTAACCTTACATGAATTCCATATACGATGTTAAACATTATTTACAGTTAAGGCACAATTGTGTAGGTTTATTTTAGTGTAATTTTTTGAAAGATTACTCCCTTAAAACGGGTGTACTAAGGCGAAGTCTGGTTTAAAATTGATATCAAAAAAATTTCGCTAAGTAGAAATGTACAAACATAATTTTGCATACACAAATGTGTATACATGACGAAAAAGTTAAAAATTATATGAACAAACAAGTATATGAAGCTGTAGTCCCTTCAAAATTGAAGCAGTTAAAGCTTACAGCTTTAGAGCATCGATATCTGACTCAGCACAATTGTGCATGCTGTATCGAACTATTATCATTTTGTATAAGGAAGCAGTTATCTAAAAAAATTATCAAATAAACTTTAAAGTATAATTTGGGCTGTGAAATAAGTATACGTGACTCAGTATTCTACTCCTAATTTGAAATATTTTCCAAAACATTTTTAACTAGCTATGTCGACTTAAATCTATAGCCTTGTAAAATTATGATCCATAACAACCGGAAATTTAAAACTTTTAAATTTTTAAATCTGTTGTGTTTGTGTGCTCGAAATTAAATCAATTCCATTTGCATGAACTGTTCCAGCAGTTTAATAAAATTCTACAGAATTTCAACTAAACAAAAATGAAAATTCTTCCGAATTAATAATGTGGGAGCAATTTTTTTTTTTTTTAAAACTTTTTAATTGGTTATTGACGAAAAATATAAATTTTCGCCGGAAGAACCAATACACTCAAAATGTTATGTTATGTTAAATAAATTTAATAATATTATTGTACAAAGTGTGTATCTCTTCCATCGAAAATATTCATTGTTTACATAAAGTAGGAAATATTGTTCTATTCCGTTCAAGTTCACCAATTTCTAAGAATTTTTAATATAAATAATAATAAATCTTGTTATTTTATTTAAAATCGTTATTATTTTTATTTTTTGATATTCGCTTCCTGCGTGTAATTTGTAAATTCGGAAAATTCGCATTGCTTATAATTTTGTTGAATAATTCACATTTCATTGTTAATTTAAATATGATGTAAATTTGAAGAGCTTTAATTTTGTTTTTTTTATTAAACAGCCACGGATGGAAAAGGCGTTGCGGAAATACATAAGTGTTATTTTAATATCAGAATAGAACATAACTACAGTTTTTGATAGATTGAATAATTGATTTAGAATGTATGGCCAAGCATGAAGCTGGATGTTAGTTAAATAATTGAGATTGACCCAGCTACTAAAGACACCCTGGTGGCCAATAGTGTGTAATTTTTTGTGGGATTGGGAATGAAAAGAGCTGCTCTGCATTCTGTCATTTCTTATCAGCAACTCCGGTTTGCCATTATTCATCTGTAATCTGCAAAGGTTTCCTGAAAACAAAATCTATTATGAACTAATTGCTTTTAGCCATAGGATGCAATAAATTGAATTAACTTAATTAATTTAATTAATTTAATTAATTTAATTAATTTAATTAATTTAATTAATTTAATTAATTTAATTAATTTAATTAATTTAATTAATTTAATTAATTTAATTAATTTAATTAATTTAATTAATTTAATTAATTTAATTAATTTAATTAATTTAATTAATTTAATTAATTTAATTAATTTAATTAATTTAATTAATTTAATTAATTTAATTAATTTAATTAATTTAATTAATTTAATTAATTTAATTAATTTAATTAATTTAATTAATTTAATTAATTTAATTAATTTAATTAATTTAATTAATTTAATTAATTTAATTAATTTAATTAATTTAATTAATTTAATTAATTTAATTAATTTAATTAATTTAATTAATTTAATTAATTTAATTAATTTAATTAATTTAATTCATTTAATTAATTTAATTAATTTAATTAATTTAATTAATTTAATTAATTTAATTAATTTAATTAATTTAATTAATTTAATTAATTTAATTAATTTAATTAATTTAATTAATTTAATTAATTTAATTAATTTAATTAATTTAATTAATTTAATTAATTTAATTAATTTAATTAATTTAATTAATTTAATTAATTTAATTAATTTAATTAATTTAATTAATTTAATTAATTTAATTAATTTAATTAATTTAATTAATTTAATTAATTTAATTAATAAATTAAATTAATTAATTTAATTAATTTAATTAATTTAATTAATTTAATTAATTTAATTAATTTAATTAATAAATTAAATTTATTTAATTTATTTAATTTATTTAATTTATTTAATTTATTTAATTTATTTAATTTATTTAATTTATTTAATTTATTTAATTTATTTAATTTATTTAATTTATTTAATTTATTTAATTTATTTAATTTATTTAATTTATTTAATTTATTTAATTTATTTAATTTATTTAATTTATTTAATTTATTTAATTTATTTAATTTATTTAATTTATTTAATTTATTTAATTTATTTAATTTATTTAATTTATTTAATTTATTTAATTTATTTAATTTATTTAATTTATTTAATTTATTTAATTTATTTAATTTATTTAATTTATTTAATTTATTTAATTTATTTAATTTATTTA
The DNA here is from genome assembly GCA_963556175.1 of Tipula confusa. Lineage (NCBI taxonomy): Eukaryota > Metazoa > Arthropoda > Insecta > Diptera > Tipulidae > Tipula > Tipula confusa. The sequence goes on along the minus strand of OY744476.1, from coordinate 169,132,287 downwards.
ATTTATTTAATTTATTTAATTTATTTAATTTATTTAATTTATTTAATTTATTTAATTTATTTAATTTATTTAATTTATTTAATTTTTTTAATTTATTTAATTTATTTAATTTATTTAATTTATTTAATTTATTTAATTTATTTAATTTATTTAATTTATTTAATTTATTTAATTTATTTAATTTATTTAATTTATTTAATTAATTTAATTAATTTAATTAATTTAATTAATTTAATTAATTTATTTAATTTATTTAATTTAATTAATTTATTTAATTTATTTAATTTATTTAATTTATTTAATTTATTTAATTTATTTAATTTATTTAATTTATTTAATTTATTTAATTTATTTAATTTATTTAATTTATTTAATTTATTTAATTTATTTAATTTATTTAATTTATTTAATTTATTTAATTTATTTAATTTATTTAATTTATTTAATTTATTTAATTTATTTAATTTATTTAATTTATTTAATTTATTTAATTTATTTAATTTATTTAATTTATTTAATTTATTTAATTTATTTAATTTATTTAATTTATTTAATTTATTTAATTTATTTAATTTATTTAATTTATTTAATTTATTTAATTTATTTAATTTATTTAATTTATTTAATTTATTTAATTTATTTAATTTATTTAATTTATTTAATTTATTTAATTTATTTAATTTATTTAATTTATTTAATTTATTTAATTTATTTAATTTATTTAATTTATTTAATTTATTTAATTTATTTAATTTATTTAATTTATTTAATTTATTTAATTTATTTAATTTATTTAATTTATTTAATTTATTTAATTTATTTAATTTATTTAATTTATTTAATTTATTTAATTTATTTAATTTATTTAATTTATTTAATTTATTTAATTTATTTAATTTATTTAATTTATTTAATTTATTTAATTTATTTAATTTATTTAATTTATTTAATTTATTTAATTTATTTAATTTATTTAATTTATTTAATTTATTTAATTTATTTAATTTATTTAATTTATTTAATTTATTTAATTTATTTAATTTATTTAATTTATTTAATTTATTTAATTTATTTAATTTATTTAATTTATTTAATTTATTTAATTTATTTAATTTATTTAATTTATTTAATTTATTTAATTTATTTAATTTATTTAATTTATTTAATTTATTTAATTTATTTAATTTATTTAATTTATTTAATTTATTTAATTTATTTAATTTATTTAATTTATTTAATTTATTTAATTGATTTAATTGATTTAATTGATTTAATTGATTTAATTGATTTAATTGATTTAATTGATTTAATTGATTTAATTGATTTAATTGATTTAATTGATTTAATTGATTTAATTGATTTAATTGATTTAATTGATTTAATTGATTTAATTGATTTAATTGATTTAATTGATTTAATTTATTTAATTTATTTAATTTATTTAATTTATTTAATTTATTTAATTTATTTAATTTATTTAATTTATTTAATTTATTTAATTTATTTAATTTATTTAATTTATTTAATTTATTTAATTTATTTAATTTATTTAATTTATTTAATTTATTTAATTTATTTAATTTATTTAATTTATTTAATTTATTTAATTTATTTAATTTATTTAATTTATTTAATTTATTTAATTTATTTAATTTATTTAATTTATTTAATTTATTTAATTGATTTAATTTATTTAATTGATTTAATTGATTTAATTGATTTAATTGATTTAATTGATTTAATTGATTTAATTGATTTAATTGATTTAATTGATTTAATTTATTTAATTTATTTAATTTATTTAATTTATTTAATTTATTTAATTTATTTAATTTATTTAATTTATTTAATTTATTTAATTTATTTAATTTATTTAATTTATTTAATTTATTTAATTTATTTAATTTATTTAATTTATTAAATTTATTAAATTTATTAAATTTATTTAATTTATTTAATTTATTTAATTATTTATTTAATTTATTTAATTTATTTAATTTATTTAATTTATTTAATTTATTTAATTTATTTAATTTATTTAATTTATTTAATTTATTTAATTTATTTAATTTATTTAATTTATTTAATTTATTTAATTTATTTAATTTATTTAATTTATTTAATTTATTTAATTTATTTAATTTATTTAATTTATTTAATTTATTTAATTTATTTAATTTATTTAATTTATTTAATTTATTTAATTTATTTAATTTATTTAATTTATTTAATTTATTTAATTTATTTAATTTATTTAATTTATTTAATTTATTTAACTTATTTAACTTATTTAACTTATTTAACTTATTTAATTTATTGAATTTTTATATTTCTTGGATATCTCTTGTGTTGACTCCTCTCAAAATTTAATAGAATAGTTAGTAGCGGCTGCATTCCATAGTCGTAGAAATTTATGTTGACACAGCCAATGATAGTCATTGTTCCTAAGTTGTGCAATTTGTACCATCAGCTTGTCTACATAAAATATCTATCTTGGCAACGATTTGGTGATTTCAATCTACCACTTTGACGGAAGATCTTTCAATCACACCAATTGTCAGGAAAATAGGTTCTTTGTCATCCATTTCAGACATAAGACGATTAGTTCATTTGACATGTGCGTGGCTTCACCCATGATGCGACGATGCTGAGGTGTTACTAATATTCTTCCTGATTTCTACAAACCATTAAACTTTCATGTATAAGGCATACAATTCTATGTAATGCCAAAATTTACCAGCAGGGCGGCAATCATGGTTGGGTTTTTTCCATCTTTGTTGTTAAAGCCAATATATGACGCCTTGCACTAAGGAAGTTAGTAGCACAATCACTATATAAGTATTAAATTCGCTCTCTCCCAACAGTAACCTTTTTTTAATCCGCCATAATAAGTAATACATTTAAATTGTACAATCGCCGTGGTATACTTGAGACCCCACCTTCATCGATGGACGCCTGACATCGATACTTCATCATGTTACTTAATGTTTCGGGACAGTCTAATTCAAAACAGAAATGATGCCCAATTGTCAGGATTTTTACGAAAATTACATCCTAAGTTCGAAAAAATCAGGTAATGACGTGGCAATGTTGTGAATTATACTTTGGCAAGTAGCACGATTTTGCAAATGTACAACCGAGGTTTGACCGCCTTTACCTTTAACAATTTAAATCTCCAATCCATCAATGAAATTTGACTATATACTACAAGCTGCGTATGATGGTTAAAACGTTCTCGTGAAACTGTGAATTTGACAGTCTTTAGTGTTTGATGTGCCTTGCAACCAACAGTCGATGCTAATGTTTTCAAAATGTTTCACTGTTTGTCGATGAAAGACTTGCAAACTGTACTTTGCAAGTCTTCTACGTGTACTTGCTCGCTGTTCTGGCCATGATTGAAAGTGGCCCTCACATTAGTTTTTTAAGCGGTCAGACTTCATAGATTGCAAAATTATTTGAATTTCCCAAAACGGTTTGGTATTGATGTGATACTCAATGATTGCCGTCATACTAGTTTGACGGTAATCATTGATCTTTCTTCCCAAGTTTTCATTTGTGGTTTACTTTATTATTATACTACTGGTTATTCGTATTTGATTGCTTTCTGTTTCAAAGTTCATTCGTTCGTAAGACACGAACTGCCTTCAAGGAACCTCCTCATCTCAAACTCTTCAAATAATAATTAAATTAAGTTCTTTCTATAGTATCTATCTTCCGCATTATACTATAAACCTGAGGCAAAGCGTTCCTGTTTAGCTTTACTAATTTATTTGCCACATCTTGGTATATAAGAGCCTTTCAGTGCTTGCAGCTTTGGTTGTAGGCTTGGAAACTTACCATTTCTTCTATTCGCTCATTTTACGGAGCTAAATTTAGTTTTTTGTTGCTAAAAGTTCTTATATTATGAGTTTAATGAGTATTCGTTTAAGACAAATAAAATGGAACGGTTCAATTAAAGAGTAAAAATTTTGAAGGAAATTGAACAGAATTATTCCCCGAATCCATCTTTCAAAAATTATTTTTTAATATATTGCTCTTTACAAATATGACAATGCGCACCACGTGATAAAAATATTTAATTAAAAAAAAAATCTTATTACAAGGACAGTTTAATTGAAATAGGATATTTATGGCATATTTTTCCTAGTACATATGTCAATCCCCAGTTTTCACAAAAAAAATGTTTTTTCGGGTATTACGATCCATTAAAAATATTAAATCACAAGGATCAGGTTTCACTTGTATATGTATGATTTATTAGGAACATCGATTTATGTCCATATACACTTTGTTTAAGAAAGTTTGAATCGATGCCAAATTTTAAATTTATTAAGATTTTTTATTTTTGTTTAGGGTTCTCAAAGACCAAATTTTCCAATGTTATTGATATTTTATTATCGTAGAAACATCCAAATTTATTCAGTAGTTGTTGAGTATGATGAAAATGAGAGGATGTATGCGTATTATCATTTAATTTCCTTTTTGGTCCAAATAATATTAAAATTTGTGAATTTTTTTAACGATTTTAATATTGACTTCGAGCAAGTAATAAAAAATTAAACCTACTCCTTGATATAAAAAATCACGTCCAGTACAACAAAAAAATTAATGTGGAAATCATGACGATGTAAAGTGCAAAAAAACTTATCCTAAACTGTTCACAGTTTTTGTTGTACGTTTATTTTTTGATTGCTGCTAACGGTGGCATATATACAAAGGGCGAGTTATTCTGTCATAATGTCTGTCAATATATTTCATTTAATCATATTAAATATTTTTTGCTCTTATAATTTTCATCTTATATTTTCATCCATCTTGTTGAACAAAATTATTATCAAGGAAATAAAGGCTAATCGTTTGAAGTGATTTGGTTTGAAGTGATTTTGAATTTAATAAAAAATCAAGAAATGATATTTCCAATTAATTTGAACAAGTTACTTTTGTGTTGAAGAGCTTCAGCGTAATATTGATTTATGAATGAAACATTATGTTATTTAATTGAATTGTTTCTTATTTTAATCCTTCATTTCATCAGAATACTTTCTACGTACTTTATAAAAACTATTTTTAGTCTTAGTGACTGAAATCTTAGGAGTAATCAACAATGAGCACAGTTCTCTCAACTTCTTTAAAACAGGTACTGCGGACTGGACCATATCTTCAGCAGAAGGTGGTTGATCTACAATGTGATCATTCCACATTCCAAAATTTAATCGAGCGTTTTTAGACTCGAGAAGCATTTCGTGAATTTACAAACAAATCGGAAAGGCCATCAACTGCGGATGTAACAGGAACTGTTCATGTCCATTGTGCCAAATAAACCATATATGATGACCCTTTGTCCAAAATTTCGAGTGATGAATGTAACCGAAATAAGAGAGTTCGTACATAAGAAAGGAAGATGCTACAATTGTTGGAGAAGAAATATTACTGTAAAACCATGGTAAAAATAAAAGCATTTCATCAATGCTATACCCATCCAACGCTGGCTACAACCAAAGAACATGAGCTTTCGATCATTGTTCCTAACTGCAGTTACTCAATATGCTTTTGGACATCCCCAACCACGCAGTATTTTTTTAGACTCCATGTCACAGACATCAATTGTTGCTGAGGAGTGTTTATCAAAATCTTAGGCTTATTCAGGCTTCCATTACCATGGGAGGAGTTGGTTCCGCTACACCAAAAACCACGAGAGGATCAACAAATCTTCAGATCAACTCAAAACTTCCGTCTACGTTCTATTTAATAATGAATGTATCTTTGGTGAATGTTTAATTTTATTTAAGCGTTGACTGTATAAAAAACGAAGAGGTTTACTAGAGTTGCTCGTGATTGAAGACTAAACGCCTCTCTATTTCTTTTTCTCTTATCCTTTGCATTATTCTTATTCCCTATTAACCATAATTTATTATATAAAATTATATATTCCCCCATTTGAGGTGGAAGATTATCTTCCTTTAATAATACCAAAGCCCTTTTCGTCACATTTGGCGAAGGTTTGCGCCATTTATTTCGTTGTAGTCCAGATATATACTTAAAATACTAGCGCTTCTGAAACTGTTGTTGAAACAAACAATTGAAAAATATGTTGAATCTTTTGGAAACGTCTTATTTTATTAAAATCAAAGTACTCTAGTTATGGATCAGGAAGCGAAGTTATAATATTGCCTGTAATAAAATGGCCAGGACTCAGATAAGGTGATTCGGTCATAGGGATCGTCTGACATGGAAATAAAAGGTTGAGAATCTAAGGTTGCCTCAATTTGACAAAACAGGTTATAAGAACTTCTACCGATGATTTTCTTCATTAGATGTTTTGCACTTATTACAGTGGACTTCCACGATCCTCCAAAATATTGGTACTGTGGTGGAATAGTATGCCAATTAATTCTGTGCTTCACGCAAAAATCAATAATTTTATTTTTGTAAATTTGATTAAGGAAATTTTTTTCTAATTCTTTCAGCTCAGTTCTTGCTGCAACAAAATTGGTTGCATTATCCGAATAAGTATGACAAATCCTCTTCTTGACACAAATTGAATTAATGATGCAAGAAATGACTGAGTAGTTAGATCTTTCACTTACACAATAAGTATATAGCTTTACTGCAAAAACATACAAAAATTGCGATGTAAAATTTAGTAACAATTTGCTTCCGTAATTTGTGTTACAACAAAAATGGTCCAGCAAAATCAACTCCTGCAAAATCGAATATTTTTTGTGGAACTTTTTTGACTTTGAAGTTCAGATTTGGCTTTAAAATATGTAACATAATCATGCACGTTTACATAGATTTCTCTTTCTAACAATCCAAAACCGTTGCTGAATATTAAATACTATAGTTATGTAATAATTTGATGTGCTCGGACCTTGCTACAACTTTTCAAAATTCATGTGATTTAGACAAAATTACTGGATGTTGACTTTCAAATAATAATCGGGAATTCTGAAGTCTTCCACCTATTCTGAAGACAATGTTCACATCTAGGAATTGCTATCTAGCACAATTTGAGAAGGACGTCTAGAATTCAAAATAATAAGCTCATAGTATATATGAAAAAATGACATTCGCAGTTTGTTTTGTGCGGGTCAAGCAAGTGTTCACAAATAACATTGGCAAACTTTTAATCGATTTTTATAAATTATCATGAAAAGTATAGCTTTTGATGTTACGAGAAGAGTTCATATATCTGTTAAATCAATAAATCTAAAATGTATCCAAAAAATGTATGTATGATTTGAAACTTGTTTTACGCTCTATATACAAATCGCATATTCATATTTGCACTATAAACTTCCCATTTCTCCCGCCAGATCTACGAACAGTTCTTGATGGGTTTAAAAAAGCAAGCTTACTGGCAAATGTAACTTGTTTATTTCCCTGTAAACATTTAATTTCAGTTCTAAAACAACTTAGTTGGCTACTTTTTATAAAACATATTTCACATCCTGCAATTCTTTTGCTGATGTTTTTCCATATTTTCGTTGTGATTGATGTCGATTTCGATTGAAGGATAAAACTTGCACTAAGTACAAAAATGGTACTCGCTTTACCCAGATTATGTTTGATTGGTAAAATAAACTGTTCTAACAGATAATTTGACAGCTCTAGTGCAAGTTTTGCTACTTGGGGTTTTTTGGTCGAGTAACCCTTACTTTACACACCAACAAATATTTTGTTTATTTGTCAATAAATAATTTGTCGGTGAAGGTTAATTTTTTTAGCGAAAAATATGAAATTTAATTTAATTTGAAATAAAAAAATTATAAAATTGATATTGTTATTATTGTTAATTTTTTAATTTTTTGTTAGAAATTTTGGTAGTCAATAGATTTTGACAAATACATATTTTGACAGAACACATAAAAACATGCATAAAGCTGTCAGAGTAATTTTTATAATCGTTTGATTGAAAAAGTCAGTGTACTCGATCAGAGTCGGGTAAAAAATCAATCGAAAGCGACACTAGTAAATTTTGAATTAATTAGCAATCTTCTGCAAATTGCTATTGTAGCAATAAACCTTTCTAAGTTTGAAAATCTGGAGAAAACTTCTTATTCTTCTACCGTTGATCTTCTAAAAATGTTCAATGATTTTTTTATTATATACAGTTTTATCTAAATAATAATAATTATTATTTTGCTAAATAATTTTTGTTTAGGTCATTTAGATGAATCATACCTTAAAAATTTTGAGCCGTAATTCCACCATAATGGAGTTGTGTTAACATCCTTTGGCAAAACTTCACGAGACATTTGTGTTATTCTGTAAGCAACAAACTTCTGATATTTCGATGAATCAGGATTTATTCAAAATAATTTTATCTTGGAATCTGACCAGCAAACTATTTGGTCGACACACGTATTTAAAGAACTATAAATTATAAATATTAGCTGCAAGCAATGCAGCACATAATTTCAATCGAGGAATAGTTTGTTTTTTAAGTGGCGCTACCCTAGATTTAGGATACAATAGATGTACTGCACTAATGCTTTTCTTTTTTCTAGACCCACTATAAGCAACAACACCATATCCAATATCTGATGCATCTCCGAAGCAGGGAATTTTGATAAATTCTGGTTCTGATAATAACACACTGTAAAATTTCAATTTAAAGGTTTTAAAATTGTGATCGATATGTTTTCAATACTAAATTTGGTCAAGCGGCAATGAATCGTCATATGATAATTCCGAATGAATCCATAGCTTTTACATAAAGCGCTTTGCGATGAGTATTACGAGAGCACAAATGCCTATGGGGTCAAAGAACTGAGCAATTGCAGATAAAACTAACCCCTTTGTGAAATCATTATGACATAATGTTTTTGAAATTGAAGCAAAATATCTCGTTTTCCACATCCCATTTCATACCGAGAATTTTTATAGCATTGGATGAAGATTCCATATTATTATGGATAGTACAACACCTGGTTCATTTGACGCAAACTTCCTAATTTCGAAACCATCTTAAACTAGACAATTTGTTATGTCCCTCTTTGTCTCGTTAGGTTTATTAACCCTAGGTAAAGAGCCCTAGTTAACAAGTCATCGACATAAAAATCTGACTTGACTTTTTCTGACGCTAATGGATAGAATTCTTCTTCATTGCATGCTAGTTGGACAAGTGTTCTTGTTGCTAAATACGGCGCACTAGAAACACCATCTGTTACTGTTGTGTGCCTATAGCAATCAATTGTCTTTGATTGTAGTTCCCTCCAGAGGATTCTAAGTAGATCTCTTTGATTAATTTTTTTTTCTAAACTTGAGTAGTATTACCGCCAATTCCATTGATTTGAACGTTTACTTTAAACAATTTAAGTTGCAATAAATTGAATCGATTTTTTGGGTCAAAATTTGAATCGAAACCACTGCTAAAGCCGTGCAAGGTCCTAGTTGTCTGTTAGATAATTCTGCCAAATGAATCGATGTGGCTAATAAAATCTGATTGGAATCAAGTTATTTGAAGTTTCGCAAGAGTTACAATGTATGATACCATCATTTTGATCAATTTTGCAGCAATTAATAGAAAGTACATTAAAATTGTTATTCGAAGTATCAACAGATGAAGCAGCATTTTTGGTAGTTCTGGCATGCCAGTGACGTAGCATACAATGTTCGTTTGGACTATCTCTAAACATATTGGAAATAACCATCGGCCACTCACTACAAAAGTTTTGGGGGAGCGTAGAAGTTCCAATTATTAATCAATAGACCAATTCAGAATAAAACTCATTTTACCAAAATCTAGTTAGCAATGTAGCCAAAAAGGCAGATTTATAGTTAGTTTGTCGTTTAGGAAACCTAGAAAACCAGTTAGGCATTGCAGAGGTACTGATCATCAGACCGTTTTCTAATCTATACAGTTTTTTCAAAATTTGTATAGATGCGTAAGATTCGAGCGTCCAACGAATTGTTTTGGCTGTCAAACTTACATTGAGATGACTACCCAATAATATTGCCAAAGATGGCACGAACTTAGACAAGGATTATGCCAGATAGACCAAATCTCAATTCCACGCTAGTTAGCAATCAAAAGAGAGAAATTTCCAATACATGGTTCACGTATTCCGCCGTTATTTCTGCTAAAGTCAAACTCAAGTCAGACATTATTCAAACCAACTAAGGATGTGCCAAAACCAGAGTTGCACATATTAAACAAGTGCCCTTCAATGTATAGAATTGTGAGAAAGATAGTTCTCGAGGTACTTTAAGTTGCACAAATAGATATTTTCAGTTGGAACTATCATTGCATCTGCGACGCTAGAAGAGCTTTGTGGCTCAAGAAATGACTGGCGTTACGTACTGATTAAAGAAAACACTACCAATGGAGCATCACGAGGAATATTGCCATCAGAACTGCAAGACCACGAACTTATGTGGAAGGTTTCAGTCAAGAACATGTACGTAGAAGACCAGCAAAGAGCGAACTGTGAAGATACACAACTTGGAAGTGGTAATAACAAAACCATTTTTTGAAGAATTATCACAGAGGTCCTCCAAATTTTCGAAATTTTTCCGAATAACTGCATTGTTGTACCATTTTTTCATCAAAATTAAGAATCTAGTAAAGAGGAATCAAGAATCACATCAGTTGAGGAATATCAATGAACATAACCAACTCCATCTTAAAATGAGACAAAGAAGATTATTTTAGGACTGAAATTACTTGTTTCAGTGATAAAAGTGTCATTCCGAACCAAAAAAATTGGGAGCTTTAAATCTATTCATTAAATGGAATCATGGGAGTAGCTGGATTAGGTATGCCAATTAAAAATTAGAATGCGATTAAAAAGATATTTCTGACCAAACAGAATTAAAATGAGGAGCTCCTCCTGCAAACAAGACAAATCGCTGAGAGAAAGAGGAAAGTTGGAAGACCTCTGATGACATGGAAAAGAAGTATATGTACTAAATTGAGCGAAACTATTATAGGTAAGACATGGAGGAGCTCAGTCTAGGAACGTGCTATGCTTCCAAATTGGATATAAAGGAAAAATCCAATAAAAATTCTACTTTGTGTAAACTCTCATTCATTCTGTCTCTCAGTACAATTTGCGCATCTACATTCGGTATGTAATATTTGTGCTTGGGAGTAAATCTTTAGCATTTTCTGTATTGATGTTTTGAGCTTTGATGTTGAAGATATTTTGAACTTTCTCTCTTGATACGCATGAAGAGTGGGACCCCATTTTTAATTGGTTGCTTTCAGTTTTTGTTATTTTAAGCATGTTCTATATTTATGCAGATCTGTTGCCTCTAACATCTTTTATAATGTCGTTTTTTCTTCATGTTTCTCGTTTTGAGATATCTACTGCATCCTCTATTTGCAAATCTTTGCGCTTAAATCATTCATAAAACTATCCTTATACATTGTGGGGTGAAGATCTGTGGCTATAACTTTAACTGCTCGTTCATTTTTATGTTCGTAGGTCAACTGTTTTTATCCTTTAGGCCTTTTTGGTCAGTGATTTTCAAATGAATTGTGTGCTAGCAAATTCTATAATTGGAGGAGTAGGATCATTTTTATTTCTGTAAGATTTTGTTGTGGCATGAGGTTTCTTACAGCCACTAAAATTAGTTTGCTTAGTCTCTTTCGACAAGATTGCAGTTGTAGACCAAAAGGTCCATGGTTTTATTATCATGGCTACACTCACAGATGTTGGTTTGGCTTAACTGAAACTTTTCGAGGTAGATGTTATTTTACAATGACCTTTTAGCATTTGCGTAAATAGTGCATTAAGCACAAGCCATGTTTCCATATTTTCTTCCATGTTTGGAAGAAACCTTTAAGTTGTTCTTTCGTCCAACGAACGGCTCCATTTCTTTGCCCATATTGCGATCAATGATTTTGACTTCTGCTTCTTATGCGAACCAATAAGGGTTTCTTGTATTTGTCCTGCTTGTAATATCAAGTTCTTGGAGCTCACATCTTAGAGTTTTTGTAGTTTAAACCAAGCAAATCTTTCTTGCAACGATTTATCAATTGCATGAATGTCAGCTAACATACAGTAACTGCATCAGTGGATAAAGTCCTGTAAGATTTATTAATAATAAGAAGTATTCCTCCATGTGCACTTATTAAAGTTACAATAAAGTCTTTTATTTTGTCACGGTAGTGATAGTTAGTTTTTTCACCTCACTCCGCACAAGCATATGTAAGTAATACAATTACTAAACTTTCATTTATAGTCTTAATCCTTTATGTAAGGCCCAAAATGTCTTTAGCTACTCGTTTCCAAGTAAAAAAGATTTTCTTACTTTTTTTTGCAATCTTTCAGCAATCCTTGAAGCGTTCCTTTGAAATGGAATATAACCGTTTTAACAAACGAAAAGCCCCATTTTATAGCTGCATAACTAGCTAGTCATTTTGCTGATAGCAGACTTTGCGCTAATTCCTGAACGCTTTGTCTAGAGTTTCTTGGAAATTTAATTTTCGAAATTTACATTCATGAAACCGATAAAAACGATAATCAGGAGGTGTGGACCTAAGAAAGATCCTTCTAGGTATCGGTCAAATATTGAAGTGTCCACTGTGAACCAATGTTCCTAGATTCTGAACTACTTATCAATATATTTGTCACTATACTGAAGCACGCAAGAGCCCAAGACTGGTAGTACCATGATGGCCTATAGGATTTTGGGTCAGTGGGATCTAGTTCACCATCCTTTCTAATAATACTTACGTTGCCATTTTTCATGCCTTCGGAAAAACTCCTCGTTTTAGACATTCGTTCAGAAAGCGTGTGATGCGCTATTTTTTATAACTTTGACTTCAATAATTTCGAGGCACATGCTTTTTCTAATTTCATTGACATTACTGTGTCCGTGGTTACACCATTATTGAATTATGCCACTTCACAAGTTTTTGGTGTTACAAATATACGCGCTCTAACACCTTTATGCAGTTCCGAGTCATTTGACACTGTTTTGTCAGGAAGAGGCTTATCCAACAAGCAGTTTGTGGTTTCCTTTCAACTCATAGTTTGTCAGGCCCGCTCTAGTCATTTGTTAAATAGCTCAGTACTTCACTAGTTTTAAGCCTTCCCGCGCAGAATTTTTACACGAAACCTCTGGTTTTGCATTACCATGAATATTCAGATCGGGAAATCTTGTTTTAAGGTTCATTGGTTTTACGAGCGGTTATACATTTTTAAATGAGAACTATCGTCCGGTGATCGCTTGAAAACCAATTTTCGTTTACCAATCGATTAAAAACTCACCACTCACAAGAAGATAACATTTGATTCGCCATTGTGAGAGAGGGTGCTTAGCTGACCCTCATTAATTACAACAAAGAAGTCTTTTCTTACAACAAACTCTTTTACGAGGATCTCTCCTGCATCGTTTGTGTTTTTACGCCAAAGTTTTGGCTTAGCAGTCATCAGAATACTGATTGGTTCCTCAGAATAATGAAAATAAATTCTTATTATATAAAAATTTCTCAAAGATGATCTTTGAACATGTAAGGTTTCTGCTTGCTGGGTATATCGATCTTCCTTCCTTATGCGCTTTGTCCTCTTGGTGATAGACACTTTTAATAAGTTGCTTTCCGAGCGAAAAATTTTATTTTCTTTGAAAGCGCCGGTGATCCGGTGATCCGCCACCTGTGGACGAATATGATAGGAGACTTGCATCTTGCACGGTATGATTACTCACCCTGTATATTTCTTGTCAGCAAGTAAACAATATTTGCACATCTATTTTGCTTGTGGTGTATATAGTTTTGTTATCTGTACCAATTAACTTTGTAACCCCTTTAACATATTGACTAAACATATAAATGCAATCTATGATATGACAAAATTAATTAATAGTTAGCATCAGGGATTAGATTGAACATATTATAAACATAATACGTAATATAGGTACATGCATAAAGTATTTGAACTCAAACGGAGCGGAAAAACATGTTGAACATTTTAAAAATGATAATGCTATTGTTCCCATTGAACATTTTCAAAAACAACTTAATCATTTTAATTTTGCATGCACACATAAACATACAAACATTAACACACACACATAGATATAAACCTAAAACATACAAAATGTTTCCCTATTTAGCTTAGATTTATCCGGCATAAATTTGAATATGACACATTCAATTATGATTATACCATTGCTGTTGTTGCCATCGTTTTTGTTTTTTTCAATTTCAAATAAAACACGCAACATAAATATGCTTTTTATGCTTAATTTAATATAAACATTTTCATTTCAATAAAAGCACATTTATTGCGCTGGTTGTTGTTCTGTTGTGTTGTGCTTTCATTACAATAATAATGTTATCAAAAGACACTTTCGTACTTTTGTTTTGTTTTTGTTTTTATGCTGCCAAAAAAGCATGATTTACCAGTATTGCCTATGTTGACTTTGTGTGTATGAGATTATGATGATGGCAGTGATTTTATTGTTATAATCAAATTAGCCATATTTCTAGACTTTATTTTGCTAATATCGATGAATGAAATTTGATAATACAATAATGAAATGGCAACAATGGGAAGACTTTGAGTTCATGGTTCTTTGTTTAAACAAAGTAATTTTCTAGAATTGTTAAACATAATACTTTTGAAATTTGAAATAAAATTTTTAATCTGGTCTACCAAACTCATTGGTGGTATATAAATTAGATTTTATTGCATGACGTATTGGTCATAAAACGGTAAATTCAATTGATTTGTAATGTTTGATCATTTTTTTTTTAAATCTAATTTGTATGAATTTTAAAGTTTTGTGTCAAATAAAGTGTATATAAATTAGATTTTCGGTGATTACATGACTTTGGTCAAGTAACGGTTAATTTAATTGATTTGTAACGTTTAATCAATTTTTTAAAAATCTTATTTCTATTAATTTTAACGATAACAATTATAATAGTAATAATTATAATAATACTAATAATAGGTGAGCGGTGTGTGTATAAAATGTTCACGCCAAAAATAACATTTAGTAAGTTAATCTAGAAAGAAGCAAAATAATTTAGACATTTTTTTTTGAACAAACGTGGATGTATGGATACGTTTCAGATTTAGCGGTAAATTATTCCATGTTTAAGCTTCATTAATAAAAAATGGTTTTACTCTGAATGCTCTGTTACAAACCGGGGTACTACAAAAGTAAGATTTCTATCAGATTTGCTAAATTGTACCTTATCAACTAAAAAGTCCACCGAAATTTCATACCGTACTTTGAAGAGGAATATACATTGTCCGATTTCACATAATTTTCAAGTGTACAACCTAGAAGTTTTTTCGCAAACGGCGTAATGTGATCATATCTGGATAAATTAGAAACATATCTCGTAATGGAATTAAACGCAACATTAGGAGTTCTGCTGTGCTCAAAACTTAAAACATCCATTACTAAATCAGTATAGGTTAAATTAGTTAAATTTTTTAAACTTTAAAAGTTTTTTTTTAGCCTCCATAGATGTTTTTAGCCTCCATAGGTGATGAACAAATATGACTTACGTGTAAATCCTATGTCAGTGTTGAGATCATTATGAATCCTAAATTCCGGACTGTATTACTAAATGGCACAGTATTAATACCAATGTAGACTGGTTTAAAATCGATTATTTTATTTCTGGTTTGGATAGATAAAACTTTGCGATTTAGAATAATTTAACTCTAACTGATTAGTTGTGGCCCATTCAGCAATAGCCTTAATATCGGCATTGACAATCTAGTCATACACTCAATATAATCTAGCTTATCGCTTGTATAAATCTATACATCATCAGCATACATATGACAACTGCAAAATTTAATTACTTTTGGCACTCTTTGCTTGTGGCAATCTGCGTAACACATTATTATGATGTGATTTTACTTCATTAAAGCTAACATATTTGGACCGGCCGCTTAAATAACTAGAAATTAATTTAATTGCATGCTGAGAGAAATTAAAATGTGTATATAACTTTCCAAGAAATATGTATGATTCAAAGTATCAAAAACTTTGGAAAAGTCAAGCAGCACTAATAGTGCAACATGACCATTATCCAAAGAAACAGAAATGTCATCAGTTATTTTGAGTAGCACAGACGCCGTACTGTGGTTCTAGCCCTAAAACCATCATATTACTATTTCTCAAATATCGACTTACTTGAACACACATCACTCTTTCAAAGATTTTAGATAACATTGGCTATATATTGATTGGTCTAAGATCCTTTAGATCTTTCGGGTTCTTTAGATCTTTAGGATTCATTTCATCAACAAACGTTAATCAATTTAAAAAATTTTAATGGAATCTCATCATCACCGATAGAGTTGAATTTTACTCGCAACACAGCCAGTTTCAAAACAGCTTCGGGAACTTTACAGAAGCTAAATGAATGCGATGTCGTACACACTATATGCGCGACACTTGTATTACCAATCTAATTTCTATTTGAGGTCGTCTTAGCAAACCAAGTATTAATTTGATTCGCTGTGAAATAAGATCTTGTTACGTCTTTACTAAGACCAAGGTTATGGATGTTGTTTCAAAGATCCCTAGGTGGCAAATTGTGATCAAACATTTTATTCAGGAAAATGGATTTGGATTTTCGATTAAGTTTTTTTAACTTCACCGACTATTACAAAAGGATATACGGTTTTCATTCGTTTTGTTATATTTCCAAAGCTAATAGCATATTTCCTTATCAATTATTGCAGTTTCAATCACTGCACTGAACCATACAGGCGTAATTCGTTAGGTTGGAGTAAATTGTTTAACCGGAACATGCTTATTAATAGAATCTATTACTACGGGTAACGAATACGATAAATAGATAAAATCATGATCGAAAATTGACACATCAAACTGCACTAGCTTTTTTATTTTATCAATATTTCTTGAAAAAACTAGATCCCGTAGCGATGCACTTTGATAAAACTTTAAAAAATATGTTGGTTGATCATTAGAAAGGTACCCGAAATTCTGATAGCAAGTACGGTTTTGAAAAGATTTCTTGACGTACTACGTATGTTTAAAATGAAACACCCGCTATTAAAATATTTAAAATATTTCAGAAAGTGAAGATATTATGTCTTCTAGTGCTTCCATATTTCCACCTCCAATACTATATATTACACCAACTACAATGACAAAGTTGTTAATATACACTTTAATAAATAAAAATTCAGTCAAGCTATGAATAGGTTGGTCAAGAATTTTCCATTTCAACCAACTATTTATACAAATGGCTACACCACCCCTACGACATATACGATCATTCGTTATTCATGTGTAACCAGGTATACCTACAGACTTGGAAGATACCCATAGTCTAAGCCACGTCTCTGTAATGGCAATAAAGTGAAAATTTATTTCATCTATTAACTGAAGGAATTCAGAAATTTAGAATCCATGTTCAAACTACGGGAATTAAAATATGTCATTTTTGCATTATTACCAAATGGATTAAGCGAGCATTTCATGATAAAGTTAGCAGTTTTAATAGGTATGGAACTCATAGAAAAACAATTAGCCAACATCATCCTTAAAATTCCACATCGACATCAGTTCAAGGTTAAATCTGATACTATTGTACTGAGGTCATTAAGTTTCAAGACAGTGAATACATTGGCCTTGTTAGTTTTTGTTATATGAACCATTTCTTGTAAATATTTGGCTTGTGATTCCATTCTTTTTTAGCGGTTCAAGTTGTTTTTGGATTAACTAATTACGTTTCGTGAGATTTTCATTAACGTAAATGCGTGTAGTGGCTTGAAAAAATTCTAAATGACTTAAGTTTAAATTGTTAAACTTTAAATAATTTAACATAAAACGATGCTTGAGTCTTTTATCAACGAATTTAAGACTTAAAGCTGGCAAGGCCTTTGGATATTTGGACGGAATACGATACACAGATGAAACGAATTTAGTATCTGAAATTCACATAATTTATGAGATTCTCTCCATTTGTCCTTCGAATACCACGAATTTGCAGACTTTTTATTTGAGAGTTAGAACTTGCTGTTTTTTTCGTTCATGGTCTCTTCAAGTTTATCAATTTTTTCAGAAAGATTATTAACCTTATCGTTGAGTTTAGCATTAATACTATCCAATTTTTCTTCGAATATAGATAATCGTTCATTTCATGTTTTAAAACTATTCTCCATTGTCTTTAGCATTTTAATAATTTCAAAAGGTAAAATATGGTCAGAGGAGCTCCTTTGCCTACTTTTGGTCTTTGGAGGCGATGATGACATTTCAATAATACCAATACTAATACTGTAGATAAAAACAAAATTGGATTAAATATTGAGGTTATTTTTTATAGTTTTTATAAAACATTTATTGAGCCACACTTTTTTATAGTTTTTATCATATGAATTGTATTGATCCACACAAAAATAACCGCACTATATCACATTACATACGACAACAATGTATTTCTGTATATTAAATATGGACAACAACAATTTTCATGTCTAATCTCGATCTATTTATCAAAAAATAAAAAATAAATCTTCACAAAGAATTATAACAATTAAGCTTTAATAATATAAATTTAATTTAATTTAATTAAAAATTACTATTTATTTTATTTTTATTAAAGCGAACATTTTTAACGTCTAGCTTTATTGGCTTCCTTTTCCTTTTTTATTTGATTATTGTGAGCTCATTTCGAGAGCTACTGCTCCTGTCTTTTGATAGACAGTAACACATTATCTATACAAGTTTCATATTATGACTGAGAGTACTCGCAAAAAAATGTACACAAATGTTGAGTAAGCATTTAGGACATGATTGGTTCGATATATTCGGATTTCGAATCATTAATGGCCGAGTGAAGTGTAAACAATTGTTCAGTATTTCTAGTGACTTGATCAAACATATTGATCCTTGTCAGAGAAGCAAAACTAATGTTCACTAACATTTAAATGTTGACTGTTATCATTTGAGCAAAAGACTAAAGTAAAAGACGTAATTTAAAAACTGTCCAAAACAATGAAATTCAGTGGAAATGCAACACACATTGTTGTGGTAACAAATCGCTAGAAGGAATAAGGATCTGTGGAAACTTCAAGGTTACGAAGGTCTCTCAATTTAAAAAAAACAGTTTCTAACTCCTAGAGTAGAGAGCTGTTCAGCGCCTCAAGATGGCCAAAGCTTTTCCAATATCTTATTGGAACTTAATTTGGATTATTTTCATATCAGCAACTTTCATTTAGCATCTCCAGTGGTCCAGAAATTTATCAACGTTTCATTGTTCAGTTGATCAGAGGGTTAGATCTTACTAAAAGTATCAGAAGACATCATTTATGCGCCGAAACTAATTGACGTTGTAACTGATTCAAATTTAATATTTCCATCGTGAATATATCGGATACATTTTGGATCGTTCGCCATTTTTGTGATACGAATATTATATTAATGAATCTTTACGTTCATTTGGGTGCCATTCGATTGTGTTTTTAAATTTTACCACAAATTGTTTATTGTTAAAGAAGACAAATAATTAGTGCTTCATAGTGCATTTGTAAAGTGCGTCTTGAAACTTGTTCGGCATACAAAACTTTCGGATTTTCGGACTGTCTATTGTGCTAATTGCAAAAATTCCATTGCCACCATCTTTCCACGATGCCACCATTAAACAAAGCCAACTCTTGTTTAGAAAATTAAGATGCGACCAGTTGTTCGCATAGGGTATGCTGCAAAATTTTATTTCCAAATTGGCTTTGGTCCAAAATTTTTTTGTTGATTTAGACGTTGATATAGATGATGAGGAAGAAGAGGAAATTTCAACCAGATATATACACCACCACCAAGGGAAAACAGTAATATTTTAACAAGTTAAAAACACTTTCAATCAGGCCTCCTTGTACTGCCCTCAATCAATATGTTATGTTGTGGCAAAGAAGTTCATCCAGCTACCAAAATTGAAACTTTATAAATTACCAAGAAATTACGGCGTATAGATGGACTTCAAAAACGAATTTACGTTCATGGAAATTGATAATACAGATTTAACACATGTAAAGCACGTTCACTTTTTTAAAAATCATGCCTTGTCGAAGGCACAAATGGAATAATTAAGTGAGGATTTCAAAAGCGCTTATTCGAAACGCTACGACAATAAGGTGATATATTTCAGGCTCACATCAAAATATTATTTAGTGGTTTACTGTCGGAACGAAGTCCGCTATGATGGTATTCGGGAGATGCACGATCGAGTAAACACTCACTAAAGGGCTCTTAATTCATTTGGCATCAATGATGATCTAGCCGAAAATTTGCTGATTTGGTTGATGCTGTCGAAATTGAACTCAACTACCACCGTTAAGTGGGAGGAGTCTACAACCAAAGATATACCAACATAGGAATGATTTTGTACAGTTGTTGTGAATCGTGCCTACACTTTAGAAAAAATTTACTATAGTAAAAAATAAACTGGCTGAATTCCCGTGCAGTCATTAACCACCCGTTCCTTTAACCAAAATTATGGTAGCCATTCCACTTTGGAGTCATCGAATTCAGTTAAGTTATTTCCCTGTTTAAAGTACAACTCACAGGATCATGCATGGGTTACTTGTTCCAGTTTTTGTATGCTCTCTCCTTTTGAACGTTATCAATGTGCAAGCAGAAATCGGAATTGTTTTTTGTATCTTGGAGGAAAAAATTCTGTGAAAAACTGTCGGGTTAGTGGATTAATGTTGCCACAATGCTTCAATGCTTAATGTCACCATACAATGGTTCATTTTGAAGGAAAAAAGTCGGGATAATACAAAACTTTGTTTTTGCCGGATAACGAAAGACTCCATTATTATTTTCGTTGAATGATGTTCTGCATTCTGGACTAAAAATGCAACAGAAAGTTTTCATAATTCTCTGGCAGGTCAGGTTGTTTTGATTTGTTTTCAACATCCAAAAAATGTATCGCAAAATGCAAGTTGCTGAAGTTGATTGAAATTTTCAGTTATTTTGCGGCGGTTCCACCGCAAAATGATACTGCTAAATTTGTTTGCTTTTGCACTGTAACGTATGGAACCGCACCTGGGGCCTATTTGGCTATAAAGACACTTAGCTTCGGATAAAGTATCCAATGATATGACGGAGGGTGCAAATCCAATCGAGGAGCTTTTGGAGATTAGAAAACCAATCACAATTTTACTGGGTGAAGAGGCTTTTCATTTTCTAAATTATATTCCAATGAAGATAATCATTCAAAAAATTGAAAACTAGCATCGAGTACAGATCCTTAAAATCGACGACCATGATATAGTAAAGGCGCTTGGACTAATTTGGTAACCAACAAGGAAAATTTTCGGGATATCTATTCTCCAAGGAGTAGGTACATCCCGAAAAAGCGAGTTTGTTTGATTCCTTTAGGATAGTTATGTTCAATTATAACTCGTCCAAATATTGTATACCAAAATCTTGGGACGCTAAAATTGGATTGGGACAAGAAGTTAAATGCGCAGCTGCCACCTGGTTGGAACCGATTTTGCACTGGGGTCACTCTTATAATTTCAATGTTTATGTGTAACGACCTCAAAAGCACAAGAATCGAGTTGCACGCTTTTTCGGATACGACTGAAAAAGCATATAATGCCCGCATTAATCTCCGTTCATGTATTGAGAGCCAACGTTCAGATATCAATTATTTTGTGTCCAATCACGGTTGGCAGCCACCAAAAATGTTACACTCGTTAGACTGGAACGGCTTGCTGACAAAGTGCTTGCTGTTTTGGCGTGTCGATTGGAAAGTGATGTTTTAAGAGGCTTCACAATTTCAGCAGGATACTATTGGACTGATTCTTTAATCTGTACGTGCTGGTTAAATACAGAACCCCATAATAAAAATACATTTGTTGCTCATCATGTGTCCAAAGTTCAACAAATAACCGAAATTGTGTATTAGCTTCACATTCCAGGTAAAATGAGCCCTTCAGATATCGTCAGTCAAGGCGCTGTACTGCACGAGCTTTCTATTCTAGAAAGTTGGCCGCTTCCAAACCAACCTACTAACGATGGAGAGGGGTGATACAGCTGGGACTTAGCCTTATTCGAGGATCCCATTTAAGATATTATCGACTTAATGAGCTTTTTCAGCAACTTCAGGGGTACTCTGGATTGCTACGGTCATGAATTCATGTTGGTTACTTTAACATCGCATGAGTTTGCCACGTATTACTAAGCTAATCACGAAACCAGACAACTTTATAATGCTGCTGTCCGAAGTTTTGTTACGATACTAATCTAGATATGGCACCTTTAATTAAAATTCTTTAAGATTTTTAAAATGTACAGTTCGTTTAACCCTTGTGTGTATACCCAGCCACCCGGGTGGCCATATAAATTTTATATATTTGAAGATGTTGCAAATCTATTGTTAGGCGTATTAAACTCCGTGACATCCTAGATTTAGTCTTATTTTATCCATTTTTACCCAAATATATAATATTAACTATTTTTTGGCCGAGTTATTGGTAAAAATCTTTTTTTACCCTTATAATATATACCCGGCTACCCGGGTGGCCAGTACAAAATATGAGGAAATACATGACCTGTACAATGTAAACATTGTTTTTTTTTTGTAATCTTCATAGTTTTTGTAAATTACACATAAAAAATTACAAGTTGCATCACAGTTCAAATTTTATTTTATCACAAAATATTAACAGTTCAGGTACAAAAACAAGAAATAATTTAATTATATAAATAAAAGATTAAAAATAGTTCATTTGGAAATAGTTTGGCTTCAAACAATTATAACCTAATTACATCTAGAACACTTTATCGCTGGGTTGGTATGTTCAACGCAAATTGGCCTTTTACATTTACTACACGACTTTCGTGTATTCCTGCGTCTCTTTGGATCAGACGATAAACACAACCAGCTTTTACCTGCTTGAGGAATTCGTCCAGTGCTATTGCGCACAGTAACAGTTGTCTTCTCGTGATTTGTAATAGGTTTACCAAGTATGCACTCAATACCAGATCGCGTGTTAAAATTTCTATGTACATTAGGTATGGTTGAACGGGTAGAAATATGTGGTAGAGCAAGTTGCAAAGCTAACTCGTTCAAAAACTCTCGGCGTCTAGATGTATTTTTGGATCTCGTTGGATTGTTTTCAACATAAATTTTAAACGCGGCAAGACAAGCAACGTCTATAATATTATAAAAAAAGGCTAAAGGCCATCGCAGGGTCTTTCTCTTGGTTGTGTAATGTGTCACTAATTTATCCATGGTATCTACGCCACTTTTGTTTCTATTATAATAGTGAATTATTTCGGGTTTCTTTTTATCCCCTATTATTGATTGGCTATAATGTTGGGTGGACATCAATAGTACACTTTTGTTTTTTTTCGGGACGTAGGAACATATGGTGACATTGTCTTCACTGAATCCAAACAAGGAAGAATATATTTCACGCGATTTTGATGGCAACATTTCTCTTGGGATGTAAGGTTTATTTTTTTTTAACGTCCCGACAATCGATAAATCCCAAGTTATCAATAATCTTGCAAGTGGTAATGTTGTAAAAAAATTGTCCATAACGATATTTCTGCCGGACCCTTTGAAACGCATGCATAAATCCTTTACAACTCGCTCCCCTTGATTCGTTTCCCTGCCAGATGGCTGTTTGCCAGTGTAGATTTGCCCTGTTATCGGGTATGAAATAGAGGCGTCACAAACCCACCAAACTTTGATCCCATATTTGGCGGGCTTAGAAGGCATGTACTGTGTAAATTTGGTTCTACCTACACAATAATGAAATTAATCAAATAAAAATAAATTGAAACACAACACCAAGGAACATAACAATACTTACCACGAAATGGAAAAAGTTGTTCATCCACAACCAAGCATTCGGACGGAGTATAATTATTTCGCAAATTTGCGTTCAGTAACTCAAAAATATCACTTATTGCAGCAGTTTTATCGGTCTCTAAGCGAGATGCTCTTGTATGTGGATTATCGAATCTCAGAAATCTGGATATTTCACGAAAACGGTTCAACCCCATGCTTGCGCGATATAGGGGACTAGATGTTGTTGCCCATAATACTGTCGCGTGCTCATTATTCGAACGATGAACGCCAGCATTTATAAGTACGGCTAAGTATGCTTCAAATTCCTCATTACTTAATATTTTCCACTTTTTTGAGGTTATGTCTCTGTTTTTTAGATTATATGCTTCGTAAACCTCTTTCGCCTTCCTATTTGTTTCTCTAATTACAATGTTACAAATTACGTCCGAGAAAATACACTTGAACGTGTCTTTTATAGAAAACATATTCGTCGAACGAGAGGGCCCACTGTTTTTATTTCTCAATATATTGTGTCTCAATGTTTCTCTTTGGGGAGGGTTCCGCCGCCATAGTGTTCCATCTTTAGCCGTATAGCTGGATGAAATGTTTTCGTCATGGCCTTCAGTTTCATCGATTTCACAGTTTTCTTCGTCGCTATCATGTTCATCATCCGACACATTTATTGTTACATTCTCTGTAACTACGTCTTCTATATCGGAATCCTCGTTGTTTTCTTGTGGAGCTGGTGGGAGCCACTCAGTTTCTGAATCGTCTTCGAAGAATTCATACACATCGTGATCTACTTCATCTTCCTCACATTCTTCTAGCAAACGTAGGAGATAAGCTTGTTGTTCTTCGTAAGACAAACTGTAGGAAATATATTATATAAACTAATCTAATAAAAGAATTATTACCAAATCAATAGTTACCGTCGAAATTCTGCGTTTGTTAGTTGGTTATTTAGTTCCGCCATTTTATTTAAAATATGTAAGCATAAAATATTTTTTTACACGGACAACCTATTAGTTCGAATAACTTTCCATCACTAAATTAATAACTTCTATTTTTTATCCACCAATGTATATATTTTTCTTTTGTCTCATTTTTCTATATTTACTCGGGGAATCCCAATTTTATATACATATTTTTGTGCAATTTCAATTATAAAATTCAAAAATGAGTTGCGACTACATAAAGAAACGAGTAAAATATACGTGGCCACCCGGGTGGGTCGGGTATATATTATAGTTAATTTTTTGGGTATAAACACAAGGGTTAAACGATATGTGTCACAATTTTATGTATGATTTGCACATACACAAATTGCAATGATTTAAGAGACGCGAGTTTTGCAATCTTGAAACAACGGAAAAAAGTGTTTACTCGAAATAAAAAGGATTACTTCTGTCAGTATGTGACAATGAGTTTTCCCAGATCTGGCTCCCAGTGAGTACTCAAAAGCGATTTAGGTCTATAGGAATAAAGTAATCACATTAGCTGAGCGTTATTAGGTAATAGGGTTATTAGTTGCGCAACAATTCAAAAAATTTACCTGAGCTAAAATATCAATGTGCCCTGTAAATTTCCGGGATTGCAAATATTGATTTTCCTATTACATGCCACAAGAGAATGCTAGTCTCTTCTTTTTCTTCAAAAAGTGGAGCCCTATGAGTATTATAGTGCCAGGTTATTCGTTATTTTATAGATCTTCGTTAATTATATTTTATAATTCTGATTTTATTTAAATGTCAGCACTGATAGAATAAAACTTATTGTCGCTAATGATCAACACATTTGAACAAATACACATAAATCTGCTGACCATGACATTTGGCAAAATGTGTTTAAAATTTCTCGGAATAATCTACAACGACCCTTAAGAAAGGGCAAACAAATTCATTTTTAAACGACGAAGTACAACAATCGACTTTATACTTGTGCTTTAAATTTTGTGCAGTTGATGCAATTGTTGGTGTTTTGATTGACTTTGTTTTTACCCCGGTATTCACATTCCTTAAATTCGGAATCACAAACGAATCGACGTTCCAAAATCACTATACATTTTTATTTGATGCCCGTTTTTGGTGAATCCATCTTCACAGACTTGTTCTTCAGTAATTGCGCATTATTTCAAAAATTAAAACAAGCATATCGTTGCTTTAGGTTGAATTATTGTGAACATGCCTCCATGATGAGATCAATTTAAGTCTGAATCTCAAAAAGCACAGCACCTAGTTGTTTGTCCAATTAAATCTATTACCTGGAATGATGGCTGTCGGTAGAATTATTGTCTCAGATCGAGCAAACTATAAGTGGACTGTATTTGGTGTGGTTGGTGATTCCTGTTTCTGTCTCGATGAATTTGAAAAAACACAATTTGATGATCCAGAAATATTTATTTATTAATTTATTTTTATTTGGTTTTCGGTCCGCGGACGTAGTTTGATGCAGTGCAAACAATTCCTTACGATGAATTTTACCATGTTTCTGACGTGTACGATCCAAAATTTTTTTCTGACAATGCTTAACAATAACGTTGGACCACAATATAAATTGCTTCTATGGTATTTGCGAACTAATTTGGTTGTAATTTCAGATTTTGAAGGCAAAATTGGATGGATGGTGTCATAAGGTACAATAGCCCTTTCTATACGGCCACCTACTGGTAAAAGCCCTCGATGGTCCAGAAATGTATTTAATAATTAAATAATGCTCTTCTGTGATACAGTGTTGCTCTGCGCAAGGGTTTGAATTTCTTCCTTGAAATATTGTTGCTGAGTAAATCTCAATATTTCTGCCTCTGCTTCTCGCCAATCAACGCTGTTTCTGGTACTCGATGTAAGTTTTGACTTCCTACAATTCACAATGAATTTTCTGAGAATGGTCAAGATACTAACGATTTTATCATAACTGGAGCACTTTTTGATTAATTCTTCAATTATCGAGTTCAACAGGGCAGAACAGATGGTGGTCATCACTTGCAGGTTCTCTCGCCATTTTAGATTTCTCGTAGCTTCTTGCTTTCGATGAATTGTTCAACGCTCGGGTTTGGATCATAAAAATGCAGGTTCATTCCACCATAGTATGTGATTTTTTAATTAGTTTGGTTCCAACCCTCGAGTTGCACAATCGGCTGGATTAAGTTTTTTATTTTATGTGGCGCCATTTGTCTCGTTGCATAACTTCTAATATTTGGCTGGTACAATTTGCTACGTTTATCTTTCATCTACGTGGGGGTTCTGCCAACCAATCCAGAACAATAGTGGAATCAGCCCAACAAATTATTGGACTAGCTACAACGTTGAATGTGGATTGAATGTGTTTCACCAATCTGGCTAACAGCACGGCTCCGTTTAACTCCAGGCGTGGTAGTGAGATATTTTTTAAGGGAGCAACCTTTGTCTTTGCTGCTATCATTGTGGTGATAATTTGGCCGTTGTGATATGTGCGTAAGTAAACGGACGCTGCAAATGCAATCTCACTTGTATCGCAGAACCCATGCAATTGATCCGTTCGTTATACAGAGCCATCGTGGTATTTTGATATTTGATACATGAGTTATTTTACCTCGAATTTGTAGCCATTGGTCTCGAATCTGGGTTGGTATCTCGTCATCCCATCCCAATTTCAACAACCATATAGTCCGACAGGCCGATATATAGAACGGTGCGACAGGCCTAGTGAATCAAAGATCCGACTAGCTTCGAATAATACTGCTCTCTTAGAGAGCAGTTGGTACTGCATCTTTGATAGTGCCTTGATACGTAAATTTATCGGAAGTTGGCTGCCATTGTAACCCCAACACCTTCCCATCGGTTATTTTTTCGGATAATGATTTTGACACGGAAGGGTAGGATACAACAGTGTACAAGTTGGAAAGCAGTTCAGGAGAATTGCAAGACCATTTTCGGAGGTTAAACCCAGATTAAAACATTAACTTGGAAATTTAATGGGCTAATTTGACTGCTTCAGATGCGTTCTTTGCTCCGGTTAATAAATCGTCAACGTACATATCTTTCAGCAATGTGTGTTCTGCCCTTAGATAGGAATTGGTGTAGTCTTCAGCAATGTGTTTAATTACCCAGGTCGCCAAATATGGTGTCGAGTACATACCATAGGTTAGTTTTCGAAGCTCGAAGTATCGACGATCGCTAGGGTATCGACAATCGCTAGGGTATATCCAGATCTGCCGATACCACTTCTCTGCATCTGCTGTAAATACTAGTTGATGTACTCGAAAGCGTAATATAATATCGCCTATCGAATTTTGCAAGGTAGGCCCAGTTAACAAATTACCATTTAATGAATATCCTGAAGTGGTTTAGGCGGACGCGTCAAACACCACGCGTAATTTTGTGGTGGTGGATGTCTCTTTCAACACTGCATGGTGTGGTAAACACACAAAGAAGGAGATTTTGATGGTTCCACTTCAATCATGTGGCCGAGCATAATGTATTCTTCCATGAATTTTGTGTATTGCTTGTGTAGGTTATGGGATTTCTTCCAAATTTCTTCTGTACATCATGCAGTCATTTGATGGCAATGCTTAACGATTCCTTCAACGATTTTTTTTCTGGTTTAAATGGTAACTTCACTATGAAATGATTATCAGATAGTTTTTTGGTGTGGTTTTGGAACAGTTCCTCACAAATCTTGTTGCCTGGTAGTACTGGTGGATTATCAAAAATTTCTTCAGATTTCCTGAATTGTCTCAGGGGTTTCTCTAAGTTAGTATTATCAGAAATCATATTACATTGGCTGGAATAATTAGTAGATGATAAATTGACAGTCAGTTTCCATTGCGTGTTGTGGGCGTATATCATGTTCGTAGAATCCCTCAATTGCTCTGGTAGCAAGATTTCGAAAAAACTTGTCAATCCCATAATCAGTAAGTTGATTTTTGACGCTGATTTGTGACTTATGTCAGCTAACGCACATGGTGAAATGCACTGGTATCTGGTAAAATCAGATTTTTAAATAGTGATAAAGGGTGCCACGTGTGCAGCGATTTCGAAAGTGAAATCAGATTTGAAATGGGGTGACACAATTATGACTGTTCAAATCTGCAGTCAAATCTAATATATTGTGCTTTCGATTATTTGAATTTGGTTAATGAAGCATCGGTTGGTCTCTGAATATACGAATAAATGAGTTGATAGTTGGCTTTTTTTTAATTGATTAAGTTTATAACCAAGATAATCTACATGCTAATCAAAGAACAACCAGATGCTTTTACCAATTAGTCGAATATAATCTTGTGGACAAATTCGTACAAAAAATTTTACCACTTTAAAATCGGTCACCAAATGTTACAGACTGCACTTAAGGCACACAGCTAATTTAATTTATACGAGAACAACTTTTATATCGTGTGTTGTGTGTTTGCGGTTGAAAATAATAAGTACCACACATATACGATTGTAATATTTAGTTCCAACTATGTAACACTTGTAAAAAATAAAAATAAAAATAAAATTTAAAACTTTTTTGGTTTTTATCGTAGTTTATTTATTGTTTTTAATTAAAGTGTTGAAAATTTAAAAATATTTATTTTAATTGTTTAAAAGCTTTTTTGTATTGTGTGAGATGTACATAAAACCGTAAAGCTTTTGGTAAACAGATATATTATGTTGTTTGAAATGTTTATATGGTTTGGTATACATTTGTGTACCAATAACACTAAAAGTGTTAAAAATGTTAAAATTAATTTTATTTTGTTTACATTTTTATTTTTTTTAAAAATCAAAAGAGCTTTTGTGCTTACCACATACTATGTTGATACCGTGATATATGTGATAATTAAATTTCAGGTTGTTTGAAACATAACCAGATTTATAATTTAATTACTTTAACATGATACATGAATTATTTCATATCAACTATTCAATTTTATGTAACATAATTGATGATTACTTCGTGCATGTAATCAACCCAAGGGGAAGTTTTGTGATGGTTACTTTAAAATTAGTTGTGATAGACAATTTTGAGGCGGCTTTTACATTGATTGAGCGATTGATACGAATTTAGACCCATTTTTTGGCCTAAGGGCAACTTTGTCTTCTGGCGCGGCTCTTTAGAGTTTGAGTTTTGTTGGAGATTAAGCAATCATAGTCGTGCTGGGAACGCACAGCGAAACCTCCATATGCGCGCTTCCAAAATCTGCAAATCTATAAATTTTAATTTTAATGGTTTGGTTTTTTTGAATAAGTTTGGCAATCGATTGTAAATGTTAAGAAATTGATGAGGTTCCCTGGAAACCTTTGCCATTAGTTGTACTAACTTTATGAGGCAGAGACTAAACCCATTTTCATTTTGTAGGTATTGGATAGAATGGCCCAAGATTTTATATTTTCAAGTGCCTCAATAAACTAGTAGTCCGTTATTGTAGGTAGAACCTGGGATGTATTTGTTTCAAAAGTTAATAATATGCAAACTCCAATATTACTGTAGCACTGAATATATACAAGATTTTGACGCTGCAGTTGCTAGGTGCAATGTGATGAAAAAGACTTGATCATACAATTTCTTATCGACTTATGTGTAGGTGCAGACAATTATGAAATAAAAGCTTCATACGACTATTTGATTGAACCAAAAAGCCAACTAAGCTAGATACTCCTGGGCCGTAAGTAGATTTTCCCAATTCAACAGTAACCAAAAAACATCTAATAAGTATTAAAAATTGTTTTGGACCTCATGTACACGTAAAAATTACCAGAAGACTCTTCTTAACATTTGATTTATTGATTGATTGATTTTGAATGTACTGCCAAGCATTAAGCAGGATATCCCGATAGTTAGTAAATTTTTGTGGGTTAGGGAAAGAAAAAGTATGTATGTTATGACATAATTGGTCCGATTTCCAGGTATCCAATATTCAAACTACTGTTAGTGTAAGACAATCAAATTTTTGTTGTACTGCTCTGCATTCTGCCATCTCTTATCAGCAACTCCAGTATGCCGCCATTCATCTGTAATCTTCAATGGTACTCTGAAAACAAAGCTATTAACAAACTAACTACTCTTAGTCGTAGGCTGTAATAAATTGAATTAATTTTACTCTGAAATTATAATTAATTAATTTTTAATATAATAACATCATTATACAATTTAATTCCTGGAAGCCATAGTCTGTAATAAATTGGATTAGTTTCCACCTGAAATTCATAATTAATTAGTCCATCCCATTATTAAATACCAAATTATAAAATTTAGCAAAATTTATCAAGACAACAATGTACCAATCTGTTACTATAACATTACAAAACTTTACAATAGCACAATGCTACAACGCAACAAAACTGCGCAATGAACCAAACAAAATATCAACACAAACGCCCCTCCCCATGTAAGTCGGTATAAAACACACAGTGCAACACGCTTGACGATTGCGGTCGTCCGTCCTCCGAAACTCCAGTCTAAAGCCTTTTTGAGAGCTATTCAACCCATAAGGCTCCCAACGTTCAGATTTGCACCAATCGATTTTGAATCGGCCCACCAAAACCCACCTCCATGTAAGCCGGTCCTACTAAGCCACTCCTACTCGCTGCATGCAGCGCGACACGCCTTCATACAGCAATACTTTACGCCACCACCACAATATAATTCCCAATTAAATACATTTAATTGGCACAATGTTCAAAAATTACTTTAAATAAAATTTGTATAATACAATTAAATACTCGGACTCTAATGGTAAAGGTAACCGTTTATATCGAAAAACACAAATATACCCCATAATATAATAAGAAATTAATATAATAACACAGTTATAATAAAACAGATACAAATTGCCACAAAAACCCGGTGGTGTACCAAACTTGGAAATCCAAAACCCCAAAGTGCCCAAAGGAAAGGGGCGCAAAGGAACACAATGCCTAAAGAAAATGCTTTTGCTTGTGCAAAGAGATCCTCTGATTACAGGAAAATCTGTTCCAAGTTAGTCAAACACCATGTAAGAGAAACAGAAACTATTGTCAAAAATGTACACAGACGACCCTGTGAAGCAAATGTAAAAGAAGCCATTTATAAGCCAGATGAATACAAAATCGGCCAAACCCCGCTCGAACCTGTTTAGCGAAACCTTCCGCGCTCCGGCGTACAACACTTTAAAACAACGAATCGCTCCTCCCCCCAGATGGAAGCTACGGAAAGAAATACTTCCACTCGACACCCCAAAAAAGAGACCCTCGTAACATAACAGCGCCAACCTGTCACAGCGGAGGAGGCGAAGCAATGGTTTGGGGTGTTTTAGCTATAATGACATAGAAAATCCCACAATGCTGCCGGGAAAAGTTACTTCATGCACACACTTGGAGGTCCATGTAATGAACATGTAATTGTTTTCGGGAGCAAATTGATAAGAACAGACTTCCTACCACTGCAAGATAACGCTCCAATCTATAAAAGTAAATCTACAACTAAACTTCTTGAAGACTTCGGTCAAGAAACCGCAGACTGGTCACCATAAACACCCGATCTTAATCCCATAGAGACTCTATGGCACCACAAAAACAACAATCTCAGCAATATTGCAACTATGCTATGCCACAAAATCACTCAATCGCACTGACCACCCTATAACCTTTACTCCAATTATCTACACTTTGTGACTCCACAACAACAAAACCCAATTCCACAGCAATAAATGTGAGTCAAACCGGGTGACTCCTTACATTTAGGGCATATTCACACTTCTCCGCGTTTGGGCAATAAACAAATCGAAATAAAACGCATCATCCGCTCCCCCTTTTATTGCGCTCATTGACTATGGCAATAAAACCGTGACAGTCCAAAATACATACCCTTCTTGTGGGCTAAAAGTGATCAAAATTAATCAAAAACAATCAAAATATTTCATTGTCAATAACACCATTTAAAATACGTTCGCTGAACGACCATATAACGATATACAAAATATGAACACAAAAATTATAAACAAATGTATTTTTAATTTTTTTTTTTTTTTTTTTAAATATAAAACACACCCAGCAAATGCAAATCTAAAATACAAAAACATTAAATACAAACCAAAACACTTACACAAACCTAAGCCATTCCCATCCACACATCCCACAACCATCCCCAACCTGTCCAGTCATAGGCAATTCCAAGCAATGTTCATGTCTACACCTCACGCCAGCACCTCAAACCAGGAACACACATCGACACTTCCACATAACTGACAATCAACAGGACCATTCTAATAGGAACCTACTCATCCAGACATGAATGATCCAATCAGACATGAATGATATAAAGAAAAAAAACACCCTCTCTATTACAGAGACAATAGAGTTCACAATAATAAAAACAAAAATAAAATAACAAAAACATGTAGTGATACACAATCCACACATACTATATAGGATGCCTCACAAACTTCAACAACAACAGACCATGACACCGTGATTCAATACACAATCGATGAACACGAACCATGCCATCAATGACAATCGAAACACATCACACATGAACACTAGACACAACAAACACTTGAAAAACCAAAAACCACAGTACCTCCAATTCAGGAAATTATGTTTTAAAGACACTCACAAAACAATTACTTCTTAAACTAAACAGCTTTCCGTTTTTACTAAATACCTTAAATTGTTAAGCCCTACATGAATCCCACATCCATACACCCCTATATATATATGTATATATACATACACATACACAGACACACACATATACACATAAACACATAAAATAAAATATATAATAAACATATGTGCACATATACACATATAACTATATACTATAACAACCTACAACGATAATACATATATCTATCCCTTGCTAAAAAAAAAAAACAAAAAACAAAAAAAAAATGCGTTTACCACGAACACAAAAATAACTAAAATTCTCATACTATCAGATAAAATAAAAATGCACAATCAAAAATTATGCACTGACACCTGTCTCTGGGAAAAACGACAGAGTTTAAGATCCACCCCATCACCCGATTCACACACACATACACATACTCAAAAACTGCACAACTCAAACCACGAAAATAAATTTCAAAAAATGAAGAGATCGAATTAAAACACGTCCGATCTCTTCAATGAACAAAAATGCACGCCCAACAAATGTTGAACCAAGTCTTGTGAAAAAAAATACTGAAGAAAATTCGAACGAACTCAACCATAAAAGCGCCTTCAGTGTAAAGCCACGAATAGTCTAGCTATTTAAATTATTTATTTTTCCACTATTGACTAACAAATGCGTCTATACCACTTGTTAGTCGAGACTCGCCCCACCAGAAGACTCTTTTTAACATGAAATAAAATTCAGAAGAAACACAACTGACAGCAATCAGATATCAAAGGGACATCAGATTTCCATTTCCAAAATTATTGCTTATTTTGCCTTATAAAACTTTCATTGAGATGGCAGAAAACTGCTAGAACTATGCATAGTCTTAAAAATAGAAAATTGCTACTTTAGGCCTTTGCGAGCCAAAAGATGACGTAGGACTACAAATAGACTTTACACATACATATGCTACACATACACATATGGATCGACAAAGTGGTCCGAACTATAGAGACACTGCTTATTTCACGAAATTTCACTCAAAAACATATCTAGTATATATGTTGCGACGGTTCTCGATATTGTTAAACTGCCTTGGTCCGAGTAATTAGAAAAAGTATATCAGTAAGTATAAGATTAAATCACCATTAAATAGCAGAGTTTCATCATCAACAAGCCCTAAATTTTTATTGACAGTTTAAAATCTTCCAAAAATCAACAATCAATAAATCATACTACCACAAATTAAGCAAGGTCAACGTTTGGATAATACTAAATTCCAAAATAAATAATTGACAACAACAACTATTGACATTAATAATTACTAATTACAACAACAAAGCCATTTCAATTTGTGGAAACTTCGGAATCATTTCAATGTGGCCATTACCAACTATTACAAACTTTAACAAATTAAACAAGGTCAACGTTCAGGTTGAACTAGATTCCCAACTATATAATTGACCACAACAACTATTGACATCAATAATTATTAATTACAACAGCAAAGCGGTTATACGCCATTTCAATTTGTGGAAACTCCGGAATCATTTCAACTGGTTGCCATTACAAAATATTACAAATTTTTACAAATTAAGGAAGGTCAACGTTCAGGTTGAACTAGATTCTCAACTATATAATTGACCACAACAACTATTGACATCAACAATTATTAATTACAACAACAAAGCGATTATACGCCTTTTCAGTTTCTGGAAACTTCAGAATCTTTTCAACTAGTGGCCATTAAAAAATATTACAAACTTTTACAAATTAAGCAAGGTCATCGTTCAGGTTGAACTCGATCCCAAAGTATATAATTGACAACAACAACTATTGACATCAACAATTATTAATTACAACAACAAAGCGATTATACGCCATTTCAATTAGTGGAAATTTCGGAATCTTTTTAACTATTGGCCATTAAAAAATATTACAAACTTTTACAAATTAAGCAAAGTCAACGTTCAGGTTGAACTCGATCCCAAACTATATAATTGACAACAACAACTATTGACATCAACAATTAACAATTACAACAACAAAGCGATTATACGCCATTTCGATTTGTGAAAATTTCGGAATCTTTTCAACTAGTGGCCATTACAAAATATTACAAACTTTTACAAATTAA
Source organism: Tipula confusa (assembly GCA_963556175.1). Taxonomy (NCBI): domain Eukaryota; kingdom Metazoa; phylum Arthropoda; class Insecta; order Diptera; family Tipulidae; genus Tipula; species Tipula confusa. The sequence goes on along the minus strand of OY744476.1, from coordinate 169,096,855 downwards.
GCAAGGTAACCGTTCAGGTTGAACTAGATCCCAAACTATATAATTGACAACAACAACTATTGACATCAACAATTATTAATTACAACAACAAAGCGATTATACGCCATTTCAATTTGTGGAAATTTCGGAATCTTTTCAACTAGTGGCCATTACAAAATATTACAAACTTTTACAAATTAAGCAAGGTAACCGTTCAGGTTGAACTCGATCCCAAAGTATATAATTGACAACCACAACTATTGATATCAACAATTATTAATTACAACAACAAAGCGATTATACGCCATTTCAATTTGTGAAAATTTCGGAATCTTTTCAATGTGGCCATTACAAAATATTACAAACTTTTACAAATTAAGCAAGGTCAACGTTCAGGTTGAACTAGATCCCAAACTTTATAATTGACAACAACAACTATTGACATCAACAATTATTAATTACAACAACAAAGCGATTATACGCCATTTGAATTTCTGGAAACTTCGGAATCTGTTCAACTAGTGGCCATTACAAAATATTACAAACTTTTACAAATAGACCATCATAGTCAATGTTCAGGTTGAACAAGATTCCAAAATAAATAATTGACAACAACAACTACTGATTTGAACAACAAAACGACCGTAAGACATTTTAATAAATGCAGTATCATTTTAACCCACATCTTATTTATAAAAGCAGATAAATTATTAATTATTTTGACAAATAGACCAGACGTGGTATGACTTACGGTATGAATGAATCGACAACTTGACATAAATTGGTTTTTACGAGTCATGTAAAAGCCTTATGACCACAGGTTTTTATATAAAAGACTCTTAACAAAATCATTAAAAGGAAAACTCGTACGGGATAGTTTATGTAACAAAATTTAAGTATTTTACTCATAATCTTGTGTATCTAAAGTATTACGATAAACATGTTAATGTTCAGATGTGCTTATTTATATCCAGTGTATTACTAAAAGCTGGATAAATAACAAAAGAACCAACAACTTTTTTTTAACAGCTTTGAAATATTACTTTGATATGGGTATAGGATAAAACTTTTCTATATAGATACAAAAAAGAAAATTTTTTTTCTCATTAAATTAGTAATCATCTATATATGCACAGTAACTTTTGAAATGTTCCGCTTCTTATATTATGTATAGAATATAATATATTATTATATATAAAGCATTAAAATATTATTATTTTTTTTTTTTTTTTGTAAATAAAATTATATAAAATTTTAATTGAGAATCTGTTTTCGTGCAATTCAATTTTACGTGGAAAATGATTTATGTTTTTCATATGCTGCTTTTAACATCAAAAGGAAATGAAAATGTTATAATTTATGTTTTTTAGTAGCATAATAAATTTTTGATTTTCGTGAATCATGAAATATAAATGTACGTTTTGTTCGCATAGTTTTTGTGAGGATATTGTTTCGTGTGTGTCTGGAATGCAAAAAAAATATTACGTTTATTTATTAAACATAAGAAAACTTTAATTTTGCAAAGCAGTTCTTTGTGATAAAAGTTTTATCATTTTGATCGAAAGATACCGTCCAAAAACTGCTTTAATTCGATTAGTGATAACGGAAACAACAACTGTTCATTTCGGCTTGGAGCTTGGTCTATGTATTGTTCTATAGGCAACTAGCAAAAGGAAGATTGTTCTCTTCCCAGAAGAGTCACCGACAGTAAACTCTAAAAAATTATAGTTTCCCGATCGTTAAGACACTGGTGCAGACTAGATGTTTCAGTTTTGCGATTAACTTCAAAGAGTTCAATTTCAAGGAAATTTCATCACAATATGACTCTGAACTAATGTACTGGGTGGTGCTTTTTTGATAAAGTACAGTCTCGTCGTCGATTTTAAAAGCAAAGCGGCTAATGCATTTTTGGGTCAAAACACCTTGGTCAATCTACACGATTGCCAATAAAGATTATGGTTCTATTTTCCAGATGTTTCCATACCTCTTAGCTCCACCCAATTATGAATAGTTTAGTTTCACACAATGTCGACGCTATTTTTTCAAACTCATGTACTTTTTCTCCACTGTACATGGTCTAGAAAAAAGACAGTACCGGTTGAGTGGGAATGTGGAAAACCATTAAATCCATCTTGAGAAAGCTTCCGAGATCTGCCTTGTTTGGAATCAATATTTGAATTTCAGACTGCTTATTAAAGGTTCCTGCTTTAAAATTTATCACCTACCACTGTAGATGGCGTAAAATCTCGCCACGGCGAGTAGAAACCATTCAAAAGTTTTCGACTCCAACATTCATCAGAAAATTTTAACAATTGCAGTTAGAATAACCAAATTAACATCAAAAGTTTGCCTTTTTCTCTCTCTCTCTCTGGGTTTCACATCCGATGAAGGGATTTTGCCGCCTGAACTTTGGTCCTCCATCTAACTCTGTCCATTGCTCTCGTCCTCCAGTTTCAACATCCTAATGCAAGTAGATCTTGTTCGACGTCGTCACGCCTGCGCAATCGGTTCTTCCTCTACGACGAACACCAGCTGGTTGTTGATGGAACACTTTATTAGTCATTCGTTGTTGTAGAGATCGTGTAACGTGGCCGAGCCATCTAACTCGATTGGATTTGATGAATCCGATAATATCGCAGCCTCCAAAAAGTTGCTTTAACTCGTGGTTTATACGAATCCGATATTCGTTGTCCGCGACTTTTATTGGGTGATAGATTGAGTGAATGACCTTCCTTTCGAAGGAAGATAAAAGTCTACAAGCGTTAGAAGCCAGCACAGATCTTATGAGTGCTTTATAAAGTGCGAGCATAAACGACTTCGACATATGTTTAGATCGCAATAGTTTCGATTGGGCGTAGAAAACTCGTTGCCCGGCAGCGATTCGGGCTTTTAATTCTGCCTGCATAACATTCGTCGATGTTATAACTGATCCGGGGTATTTAAACTCTTTGACGCTATCAAATTTATGGTCGGCAATTCCGAGATTTACCATGAAGCTGTTCCTGGGTGTTGATAACAATTTTTTTTTGCTGCTGTTCACCACCAAACCAAGTCTTCTTGCGCAGTGGTCGAGCTGTATGAAACTGTCCTTGATAACGATAGGTCTTCGGCCAAGAATCACGATATCATCTGCATATCCAAGAATTTGGCCTGATTTATTAAATATACAGCGCGAAGTAGCAATGTTGCTTTTTCTCACTACGTACTCAAGCGCCAAGTTGAACAGCACAGGCGCGAGTGCATCTCCCTGTCGAACACCAGATGTTATTTCAAAGGAGCCTGACACAGCTCCCTCAATTACGATTCAACATACAGACCCAGAGGTTGTTAATTTGCACAGAGAAACGAGTTTCTCTAGAATTCTTAGGCATATGAGCTCGACCCACAAGTTTTCCGGTTTATACTATGATATGCCTGTCTAAACTCTATACACAGTTGGTGTATGGTTATGTTGTACTCCTAACATTTTTCCCAGATCATCCTCATGGTAAAACATTGGTCAGTGTTCGATCGATTGGGACGAACACCACATTGATAGTGGCCAATGGTGTTTTCGGCGAGAGGGATGAGTCTGAAAAGTACAACATTAGCCAACACTGTGTAAGCAGTGCTCAACAGAGTGCGGTCTTCCAATTCTCCAACAACTCTTCTTGGTCCCAAATAGAGACAATGAGATAGTATAGATTTGTTGCAAGAGTAAAGCCTCCGAACTTAATCAATTCTGCGGGGATTCCGTCGAGACCGGGTGCTTTTCCATTTTTTAATCTACTAATAGCTGCATTTATTTCCTCTACTGTGTGCTATTCAACAAGAACCCCTTCACCTGAAAGAGCTATTGCCCTAATGGGGTCACTTCGTTGTTTCGATTTAGCATACTTTGAAAGTAGGTTTGCCATACTGAGAGAACATCAGTCACGTTTGTTCTCAGCTCTCCATTTCCATCTTTGATGGCTATGTTTTTTGGGAGGAAGTTTTTAGTTAGATTTCTGGCATTAGCAAAACAGTCTCTTGAGTTTCCTATTTCCGCTTGGTAACTGAAGTTTTCGATGCAAGATCTCATATGATTGCGCTTCTTTTGTCGAAGGTATTTAGTCGTAACTTTCCAAGCGCGGAGATATTCTGCTAGAGTGCTTCTAGTGTTGTGAGCCAACCATTTTTCACAAAGCTTTCGTTTATTTTCGATGATCCTTTGGCATTGATCATCGAACCAAACATTGCGGGACCTCGGAGGCCTTCTTCCGATGGAAATTTGCGCTGAGGTGGTAATGGCTGAGGAGGTTCTTCGTTGTTATTAGGCTGGTTTAAATAATGAGTGATAGCTGATTGTTAACTCTGCAGTGACGCTTGGTCTTTTAAAGCATCGATATTCCATCGCACGGCCTTTTGTCTGTTGAACGTAGATGACAGTTTGCACTTATACTTAAATATAACAAGCACATAATCGCTGTCCATGTCTGCACCTTTGTATGATCTGACATCGGATATACTGGTGGAGTGTCTCTTAGACACTATGATGTGATCGATTTGGTTTTCCGTTCTTCCATCATTCGATCTCCACGTTACTTTGCGGATTTTCTTGTGTGGAAAAACGTACTTGATACAACTAAACTGTACGTCATTGCTAGGTCGGTGACGCGTTGGCCGTTGTTGTTACAAGTTAGGTGCATGCTGTTAGGACCAATGTACGATGTTTTTTCTGCACTGCTACTAATTTTTGCGTTAAAGTCTCCCAGGATGATTTTAATGTCGTGGTGCGGTATGTTATTGGTGACTTCCTCCAGCTCGATAAAGAAGAGATCTTTGATGTCATCAGATTTATCTTCAGTGGGTGCATGTACATTAACGATCGTGATGTTGAATTTCTTAGTGCGGAGCCTGACATTCAATATCCGCAAGTTAATAGGGCGGATGGTTTGCGTGCTGATGGATAAGGAAGCCAGCTCCTAATTCTTCTCCATTCTGATGACCACTGTAATGAAGAGTGTAACCATTGGTCATGGATTGCACTCCCAGACCATCTAAGCTCTTGTAGAGCAAGCACGTCTAATGTGTAACTCTTTGCTTGGTTCAAAAAAATCTGGAGGTCTCTATGTCTTAAGAGGCTAAGCACGTTCCATGTTCCAATTTTTAAAGCGTTACCAATTTTATGAGAGTCAGTTGTTGGCCTGCTGCTCAACCCGATTGTTACGTGTGTGGGCCATAAACTGGAGAGAATTTTAAAGCAACCAATTCTAACTTGAACACATTTAGGTAGTGGGCTGCTTGATATAAAACAGACACCCGCTTCAACCGCACCTAACCTGGAGAACAGACGCTGATTTGGTATAAGTTTTGAGGCGCCAATGACTTGCCTTTACATGTAGTGTCCGTGATTATAAACTAAATTTTCGTTGCTCGTCTCCACTACACCTCCTGATTCATTTAGCGTGACCCATGGAGCACGTCAAGGAGGTATGGGTTTAAAAAAAAGTTAGCTTTAGTTACCAAAATTGTTGCCTCTAATTTATGCGCAGCTGGCAAAATTAAAAAAAACTTTAACATTGTATAAAACATGTTAATGCCAAGAAGACTGCTAAGCAAAATAAAGAACGCACAAGCTAAAGTAATTATATGTTAGCTCATCCCATTGATGGTTCCAAAAAAAGAAGGTATTCTAACTCTGGAATTCCTTTTTTTTCCATATTGAGAAAAGAATGATATACTTTGCGGTCACGCACGATCTCATTGAGACTATCACATTATTTTCTCATAAAAATATTTACTTGGAAGAATGGGCACACCATCGTAAGACGTCCCGAAGTCAAATTGACCATTTGTTAATTTTAAAAAAAAGGTCTATCAGAATTTTGTTAGCAGTAGCATTATGGAAACCAACATCCGTGCAATTTTTCTTTCTAATTTTAATTCTTTGTTAGTTGGGCAATAACACAGTAATTACTCCCAATGGGCGCAGTTTTCCAGTTACAACAACAGCTTGTTATCTTTAGCCTTCTTTTCATGGAGTGGTAAACGCTGGATATATTTTTTTGGCATTTTTTTTTATTTCTTCGTTGACAGTTTCCATCTTTAGATCCCTATGTAGATTATCGTTTCTTATGAACGAAAGTGCATTGAAAAGTTCATTTTCTTAGTACATCCCCAAAACTGAAGACGCAATAGGTCTACACAAGCTTGAGTATTGGCCTGTATAAAAACAGCTTCTTGTGAATGGTAAGCCCACTATTTTTTCCAATGTGCCAATATATTTTTCTGATTTTTATATCCTGCTTTTGCCTTTTTTCTTGACAAGCTCTTTTCATTTTAACTCGGCATCGAGCATCATACACAGGTATTTTGCCATGTTCGCATGTAGTTATTTCCTGCCTATGTGTGTAAATAGGTAGGTGATCTACTTTTAGATAGGTAAAGATTGTGTGAAGTGATTTTATTCAATTTCATTCTTTATTTTCATTCACGGTGTACTGTAATTTCCTGGTTATCTCTTCGATTGTACTTCATACCGCCAAAATTGCTGTATGATCCGCAAAGATAGCAATATATATATACTGTTTCTCCAGTAATAGGTCTGTCATTTGTATAAAACAAATACAAGACTGGTCCAAGGATGCTCATTTATGGTCCTACTACTTTAATTCTCTTAACTGGTGAGAACTCTCCTTCATATTTAACTCTGAAATATCTCCCTTCATTGTATGGTTTTAATATCTCATAGAATTGCTTAGGGAGGTCGCGATGTAATTTATATTCCAATCCTTGATGCCAAACTTGATCAAAGACTTGGGCAACAGCAAGGAAAACTCCAGAACACTTTTTTTTTGGTTTTAAGCGGCTTCTCAGTCATGTTGACTGGATGATGGCTGAATATGCTTTAAAGACAGATTATTAACTCGTGCTGAATCCTCAGCTTTGCTATTTTTACCCTTTTTTTAGTGTAGAGTTCTCTCTCTTAAGTTCAGCAACTTCGTTGCTCAGCTATGCGATTAGTTTCTCTATTTTTTGAAATTTATTTAACCGCTCATTAATTTTTATAATGTTTCATGATGTACTCAGCATTGGTTCTTAAATGAAGTTTTTTTTTCATGGAGGCTGCATTTTTTCAAATATTTAATTGTTTGGTGATCTGATTGTAATAGAGCTCCTTCGGAATGAAAATTGTTCCTTGAAACTCTTTTGGTCGGCGGTAGAATTTTGTAGCAATGTTTGGTCCCCTCTCCAAGGGTATTAAGTTTCGTGTTGGTTTTATCCATTGCGTTTTGTTGTTTATAGTGTTATTACACTAGTCTCTAAAAGTTCACCCATTGTGATACATTAACCATGCAAGACAACATTGCTCAGGTGCTACCGCGTAGAGGTACTCTTCCATAATTATTGCCTTCCAATTTCTCAAAAGTAAAAGCAAATTGATTGGCTTTAAAAAGTTAAAGTTAGTGATAAAAGAATCGTTGGATCCATTGCTTCTTTTGATCATGATCACCAACATCAACTTTTAAAGCAAATTTTTTTGCTCAAGCTACCATAGTGACCTACTATTTTCTTACATAAACATAATAAGTTGATGTAATTCTGAAACTGAAGAGAAGAAGGTCACTTGACATTATGTATTTCTAAACCTAATCTCGTAAGGTACGCCTCTACTTTCAAAACATAAAAGTTTGGTTATCTTACAAATAGTTCGCGCCAATAATAATCTTAAAGTATCCGTATTACTGTCATTATCGGTTACATTTATGACATAATCTATCATTATGATCTTATTAATACAAACACCCATGATTTGAATAGAAGAAAAATTGTTTGATGTCAACTACATTCCACTTACCGCACCACCTACCAATGACATCGCATGTTCTGTAATCAATATAAAAGAAATTATCTCGCACAGTAATAATTAATGAAAGATTTAATTGACATAAAATGAAAAATTGTGGTTGTGGAAAATTCGAACAATACCATCAACTTTTTCGTGAGTGATAAATGATTAAAGTTTCGAGGGATAGAAATAAATTTATAATTTTGTTTGGGGTTAAAACTTTTAATAAATTGTTTGATAAATTAGTTAATGTATCTTTTCATGAAGTTTATATCTAAAGACAGTTTGATATCGTCGTCCATTATTTTTTCATGTGTGGAAATGTATTCTCTAAGTATCAAATTTGTACACGGATGATTTTTGCTTCATAATTATCTGGTACTGGTGAATTGAACGTGACTGACCTCGATTTTTTTACATCGGAATCACTGTCAATTGACTAGACAGCTTTTCCTACCATTCCTTAACCAATGCGGCCTGCTTTAATTTAGACAACCGTTATCTAACGAGAATTTGATCGACATTTCATGAAAAAATAGGTGCCAAGGACTAAAGTCCTAACTGGCGGGCGAGCTATTTTATTTGGTAGTGCCTCTATTATAAATCGATCTATTGCGATTAGAAGAGAGCTGGAAAAGTATTGCACATATGCCTTAAAGGTGGAGTTTCATTTAGCTCAAAAATAACAAAAAAATCTGGATTTACAGCTGGCCTCATTGTGTTAAAGACTGCAATAAACCTCCTCAACATCTTCTTTTGTATGGATGTGGTGCTAGTAATATCTTAAATCCTATATCTTGTGTAAACTGTGCTAAAATTTCAGATAACTTCAATGAGAATCCAGCATTTCTGCCAGCTACGCTTATAATAAGTGCTTTGAGTAATAACTACAGTGGTTTTATAAATGAACACGGCCTTTTTATGTTTCCACTTCATTAATCAATTTAAGCCATTTATAGATTACAAGTGATTAAATATATATACCCACCATTTGTGACTTACAGAGAAAAGTTCCCCAAGAGTTAAATTTATCTTATCCATAGATTACAGTAGGAACTACATTTGGGGTGGGATTTATGGAAGCAATTAAGTTTGAGACGAAAGAAGTGATGTCTGTTACTGATAAGCCTAGTATACCTGATAATCCTATTTGTTTTTGAAACATTTTCTAACTGTGAGAAATTAGACCTCGGTGAAATCAGCCGCTTAAGCTACACTATCGACAATATACCAAGTTTTTTCTAAAATTATTCTTTCTGGCCAATACAGTTTAACCCAGCATCATGATGTTTTCGTCTATCATGATATTTATTCATAACGATATCCATTTGACTACTATATTTGGATAGATTTTGAAATGAAGCAGGTCCGAAGATTTTTGGGATTTGCAAGTTGGTATTGGAGATTAATCGATGGATATGACCAGAAGTTTAAGGTAATTCACGAAAATGCTCCCAAATTCATGCAACCTCTCAAAAACTTAAGTATGGAAATTAAAAGCACTGGAGCGACTTAGTAATTGACATTCTAAGTAGAAATCTAGATGCTGAGACTCATCTCATGTATAAAAATTTAATAAAAATCTCTACCTTCAATCAGCTATTTGTTTTTTTAAATCTCAAAGTTCTAAAACGACCCAATTATCTTCAACTCGGCCAAACAATCTCTTCGTATCCAGTGATATTTGGTGCTGCCACTGTGAGCATCTTTCACTACTACAAAAGTGTTATGATAAATCTTTTACCACGACTTCAGAAAAAAACCAATTTCTACATCTGATGTGAAGCCCGTAAATCATCAATTCAAAGTGAAGGCGATACGAAAAGCTTGGTAATCGTGGTAAATTTATCTGGATCGTCGCTTGATGCTTTGGCTTCAAGACACACTCGCCCATCACGTTGTTTGGCTACTTAGTCAAGACACTAGTAAATGTCCTAGACCATGTTGGATGCCATGTAATTTTGGGAGCCCTGTTAAACTCTGGGTCTAAGCTGCATTTTATTACTGAATCGTTTTCGCCTTAGTTGGAGCTAGCGTCATATACCACGGGACAGTGAAGAAAGACTCATTATTTAAAACATCCTTTCTCATCAGTTTTAACGACTATATACGAGTCAAAATGTTATGTTACCTCCTTGAATTTCTATCTGATGATTTTTTATATGTATTAGTATTTTTGATTTTTATCCCAAGATTTTTTTCCTAGGATTCTGCAATTTTTATTTTTTGTTCAAATTTTTTATAATGAGATTTTGATCCTATGATTTCTTTACCCCGGAATAATTTATCCCATGATTTTTTATCTAATGATTTGTTATCATAGGATTTGTTATCTTAGAATTTTTTAAGCGAGGATATTTTTTTTCAAGGAATTTTTTTGCCTGTGATGAGTTTTACTCCAGGTTTTATATCTTTGGATTTTTTACAAAGCGATTTTTATCCTTAGATTTTTTATTCCAAGATTTTTAACCGTAGGATTTTTTACCTCTAGATGTTTTATCCTAGAACTTTTTATCCCCGGATTTTTTATTGCGAGATTCTGGTGCTGGAATTTTTACTCTAGAATTCCGGGATTTTGTATCCCCATATTTTTTATTTTGGGATTTTTTACACTAGGGTTTCTATCCAAATATTTGTTTTCTAATGATTTGTTATCCCTGAATTTGTTATCTTAGGATTTTTATCCTAGGATTTTTTATCAAGGATTTTTTATCCTGAGCAAGTCTGCCCATATCAAATTTTTTTGTGTGACTTCAATGAACCCGGTTCAATCAGTAGGTGTTATTAACTACGGACAGATAATAATGGCAAATCTGTTAAAAGATGCAGCAAATGAAACAATAGTGGAACAAACATAGTTAGGATGGATCATGAGCGGCAGAATAAAAACGAACGTAAATGGAGAAGTAATTTTGAGAACTAGAAGAAGTATAGACAGTAAAATTTGAGGACTTTTACAACAAAAGGTATATGAGCTATGTAAATGAAAAGCATAAAGGAAAAATTCCGATGAGTTACTAACTGAACTTATAGAAATGGGAATAGGATCACAGCTATGGCTTTACAAATACTCTTCTTCATATTAAATTTCGAACAATTGCAGCTTTAATTAATGCTGTATCCACCATTATAAGGCAAAACGCATTACTTGTTTAACACTAGATCACTAAAAGCGGAAATTGACAAAATACCAGACCATATGTCAACAGACGTGTTGCTTCCGAGATATCAAAACACAAACAAAATTGTACGTCTGTATTAATTAATGTCCTGTAAAGGTAATTTGAGGTGAATATGTTAGCTTTTTGAACCAAAAGTGTCGGTCTTAAGAAAGGGGAAATATGTTTTATTTGAGCCAAAATCATTTCTAACAAAATCGACATACAGCCTTGGTGACAACGGTGACATCTTGGTGACATCCGCTTCGATATAAGTTTTCTGCGTGGGCAATAGACCAACTTGGTAAGGTCGTTGGTTGAGGTTTGTGTAAAATTATTTTTTAAAACGATGCGGATTACCATTTAGAGGCTATGTATATAGGTAAAACTATCAGACTTCTAGTTTAAAACAGCCTTACGCAATCGTAATGAAGCCAATATTACCATTTTGGTGTGAATTTTTTCTGTGAAAAAACTGTTGGGTTTGAAGAACTGATTGGCCTGTTCTGTGACATTTTCTTTAAAATCGTGCTAAATAGATCGAATTAGAGTCGTTCAATTAATCGTTCACGCTACATATAAGCTTGCTCATTAGTCAAAATGGCGGAGCAAGTTCCCCATCAATTGGAATACGACTATACCAGAACTGAAATTACCATCGTTCAACGGTGCCAAGTGTGAGTGGTTGTCATTCAGAGACCTCTTTATCGATCTGATCCACAGTAAAAATATCGAGGCATCAGTTAAGTTCGTCTATCTCATTTCTCGCATTTGGTTAGGGCCGGATTAAAGGCTCATCGAGAGTTTACCCGTTACTGCTCAGATCTGAATGTAGATCAGAGAGACTTATTAAATATTTTTTGAAGCTTGTCGCTTTGGTTTCTTGCATTAAATTCTGTGAATTGTATGAGATCAAGAGACCTCAAGAAAATTCACTAAAATCACTTCAATTATTTATAGATCAAGCATTAAAACATTACAATGCCTTAAAATCAAGGTCAACAGATGGTATTAATTACTACTTCATTATTTGACTAAAAATTTAGATCACCAATCGCGCGTAGAAGTCATAAAAAGTTCAAAACCTACTGCGTTGCATCGCTTCAATGACTTTATAACCACAGTTTGGAGCCGAATCCAAATACTTCACGCACTTCAACCTACAGCGTCGCATACAACGTCACATCAACCAACAACCCAGCATAAAGTTCCAAGACGAGATCCATCGAGATTCACTAAAGCATCTTCATTTCTCAGCAATGCCCCAGCGTGCACTTTCTGTCAAGGAAATTATAGCATACTTCAATTTCCATCGTTTACAAGCGATAAGACATCATCAATGATGCGTTTCCAATTCGTGCGGGACAATTGACTCTGCACTAATTTTCTAGGTTCAAAACATGCCGTGCGCGATTGCAGACACCCGCCGTGGAAAGTATGTTCATTAAAACACAACGTGATCCCTCACTTCGAACCATTCAAAACTACAAACGAGACCAGAATTGTTGTATGTTGTATCCAGCACTCTGAGATCCAATGATTGTTTTCTTTCTAAATATTTAGAGACAACGACGACTGTTCTGATCGATAAAGCCCTAGTCAGAGCACAGCTCTGACTGGTACTAATCTTATGTATTGCGCCTTGTTGTATAGTGGTTCTCACATAAATTTTATCACTAATGAAGCGTGTAAAATCCTAGAAGCCAGAAATGTGTCAACATTTAAGACAGAAGTCAACCATAAGATACAAAAGATATCTGACCATATCATCACGGGTGTCAGCCCATAGCGTGGAATTAAAATTTTATGTTATTGCAAAAATAACGAGCGCCCTGCCTCCGATACGTTCCACCTTCGAATTAACGATGGTTCCTGCTAAAATCGAACTAGCTGATCCAGCGTTTAATGTGCTTGATCGTATCGACTTGTTGCTAGGAGTAGAAATTTACCACCAGCTATTCAAAGGTGATTCGATCAAAGTTTGCAAAGAGCTTCGGCCGTTCTATAATACAGAATTAGATACGTCGTGTATGGAAAAGCCGAGTGTGATAGTCCTGAGGTTATGTGTCATCAGTCACAAGTCATTCTGTGCAATATTTAAACGCTTGAGGTGCAGTTAAAACAATTCTGAGAGTTAGTAACTATTTCAGTCAGATCCACCTATTCGTTGAAAAAACACTATGTGAGCAGCACTATTGCAATAATACGAATCGATTACCAGGCGGACGATCTTCAGTATCCAACTAAGTTGAATATCACTGAATTAGAAAAGTCGCATACATCAGCGCGTCGGCAATTCCTGTCATTTAAAAAACTACTTCGCAGTAAAAAGGCCACATATAACCAATACAGACAATTCATGTCAGACTAAATTGCTCTAGGTCATATGGTAGCAGTTCGGGACAACAGTGAATTACCAAATTGTTTCCTGCCACATCATTATATGCTAAGCAACACTAGCACTAGCATTAAGCTTCGGGCAGTGTTTAATGCATCGTCGAAGACTTCGTCTCAATTATCGCTCAATGACTGCCTTATGGCTAGAGCAAAACATATTTACTATTATTCTTCGATTTCGAACGCATATTTTTGCGTTTTGTGGCGACATTACCAACAAATTAATCGCCAGATCACGGTTCGTGAGGATCAACAAGAGCTACAGAGGATTATTAGTGGTGAGATAAGATCATGCATGAAATTCAATTATTTAAGTTATGTACGGTGACGTACGGCATAGCAAGTGCCATTTATAGCTACAAAAACGCTCTAGCAACTTGCTATCAACCAATAACATTAATAACGTAATGTTGATACTGAGTCTCTCTTGAAACACATATTCAGACCATTTTGAGGCGCAATTGAATAAACTGTCAGTTGGCACGCATTGTTCTAAACTTACCTTATTATCTAAAATTAGCCATTTATTCGGTCCGCTAGTATTATGTGCTCCAATTATCATCAAAGTTTGTGATTCGAGACATTGGTTGGGATGACATTCTTCCAGATAATATTTCTAAACAATGGACTACCTTCAAATGGGGATTAATTAATGTGCAGCAAATTATCATACTAATATGGATATAAGTGCCATAAAGCAGACGTATTGAGTTGCACGGGTTCAGGGATGCATCGGAACGAGCTTTTGGGTGTGTTTTTTACATCAGAATAACTGATTCGAGCGAGGATCATCATGTCAAATTAGTCTGTGTCAGTAAAGAAACAAAGCATTCCTCGAAAAGAGCTTTGTGCTGCTCTATTGTCAACCGAGGTAACCATAACGAAGTTAGTTGATAAACTCGTCAAAAAAATTTAATTTAAATAAGAAATAAAATGCCTTCGGACTAACCAAGCATTAAGTAACAAGAGTTCATTAAGATCGTTAACTCCGTTTCTAGATGGGAAATGATTGGTAAGGGTCGATGGTGGTCTCGGTAATACATCAATTTCATACGACACGAGACACCCAATCGTGATGTCAAGAAATTATCCGCTAAATGAACTAATTGTGAGGCATAAACACAACAGATTGCTCCATACTGGTTCATAAGCATGACTATATAATGACCGGTGGGTATACTGGATCATTGGAAGACGACGTCTTTGCAGAACTATTGTAAAACAATGTGTCAGATGCTTCCAAGCACGCCCAAGGAATCAAATCATAGGTGATCTACCAACAGATCGTGTGACAGAGTCAGCCTGTCTCTTTGTGATCGTAGGGATTGACTTCTGAGGTCCATTCGTCGTCAACGGTTTTGTTAAAATGTTATATTTACTTATTAATATGCTTCACGACCAAGGCATTCATTGACAGAGTCTGCCCGGAAACATGTTCACCATATGGACATAATTCTAATTTATTCTAACGTATCACCATAATGTATTGTCGAAATTTTTAAGCTTCCAAAATGAGTGGAGCTGCGCATTGATTTCTTTGGTTATTGATACCATGAATTATACTGTTCAGTGCGTTATTTCCACTTGCATTAAGGATTTTATCAGTTTTAGTTGGTTCACTATAGTTTTTTGTTGGCTTGTGAGCCCGGATATGAATGCGAACTGAGTTTTCTTGAAATTTAGTTATTACTTTGACAATGGTGGTTATCAGTAAGGCTCATCCACCTTAGATATCTTAGAAACTTTCTGCAAGATAGTATTTTTCTTGTCTTTTAAGAGTAATACATTTTACATCAAAAATTATTTCCTGTAGATCGGCTTTGAGGCGTTTCCTGCAGGTAATTCGTCTCAACGATTGTGACATTCATAATTGGCTAGCCGTTAAATGCATCCCTGCATTATATTGTCATGTTGTTAAAGTGCACCAAAGCACATTGTAAGTTTTTAAAATGCGGCTTTTATTATATAGGGTGTCCCCTATAACCTGTTCAGATTTCACATATTGGTTATTTTGGCTCTGGCAACACTAATGTCATTCTTTCTTTGACAGAAACTCAATATATTATTTTTAATTGACGAAATTAGTCACTTAACGCTTTAAGAAAAAAGGAAATGATGAAAATTTACCCACAACAAAGACAATTTGAGCCTAGAAAATGTCGGACAAAATTTGTTCAAAACATGGAACTATCACCCGAAGTATCAAGAAGTTTGTGCATAAAGTGCGTGATAGGGGCTACCTAGTTGAAAATCCAACGCTTACCCAAGCTCGTCGTGTTCGTTCAGCCAAAAATATCACCGCATCTGCCGAAAATATGCGCCAATGGCCAATAACAACGGAATCAACTATCGCCACATGTTAACATCTTTTTTGTAGCGATATCTTGAAGATATTAGTTTGAACGACCTTTAGTTTCAGCAAGATGGTACACCATGCCACACATCGGGCGTTACAATAGTGAAACTGCGTCACAAATTCAAGGAGCTGTGATTTGGAGTCTTTCGATTTTTATTTGTGGGTTGCCGTGAAAGACAAGTGTTATACGAACAATCTACAAACAAATGAGAATTTGAAAATCAATACAGAAGCAACCATTGCCGAAATCGACCTGCATACAATCCAAAATATGCTCAGAAATTGAACCGACCGAATGGAGTACACCAAGGCCAGCCGCGGCTTCCATTAGAATGAAATCATTTTTCATAAACAACCAAGAAGATTGAACTTTCAAGCAAAAAAATAAATTTAGAAATATGTTAAGCCGTTTTTGTTTTATTAAAATTTTTAAATCTGAGTTTCTTACTGGTACACTCTATAAAGGAAAAATTACGATGAAGTACAGATTTCTTTTGGACCCATTTAAATATATAAATAAACAGTTTTAGATGAGTTGGGGCACTTTCCTTTGTCATTCACAAATTTAACGGTAAATTAAATATTCTAAAAGCTGTGAATAGAGCCTTACGAAAGCCTTACGAAAGAAATGTGGTTTCTTTGAGTCTGGAAGATAAAAATTCTTTTTGTTGAAATGCATTTTTGTTTAAATAAAGCGACCCATATTTTAGAACTTTAAAAAGCTTATTTATTATGTATATACGTAATATAATAAGAAGGATAACCTAAGATATTTCAAAACATTTATTATTCTTTTCATTTTGTTATACTGTAGCATTATTTAAGATAAAAGTTTTTTTTTTACAAACAACAAACAAAATAAATGCTAAATTCTTTATCATGTATAACGATGGCATTTTGCTGTACTTAACTTTTTTGTAAGAAAAGATTTGCTTTATTATGTATGCTAGATATTATTGTTGAAATTCCTAACATAAAAATTATAAAGGGATTATACAAAAATGTGTATCATAAAGCAAATCTTAATTTATGGCAAAGATTTTTGCAAGAAGCACGTTCCCTTATATATATAGTGCTAGGTTGTCCACAATAAAAATTCTAGGTTGAAGATTAATCCTTTGTTCAGCATTTAATTGACTCATTTACAAGTCCAAATTTTGACATTAATTTAATTCACGATCAACTGCATGACGCCGTTAAATAACCAATTTAATCTGGTACCAATCTTTAGCCTCTACTCTTTATGTTAGGGACAGATTCCTATCCTGGATTTATAATAACAACCATAACTACTGAAATTGTATACACGTACTACTCTTTAAAAATTTAGATATGGCATCTATTTAGTCTCCTAAGACTCCGGGCCTCTACAAAAGCTATATAGTCAAGCAGATAATTGCGCACTCATTGTGTTGGTTCTGCAAGAGTCCAAGTGGTGAGGGAATGGTTCCCTAGGTATCATCAATACTTTCTCTTTGTTATACTCCGGCAATGTATCACAATGTAGCAGAATTTAAAGTCGGGTTCCTTAAACATCACCGTGTGAATCATCATACTGTCTCGAACTGAACGAACCGAGAAAAGAGGTGGCAACACTGCGCGTGACGAAGCTGTAGTAGTAGAAAGAAAACAAGCTGGAAGATAAAAATTTGAGAACAAGTGAGAACAGTTTGAGTGATGTTTGAAAATGGTATAGTAAAATCATATAAAGCCTATTTGGCAGATACAGACGTGGGGTCACCAGAGACTTTAATACATTTTTCTGTGCACAACAAAATATCTGTATTCCACGTGTAAAAAATTAAAATAAATAAAATGCCTAGTTTCAGACATTTAAAAGTTGAAACATTAGGAAACAAGTGTAGAAATGAGGGTCTAATGCTGATCACAACCGGTAAAAAAAACGTATGGAAAAATCAAAATGGAAATTCCGTAGATATATCGCAGTTCCAATCATAATTTGCATCATCGCCCTGCATTAACACAGGTCCAAACCCTCGATCGGTATTAATCGGCTCACCACAGGCACAAGTTGTGTTTGTATCAACTGTAATATAAGCATCTTATGTTATTCTAATGCAACAAATTTGAACGAGGGCAGTCAGATCCAATCAAAACTTGTAGAGGCGGCAAAACATTGGATAGACGGCATTCAAGAAGTTTTCATTACATGACAACAGTTTAAAAATGAATTCCTTAAAGTCTTACCGTGCAAGAAGAATATTGGAGATATCCATATAGAAATTATGGAAACCAAATGTAAATTTCACGGGACTCCCGAGAAGTATTATTATAAAATGTGGCCTCCGAGATGAAAAACTGAACTCCTAGACGACTGTATAATTAGATGTTAAATGGAATCAATCACCAATATGCTGGCCATTTTCGAATTGTATAATGAATTGTTAACTGCCATCAGAGAAAACGTCCATTATTTCAACAAGCATTTTCATCAGCAATGAAACCATATCGATACAAAGAAATGCAGAATTGTTGATATGCTACAATTGTTTCAGCCCAGGACATTTGGCAATAAAATTTCCAGAGTCACAAAAAAGAGAACGCTACACATGAATTGCTTTCGGACGACACATCAAACTGCTGCTTGTACAGAAAAACAAGAAACTACCGAATTAAGATCTTTTGCCAAACCGAATACCGTTAAAATTGATAAGAACTTGTTACCAACAAGTCGTTGATTGCATTTCTAAAGAACCGTCGTCGTTGGTTGCATTTCTAAAGAAATTAAGGTAAATGGTAAAAGGACTTCATCATTTGTTGACCCTGGTGGCAATCGTACCTTGGCCCGTAAGTCATTCGCCGAAGACTGAAAACCGAAGTTTGATTGTTTCATTGTTTTTACGGGTTTTGATGTTGGTCAATAATTATGTGGAAAATTTGGCGCCGCAACCGTTGTAGTCTCACAACGTCTATTTTCACACTTTCTTGTCGTTGTGGACGCATTTATCTCTGAAATTGTATTATTGAGCCGTGATATTTTATATAGAGAAGGAAACCGTCTTGCAATCGAAGGCGAACATTGTACAATGGAAATGTCCTAAAATTAAAATAAGGGCAAAGATTTAAGTGAAACCGAACAAAGTCACATATGCTATTGTCACATCCCGATGGTTTCGTTTTAAGTGTATCAGAGTGAGGCAAATGCTTATATCCATGCCATCTGTTATAGGGCTCATGCACACCCAACTCTTGCCGGGTTCATTTTTAACGTCCTACCATACGTCGTCGCCAGCCAAATCTTGGACGCACGAATACAAGTCTACTTTAAATACCATCTGCGCATTGCACTGCTCCAGCCAGTTTGAACTGGCATGAACCATGGTTCGGCCTGTGGTATCTGTACTTCAACAGAGGGTCAAAGTTGTCTTCATCGTCAGCACCGATCGAAATCAGATTGATTGATTGATTGAATTTGATTGTACGGCCAAGCATTAAGCAGGATTTACCGGAAAGCGCCGGCCCTCATCAAGGGAGTCAATTTAATTAGAGTAAACCGTAGCAACAAGCCTTTTCGGCATTAATCAAACTTCTGTGTAGCAGACTGTGCTCTGGTGCTTTGTGATGTCGCTGCCGAACACTAAATACACACTGAAGCCTCCAGAGTTGAAATTGCCGGAGTTTTATTGGAAACGGTAGAAGGTAAAACATGGCAATTGGTCATATTAAAGCCGCAATTGCACAGGTGTTGAACAGAAATACCACAGCTACGAGTTCAAGGTTCTCCGAAAATGCGCCGATATATGAAGTCCTAAATTACCGCCTGAGTAGAAAGCGATTATATGAAGTCAAAAAAAGAAAAACCTGAAGGTCTTCTATATTTCGGAACGATGAAACCGATACCGTTTCGGTTGATACTTATCAACCACCTCGGACCGTTTGTAACGAGTAAGCATGGAAACACCCATATCATTGAGACGTCCTTTGCTTTTAGTAAATTTATGATTGTTAAAGCCGTCCGAAATATAAAGCCAATAATTAAATTTTTGAACTACCTAACCAACTACTTTGGACTTCCGAACCGTATGGTCATAGTGATCGTGGTATTTATTTTACCTCTAAAGTCTTCAATGAATTTTGTCAACTTAATGACATTCCACTATTCAAAACGGCCGTACGAACTCCTCGAACGGGCAAGTGGAGAGAGCACACCAGACCATCTTGTCGTTTATTTGTATTTCAGTCGAAAAAGCGATAGATTGGGATGAAACGCTTCGAGATTTACAATAGACTAACAATTCTCAAAAGAACGCGACAACGGGATTCAACCCAAACGAAGTCGTCTCACATTTTAAACTGAACGACGTTATTCAAAACTACCTGCTTAAAAATCGTGAACTTGAGCCAAAATGCGATATTTATGATAATAGAGACAATAGATATTTATGACAATATAGAGCTCTTCAAAATATTTTGAACAAAAGAAAGAAATGGAAAAAAATTCAACCGAAAACACAACGAAACACAGAAATATACCGAAAAAGATTTAATGGTCATCGAGAATGAAAAATCTTCAACAGGCGAATCTCGCAAATTAGAACCCACATTCCGCAGACCATTTGTGGTGGTCAAAGCTCTTGGAAACGACCACTATCTGGTAAATCCATTCCATCTATTCGTCCGACAGAATGAAACCGAACTAGGTAGGCCAAACTATTACGAACTAAATTAACCAAGAGAAGTGGGAGTAACACGCGATGAAACTGTAGTAGTAGAAGAAAACAAGATGGAAGGGAAAAATTCGAAAACAAGAGGGAGTGATGTTTGAACCACCGCCGTATTAAGAAGCAAAATCAAATAAATTGTTATTGTAAAATTTAGTACTTTAATTTTGTTTAAGTATTAATTATTTAATTCAAATATTTACTATCCGAAAAAGCCTATTTGGCAATATCGTTGACTTCTGCTCAATCCATGATAATGTGATTGCACAATTCTCATTGTTACCTATAAAAGCAAGAAAACGTCTTTAATATAAGCCTACGACTTCCATCATCATTGGCGATTTCAATGCTCAAATTTGTGAGAGAGCAAAACTTTTAGCGGCCCATACAGCTAGCATTAAGTAAATAAAAAAATAATTTTTAAAATCAATTCATCTCAAACATAATCTTCCGTGATATAAGAATTCACAAAGATACGTAGAGGTAGAATGATCTGCAAATCGAAACAATCGCGTCATGATTTTAAAGAAAAACTCCTCAAGTATTACTGAAGTTTAATCTTTAAGAGTTGCTGACATGGACATCGATCCAAATTTGCTTGCCGTTTTCAAATTATTTGCGAAATGTCATTAACTATTAAAATACCAGTAAGAAAGACATTGCGTTATAGAAAGTTGACCAATTAAAAATCCTGATTCACTGCACATAGTACAAACTAAGGACTATCCATTTTTTTTCTAAAAACATTTTCATTCTTTATTAAGGATTACTCTCAGTAAGGCAGGTATTGAACATTTTGTTCTATACTATATATAAGAGCTCTGGGTTTCGTTGGAATTTCTACAGAATTTATTAAAAGCTGAAGAGCAACCATTGCAACTCAGCTCTACGATATAATTCTCACAAAGTGAAATAAAAAAAATTACTATAATAAAACAGCCTCTTATTCCTATTACCCTAGAATAGGTTTAAATTGTGTAGATTAACTCGGGATAGCCACCTTCAATACTCCATATAAAGTATTTCTTAACATTTTACTCCCTAGTCTCGACTCTTTTACTGGAGCGATCAGTAGATTTTTTCTTTCAATGTAAACTGTTCAGTGATCAAATAGTTCCAATCAAGATAATCTATAGTAGACATGTTGAGACCAAAACATCAGCTTACACTAAAGCTCTTCATTAATTTCCAACAAACTATGGTAGCATCAATCGAACTGAAGAATAAAGCATTCGAAGAAACAATAGGTATCGGATTCTTTTGAGATAACATCGATTGTGCGACGCAAACTTGCGTTTAACAAACCTCTTGTCAAATCGTTGGCTATTTAGATGATATCGTTCTATACTCGGTTGAATACCAAATGATATCACTTATAGTTTCATGCTGCTGAATAAAATGCCAGACGATTGGAATAAAAGTTATAATTGCTCCTGTTCTAAAAAAGGAGTACATAAAACAGGGTAATGGCTCAGTTAAAAAACAAGTTAAGTTTGATTATGCTTCATTTATCCAGATTTGGTCATTCTACTACTGAAGACGATATTTTGGCTCTCGCGAAAAAAAACTTGGTTACCGGTATTCGGCATAAAACGGTGAATTCGATCGAATGTAAACGTTTAATAATTTAAATACAATCTTATTTATAATAATTTTGGTGATTTAGTTTTGAATAAAGTGAATATAAATAGAATTTGTGTGCAAGTACGTCCTTCGTGTATTTGGTATAAAACGGTGATTTCGATCGAATTTGAACGGTTAACTGTTTTAATGAGATTTTATTTATTACAATTACGGTAATTTGGTGATTTTGTTTCGAGTAAAAAAAACAAAAATAGAATTTCTGTGCAAATATTTTTTGTATTCGGTATAAAACGGTGAATTCGATCGAATTTGAACGTTTAATGGGTTTAATAAGGTTTTATTTGCAATGATGTCGGAGATTTTGTGTCGAATAAAGTGAACATAAATAGAAATTTAATGCAAATGCTTTGTGTATTTGGTATAAAACGGTGAATTAAATCAAATTTTAACGTTTAATTGTTTTTTTTATTTATAATGCTTATAATTATTTTGTGTCGAGTAAAGTGAATATAAATTGAATTTTTAATTTGAATTTACTATGTGTATTTGGCATAAAACTGTGAATCCGATTGAATTTAAATGTTTAATTGTTTTAATGAAATTTTGTTTATAATGATTTTGGTGATTTTGTTTCAAGTAAAGTGAATATAAAAAAATTTTAATGCAAGCACTTTGTGTATTTGGTATAAAACGGTGAATACAATCGAATTTGAACGTTTAATTGTTGTAAGCACAAGTACTTTGTGTATTTGGTATAAAACGGTGAATATGATCGAATTTGAACGTTTAACTATTTTAATAAGATTTTATTTGTAATTATTACGGTGATTCAGTTTCGATTAAAGTCAATTTAATGAAATTTCCTTGCAAATAATTGACGTATTTGCTTGTTACTTGTGTAATTTTATTATTATATTGTTATATTATATATTTTATTGTTGTATTTTTATGTTATTATATTATTATGTTTTTTGTTATTGTATAATTTTATTATTATATAACAAAATGTTTAGCTACAATGAGACTAATTAATTAATTTATAATTGCAAATGAAAATTAATGCAATTTATTACAGCCTATGGCTAAGAGCAATTAGTTCAATAACTGATTTTATTTGCAGGGATCCTTTGCAGATTATAGTTGAATGGTGGCACACCTGTTGCTGATAACAGAGCAGTTCAGTATAATTGTGATTGTCTTCTGCTAACAGTAGTTTAAATATTGACTAATGGGAAATCGAACCAGTTCTTTCATTACTCAGACAAAATATACCTTTTTTTCCTTCCCCAAAAAAAAATTAATAACTATTGGCTGCAAAGGTGGCTGTAACCGGGTCGATCTTAATAATTTAACTAAAATCCTGCCTTATTCTTCCAAGTTTATGTAAAAATGGTTAAAAGGTAGGCCCGCTTTCTGTTATATTCTTCTAAATGCTTGGTCGTACAATCTAAATAAATCATACAATCAAAAATCGGAGACTTGAACGATCCCGATGTTACTTGGTTCAATGTTGATGGTGTTTTCTTGTCCTCGTCTATCAATTAAAAGGCATTGGCAGGATTGCACGACTTTGCTAGTATCGCTACATCAAAAAACGCCGTAACATATTTCATTTTCTATTAAAGGCTTTACAATGCAGATTTTTATTCTAGTTTTGTTGTAGCTTGAAAGGATTTTAAAACTTTAAATTGGTTTTTATATAATAATTATATTTTGCAGATAGCAGATAAATTGTTCTGGAATTTTTTTAAATAGTGAATGGAAAAAAGCAGGGTTTCCCATACCTATGACATTTTAAAAATTTAGAAATTTAAATTTCTCATTTTTTTATAAATGATGTTTAGGGTGGTTTGTTGCAACTTGATATTAATAAGAGATCTGGACATAATGATTGCCCACCTATCTTAACCAAGCACTGTGCTGAGAACTTAGATCCTTCTTTGCCCTCATTTTTAATGAAAGCATTCCTTCTAGAATTTGACCTGATTGCTTGAAAACTTCTTTCTTTTGTAATTTTGGAGCATTTCTAATGCAAATCTCCGGTTTGACTTTTACATCAAAAAATGATTTACTGGTAAATATTAAAGCCTGCATTGCTGCCGATCCCATCCTCGTTTTGACTGAGGCAACGTTTGAATTATATTAATAGTCTAGATCAAGTAAAATCAAGGAGATAAAAATTCATGTTGGCTCACGGAAATAAAAATATTACAAATTTAGGTTCATATTTGTTTAGTTCAAGTGGTGGCAGATTAAGTTCTAACAACAACAGTAAATAATTGACAAGGTGTCAAAAATTTAAAATTTTCATGTTTTTTTATACCTAAAAATAATTTTAAAATCTCCAAATTTTTAAACCACAAAAAATAACCTAATTTTTGGCATTAAACAGCATACATTTTTTATGTATTTCTACCTATAAAATCAACACTTTATATGCGTATCTAGAGAGAAAACTTAAATTATATTGTAAACAGTACGGAAAAATGAAAGGAAATCATGTTCCAGAAAATTTTTTGTTTTGTTTTAGCCAACCCACAATAATCCGCACAAACCCAAATATTTAGTATCGTCATATTTACATGGCCTTTTTTGTTTTGATGCTTCAAATTTTTATCCCAAAAATGTATGTAAAACATCTGTGAGTACAGTAAAAAAAAATTACTTGAATGTTTATGTTCTAAAGAGTGACTGGTAAATATAGGTTTAATATCCTTGGAATGTGATGGAGTTTTTGAAATTTATCCAATATTTTTTTAGACTTTTAACAATTTAGTCGAAAAGTATTCATAAGTAGATCATTTTAAGAAATCGTTTTCCTGGAGTTGAGTGTTTTAATTCCAAGTTTTTAATATTCGGAAGAAACACTTTGTGGAATTATCTTTTCGATCAAAAAGATTATGATTATAAATTACTTCCACTTGGTACATTTGAAGGAAAAACAAATTTTCTTCCACGTCAACATATGGGATGGTGGTTATCTCGTTAAAAAAAGTTTCATCACCCAAACGAGTTAAAAATCACAAAAAAATGTATTTTTCACCGAAACCAGGTAGACTTACCATACGACCATCGTAGGTGGAATATTATCATAATACATAAATAAAACATAACCAAGCATAAAAATTAATTTTTTTTTCAACATATTTACAAAAACGACAAACAATCCATGTCCTCGTGTTTTAAGTTTACGAACACAAGAACTTTTTTTTGTGTTTGTTCAAAATTATAATAACCGGCATAAAACTAAGCAACATAATTAAATCCTTTCCATGGTATTCGAGGAATTTTAATTAGTTAAACGGTTGCCACCTAAAAAGTGGTTTTAGATAATTAATAAATGGTTCTAGGGAAATTATAATGTTGCGATAAAAAAATTATGTTTCATGTATTCATATCGAGTAAAAGTTGTGCTTTTACTTTCAAATTGCCAAAGCGTTACCTTCATATAAGATCTAATCGAGCTTTTGAACAGGTTTGATGGACAGAACGTTATTAATAACACTCCGGATTTTAAAAATGTTTGGATTTAATTGAACAAATAACATGATTCAAAAAATCTTTACAAGTACTCGTGAACCTTTATAGGTTTTGAGAGAAGTTGTTTCTCCGTTTTCGCTTTATAAATTAGTACATAGCCCCCTCGATGCGATAAATATCTTATAATCTGAAATGCGTGTATGGGTAATATGTTCGCTTACAGGTTTAATGTATATTGTCCTTATTGTCGTGTAAACAAATATTGAAAGATAACAATGGAAAGGTAACAATGTTGCTTTATGTTACACTCCATATTTATGACACACTCCGGATCGCTGTAATTTAATAAGATGGGTCTGTGCTGTCTGAGATTTCTCTAAGTTGTTGCTTCGTGATAATAAAACATCTAGACGGAAAAATCGCTCCTTTATTTTTTTTGCTGCTATTGGGTAGTTTTTTGCCTTATCGGTCGCCAATGTTTTGATGACCAGATATGGTGCAGACATAATTCGGTCAGTTCAGTCATCTGCTACCATTTTATCACTTTACGTTTTGCAATCGGTTAACTTTTGTCATATGACTAAGTGATACTTCTAAGTGTGTCAATTATATTTGTGGATCACATCTTGTGTTGCTGTTGATTATTGGAGTAGAGTATTATATTATTTGTCATTTGCATACTCATGTGTAGGTTGCACAAGCCTTTAAATTGAAGATCAACATGTATTAACACGTGGTATCCGTGAAACAAGAATTTCTAAAGTCATTTAGGGTTTCCGTAAATAAATCATTAATTATTTTATTGTGGCGCCAAGTTCAGCATCGTGGTAACATGGTTAGATACCAGTTATACCGTTTCTTCTGGTTTTGATTTACTAAAAGATTCAATGAGTTTTGGTATAGTTGTTACATATTGCTTTGAGATGACCTTTTCTTATTCCTGCATTTCCAAGCAACGAATAGTTTGTGACTGGTGGATTGTGATGATTTCTCGAATTTTTTTATCAATATGGAATAATAGGCTGCTCTGAACTATAGCAACTTGGTTTCTTCATCAAGAGTGGCGCTGATAAGTAATTCTTCATGAATTCGAGATATGTAATAGTCGAAATATTCTCTGCGGGAAAGGACCGGAGTGGTTAGATCGACAACACCCTTCTTTTTAAACAAAACAAGCATAAGCCGAACTGAAAAGCCGTGAGAAAATTGTCTAACTAACTAAGAGAAGTATTGGCGAAAATGTTAATCTTGTAAAATATTCATCATTAAAGAAAACCAAATCGGTCCTAGCACATTTCTTACGGTTCAAAACTACCAGCGGGAAAAAGGTAATATAAAATAATTGGAATTTATAGTCGCCACAAGACTATTTTTTTTGTTGCGAAAATCTGGGATTTTTACGGAGGCAAACCACTTAGAAAGGGCAGCAAATTACTGTACCATTTCTGGATAAAGGTCGTTTGCCATTACCAAACTTAACTTTTGGTCAAAATTATTCAATTATATTTCCATCTAAAGAACCATTACCGAAAATGATAATTATATATTTTCATCAAGCGTTAAAACAGGGAAGTGCACAGTTAACCTTTGCAACCATACGGTAAAGTTATTGGATTTTAAGTAAAGGAAACATTTTTAAAATTGTGTGTCAACCATATTAGCAATTAATCCGTAGCTGCGGTTTTAAACGTGAGTGTTGACTACGCTGATCCAATTGACATACACATATCAAAAGGCAGAGGGAATAAGTACATCATGGGATACATATGTGTTTTTTTGTTTTGCAATTGAACAATTCACATGGTGGCAGTAAGCGATCTCACAGCAAACGAAATAATTACCGCTTATATCTGCTTCATAAGCAAGCAAGTCAAGCCTTTACATAACTATTGTGAAAAAATGTTCTGCTTGCCAACAAAATTTTAAAGACAGGTCAAACCTAAATTATATACTTTGGATTTTGGTGATTTGTGCACTTTAGAGATTTTTTAGGCAGGACTTCAAGAGGCAGGTGTAACGTCTATATGAAGACACTTTAAAAAGATGGTCGGTGACTCCAAACTATTCTTTAAAGAATAGTCAACGCTGCTTGTTGAGATTGAAGTCTGCTTAAATTCCAGACCTTTTGTGCCCTCTTATCGATGATAAAAAATATTTTGAAACTGTAATGCCGGGAAATATTCGAAAAAATGTGTGTCCACTTAAAAGATGAAAGATAGAAACAAGGCTATGTAGCGAGAATATGAGGGAGTCAGCCCAACATTACTAAACGAGAGCTAGTTCCGATAAAAGAAACGAATCTTCCACTTGTAAAATATACAATATAGGCAAGGTAACAGGCAAGATAACAAATACTTAGGAGAAAGTGGTTTTGTCAGGGTTGTAAAATTTAAGCTGCAAAATGTCAAAGACGTAAAGTGGCAAAATTAACAAAATCAGTGTGTGCTACCCATTAAAAATTAAGGGAATTTCCAATCACAAATGTTATGTTAAATCATGCTAAAAAATATGAGTGAACTCGTACGAGATCGCCAGAACAAAAATCCCCAAAAGTCTTTTTGGGCGCTATCACTTCAGCTCAGTAAGTGAGGGCGGCGATACTATTTCTTCTCATATTATCAACAAATAGCAATCTAGAAGAAGGAATGAAGATGACCTCATTATAGTTGACCGCACAGGAATCTATTTTGAAGATTTATCGAAAGCATAGGCTATTCTACTCAAGTGTAAACTTGTAATCATGCCTTTAAAGCACAAGCTTAAGACCTAGCTATTTTCAGCTCACATTTTCAACAGTATAGTAATTGATCACCGGTTTCATCACTTATTCTTTGCCCCACCATAAGTATCCGACAACTTTGGGTTCTTTTATGTTTAGTAGATTTGTTAATTTAGAATATGGTTTCGGGTTGTCACGCATGTGCAACGTCGTAATATCGAAAGAAACAAAAATCTGTAATAGCAGGCCGGATGCCTCTAAATAATGGATTTTGTAGAGTAAATTAACTGCTTTAATTGATATGACTCTTGACTTTAGCAAATTTTATTTGGAGAGCATTGAAACGTTTTTGTCTCAATAACAAGTCTCAGATTAAAAACTGGCAACCTCATAAGAATTTAGTATGGTTTTATAAAAATGTTGTAACGCATATTCATTTCCAGACACGAATATAAAATCGCTCAAATATTTGTAATTCCTTGTTTTAGACCAATTTGGCTAACAAAGTTATTGTTATGTATAATTCTGGTACTGATATTGCACACCATGGTTCATTAAACTCGTATATTGCGAATCACATCACTTTACCAAAAGTTTATTGTGAAGAAATTATCACAATGAACTTTCGGCAAAGTAATGTGTGAAGAACTACTTTATCTCTTTTTCAGCTTCCTTTAATAGTTTATTACATGTATTGAGGGACCTCTTACTTTTTAATTGAGTATCAATTTTTTTTAATTTTATTTTAAATGACAATTTTTAGTTGGTAAGGTTCATTTCACTAAAAATTCTACTTTTGTGTAGATTTAAAACTTTCGTTAAACGATCTGCAAGCTTTTCTTTAGAACAATAATGTGATATCATTTCGTGTTTTGTATAAGTTAATGAGTTTCTGCTACTCGATTGGCGACAAGAACTTTGCAGTGCAATTGTTGAATCGGTCTAATTAAATAATCGTTTATTTTTTTATTCCATAGCTGATGATAACATAGAAAGGGAAATTTTGCTTCTGGCCGGTTTTTTTAAAGTATTTTTACTGCCTTCAAAGTACAAATGTTAATTGTCAGTATTGTAGGAGCTTTCTGATAACTTAAAATAAATTCCACTTCTACAGCTTCTTGTACCCTATATATGTCCTGTAAAAATCATAATACATATATTTTGTCATAATTGATTCTATTTTGAATATTGATTCTATTACACTAACGAGGATTAGTTTAGATAAAAAAAACAGACAAAATCCTAACAAAATAAAAAACCCTCCTGGTAAATTAAAAAAAACTAGATCGTAACCAGAGATAGGAGTAGTACCAGGACCGAACTAAAGGCGGTTCAACCTGAGGTCAATCAACCAAAAAGTAGTCAATCTACCCAAATACTGCTCCAAAGCTAGTGCACCTGAAAGAGCCATCACTATACTAATAAATATTGTAGGGGTCACCAATTACCCAGAAATTTAGTCACTAAAAAAGTCGATTACTGACAAAGTATTAAAAGTTACAGCGATGAACAATGACACCTGGAAAATAATTGTTTAGATAGTAATAGAAGATTAATGAAGTTAGATGCTGAAAAGTATCAATGGTTTACTTATAAGGACAAAAAGGTTCAACTTGTATAAGTTAAAGTAAGAAAGCATAGTTGTTTCAGCAAAGAAATAGTATAAACGATGCTTTTAATATTGTTGAAAAAGATTGAGAAAAAAAACGAAGAAGAACCTCAAACCTTCAAAAAAAAGGAACTTCCTCTTTTTTTGCTAGTGTTTGATAATAAAGAGGATGTTCGAACCATCATTGATAGAAAAAAAGTTTTTGACATGTGATTATAAATTAGACAAATGGGGAAAACTACCACATACATACCAAAATTAAAAATGATCAGGGGTTCAAACAAACCTAAAGGTATTGCAGTTGTGATGTGAGATGTATAAAATGTTCAGGCAAACATATAACTTAGGTATTGTAAATATCTGAGTCACATGTTATAGGAGTCACAGGCAGAGTTGTATGAATTGTTAAGTGCAATATCTGGCTAACTATTAAGTCACTACTGAAAGGGAGGACTAAACTGAACCATTTAAATCGCTAGGACGTGATTTTATAATATGAGCTATTACGGAGTTTAAGGGTAGAGAACTGTTTGCAGCAAGCAGAGTAGCCAGAAGTCCCAAAAATAAAGGGTGAAATATTTGCAGATCATTTTGAGGAAACCTTAAATCACGATCAAGGCAAAGTGCCAAAAAAAGAATTCTACATGAGTTATTAAATCTCTACATGATACAAGATTCCGCAAATTTGTATTATTACTGAGCACTTGGTGCTGTGGTTAAAACTGCGGTGTTTGAAACGGGAGGTACTGGGTTCAAATTCCAACGGAGGAGGGTTGCAAAAAGGATTTTCCATCACCTGATTACGATCGGTGTTGACAATGAACACGACTATAACTGTTGGAGTGCATGTCAGTACAAGCTGGCTGGAGCAATGCAATGTGCAGATGGATTTAAAATCGACCCTGTATTCGTGCGTCCTCAATTTGGCTGGTGACGGAGTAAAGTAGGACGTTAAAAATTAACCGCAAAAGAGTTGGGAGAGCTTCGGCCCCAGAACAGATTGCAGGGTTCAGACACAAACAAACAAAGATTTTCTTATTTTCTAAAACATGTCTGGGTTTACGCAATCCTATATACTGAGAGGAAGGGTCGATCAGATGGATCTGAAGATATGATCAAATGGACATATTACTCTCTTTGCCATAAAATGGTTTTCATTTCGACTTTCTAAACTTTCTAAAATAAAAGTAATTCAGAATATCATTATACTAGTGTGCAGGACCACCCTAGTTTTCTTTATACAATCGTCAAAAGATAACAAAATCCAATTATGTTTCTTAACTGTATTTATAAACTTCAATATTTTTCTTTTTTTAGGCCTCCTGAAGCTGAAGTTAGAAAACATTTCTGAACAGAGGGATCCCTGATATTTTAAAAGGTAAATTTTTTTAATTTTATTTTCAATTATGTTTACCGAGCTAAATTATACCTTTTAAAATCCATTGACGAATAAAAGTTATATTTAAACTTAGCCAATGATGGGACCTACAAAATAATTTAGATAAACTCTCCATTCTTAAAAGATTATCTCCTCTGACTGTTTTAAAATTAAATTTGCCCAGGTTTGTCCTTAAAAAATAGTCAGTTAGCATCATTAATTTTAATCCATTTCTGTTTTTATCTATGAACATAATTAAGGATCATTAAAACTTTAGGAATAAATTATAAAAGGGTCACCAATGTGGTTATCTTATGAGAGGTTTTCATATTTTAAGTATACCAAAGTTACGCCAAATTACGAATCTGATTACGAAAATTATTATTCATGATCTACTTGTCAATAAGCCACATGGATTCTGATCATGGGCTATAGCCACAGCAAAGTTTGGAATCTCTTTTGCTATGAAGTGTTACTGTATTATTGATGCCAATTATATATAATGTCATTTAAGGTGGTTTTATGTTGTGCGACATAGCAAGACGACACTTCTCATCAAACCATCTTGTTTAATTTTCATCGTATCTAGAGTCGCTTGGGCGGTAAAATTAATCGAAGTTTTCAATTCCTCCCATATCATTTTAGAAGTGCGGATCTCTATTTTAACATAAGTTAGTTTGAATTTGGTCTACTCTAGCATTAAAATCCCCAATCACTATTCTAATCTCATAGGACATCCAAATTGTAGGTATCTTGAGTTTTTCTATTTGTTGACTTTTTAGGAATAGATTTTTAAGGATGTGGCTATTAAGCGCCTGTAAAAGTACTTTACGAGAAATACGAGAGCTCGCAATCACAGAATCCATATAACATCAAACAGAGATGATAA
This sequence comes from Tipula confusa, assembly GCA_963556175.1. Taxonomy (NCBI): domain Eukaryota; kingdom Metazoa; phylum Arthropoda; class Insecta; order Diptera; family Tipulidae; genus Tipula; species Tipula confusa. Next base: position 169,064,814 of record OY744476.1, on the reverse strand, counting down.
AACGTATATTATGTATATGTATATGAAATACAAAACCGATTTATTTTATCAAACTGAGCATAAATTATGTATCACTACACGTTACGTGTTTTTTTATGATAATATAAAAAATCCATTATTATGTTCACATTACAAGACATGTGATATCATAAATCAAACTCGGGGATAATTTATTTGACACAACACCTGCTATTCAAAAAACTTGTCATATATTATTGCTAAAAAGACATTCAACATTTATTATGTATCGCTTCGATGTTACCAGAATTAAATTGAAACATAAAAAATAATCTGCACACAGTTGGAAAATTTATATTTGTGCTAAAGTACTTGTTTTTAATGACACGTTTGTTCGATATATGTATATATATATCGACATGATTTTGCGAGTAATTCGCAACATTTGGTGTGACAGTAAAAAAATATCAAGAATTAGGTCAAATCGATTTTAATTACTGAATTTGCATTGATATGTGGCAATGTGCAATCGAGCATGAAAATATGTATCGTATATGGACGAGCATAAGTTTTTGTTCATATACGACGACTATTTTGTAATGAGTGGATCTCGCTTATGTAAACAGTATGATGCGTAAGTATCTTAACAAGCGATGTTGTGGACTGTAAAATAATTATTTTGGATCACTAAAAACAAAGATGTAAAGTCTAGTTAAATGGCCTAGCAGCATCTTCAGGCATGTTAGATGAAACTTTTATTTAAATCAAATAAAACCACTCACCGAGCCTTTGCCAAATTTTCTTAGTCGTCGAAAGAAAATTTTGTGTGAAATCCAGAATTTAAAGCATACTAATTGATTATGGATAGAGAAAATGCTCCGCGACACCTAATTTCCCCCACTGACGAAAGAGCTTCTGTAGCCTTTGATAATAGTCCGCTACCAACCACTGATGATTCCATACCGGGTATGGGATATTTACACAATTTAGAGGGATGTTTCAAGTCCCTTAAAATCATATGTGGCCTTAATATTCGAATTTTAACTTTAAACTATTGAAACATGTTAAAGAAGAGATCTATTGGCTGCAGAAAACTTTATATTCAATAGAATGCCTTGTTGGATTCATCTCAATTTAAAAAAGCTTCCAGACAACAGTCAAAGAGATCAAAGCGTCAGGTCCTACAACACACTCAGATAAAGGATATTTCACCCATTAGGCTGGTTGATACCTACCATAATATGAATAAAATAAATTTCAGGGTCTATGGCTTTAAGATTTAGATGGGAACGATAAACTACCACTAAACAAAATAAAATTAGGGGGCACCAGTTAAGCTATGCTATAAATTCCAAGGATGAAACTAATTGTTCAACAAATCAATAAAATTAGAAGAAATTAAAGTCACCATGCAAACAGACTCTAAATTAATACTGGATTGGCTGTCAATTCGTCCAAGACCTGTGGATCTGATGCACTTCTGAGATTCTATCGTCATGCTGTCACCAGCAGTGGAGATATGATAATTCATCAACAAACCCCAATGATTGTGCATCACAGAGCATGATGCCCTTAAAGCTAGTCAAATTTAAACTTTTATTTACTAATTTAAAAGCTCTTTTATTAAAACTAGAGTAGGTAGTGCGGGACCACTACAAATAAAGCAAAGTTTTCGGCTAATTTGTTGATTTCTAGATTCCATTTATTTTTCGCCCACGTCGCATGATTCTCGGTTTGATCTATTTTAAAGTGAGTTTGAGTGTTTTTATTTTCATTAAATGTTTCTAAGTAGAGAAAAATTCAAATATTAAAACATTGCAGGAAGTAAAGTGAGCTACAGATGTTTTTTCAAAATAACTTCCAAACGTTTTGAAAAATCCTGGAAAAAACTACATCAGGTTGTTTATCTTTAAATTACCTTTAGTTTGAGTGGTCACATCATATATGCGGATTTTTTGTAATTTAACCTTTGTTTTACTGATTAGGTTAACTCCTAGAAGGAAATCTAATTCCACATTTTTATTAAATGTCAAAGTGATTGTTTTTTGAAGATTGCTGTTTTACAAACCATACTGTTTGTATACAAACCGGAATTTACTGAAAATTTAATGAAAGCAGTTTTCAAATAATATAAAAAATACAAAACTTGATCCGATTGATGCTTTTTTACAATGATGCTACAATATACCGTCTGGTTTAAAATATTCCAGTTTAACGATTAAAATTAGGATCTTGAAATAAAATATATGAAAACGGTAAATGAAGCAACAAAATGTTGGTATCCATATTTTTAGTGGGAAAATCTAGGTTATTTTTTTCTTTATCTTCCAATTTAGGAGCAAAGAGCGTCTTCTACGGCTGTTGTTTTATTTCCACCTTTGATTTATCAAGTTTTTTCGCTTCTGCTAGCTAGTTACAACTTTCGTTTTCCCTTGCACATTTCAGTCCAATTTTAAATTCATCTCCATTTCCGATTATTCGGCCAAGGGCACTGTAATATTCGCCAAATGCTCTTTTGTTCCATGTCTCCTACCCATACAAAAGTTCTGATTTATACACGAGTAGATTATTTGTACTTTAGTCTCGCGGGACAGGACACAGTTTTTCCAAGTTCTATTTAACATTCTTAAATTCAAATCCAGCTTTGTTTATGCCATTATTTATGTATTTCTCTATCCCACCGGATTTGCTATTGTGCAACCAAGTTATACGAATTGGTTAACACCTTTAATTTGTTGTTATTTTATGTATAGTGGTCTTCATTGAATCATCAGTTTCGTAATATTAAAGTGGATAGCTGAACTGGCAAACGGTTCGTTGACTAAATTTTTTTTATCTTATTGCATCAATATTTTAGACAAAAAACGAAAAAACGTAGCAGTAGATAATGCAATCAACGATTTTTTTTCAAATATCGATGATCATTGAATTTTGAAGGACATGAAGAAAGATGCTTTACTTTGCAAAAGAACCCTTGTGAAACTTCCGCCAAAAATTCTAGTGAGATTTATGAATGTTAGTCCGGCAGTATTCCAAAAAAGCAAGTGATTGGAAAAGCGGAAAAGGTTCACTAACTGGAAAATGGCATTCATCCTGAAAAGAGGCAATTTAGTTTTAAATAATGCAATCACTTCCTGGCAGCTGAATTATAAGTAACATCACGATATATAGAGCAAACAAATATTTTGTAGTTCAACATCGTTTCACCACCGGAAATGTTATTTCCATCAGACTAGTATTAAAAAACTTACCACTTGCGAAACAATAAAATAACTGCCTTGGAGTTCAGCAACTACTGTTATTGCCAGGAATTGATGACATATTGGATATCAGGAGCCATTTTAGACGATAAAAATAAGACGGCTTCTTGCAATGTTGAGCAATGTCCTTTGAAATTTGTAATATCCCTGCTACATTAAAACGAGTAATGAAGATTGTTCCATAAGAGGCCTAATTTTAAGTAATGCTAACTTTATTGGTTAATAGCGAATTATCGAGGAAGCCAACCCTAAGTAAATCCAAAGTATTGTTAATGCCAACAGACTAAAGTTGGCCACCGTATCATAATGTAGCGTTTTCAATAAGGAGGAGGTAAATAACCTGGTTCACACATTATCGAGAGGATGAGTGACAAATTATTCCAAGAAGCTAGCAGCCGGAGAAAAGTTGTACACACAAAAGAATATCAATGAACTGAGGAGTTTTCTAGGACTTTGCTCGTACTAAAGACAAACTTTATATTTCCTAAACTGCGTCTTAATTATTAACAAAATATATCACAGTTATTATGCCTAGGCTAAAGACAGTTATAAAAAAGCCTATAACATTTACAATTTATGGTCTCGATTTGACATAGCACTGTAGTTAATTCCTTTAATGTTAACTTTGATTGCCGAATAGTTCGTGTGGGGTGATGTTTAACTGAACCCTTTAGTCGGTAAATTTCCCATGACCTGATTGGTAGAACGAGAATTAGTCTGAGACAGATAATCCAATCAACTGTTACCCTTTTTGTCATCGGACACTGAGAATTCAGAACGATTGTAGGGACAAAAAAAAAGAGTAATGATGGTTCAGGATGAAGAGACATATTGTGTAAATAGGATAGGATGATTCGACTTAAGATATGAAAGTTCGGCAAATTGATGGGATGTCTTTGGTCATAGGAACATTCTACGTGCTTGAGGCATCCTCCGACGCACAAGATATATTTGCCATCCAGATACGGAAGTAAAGTTGACAACGTGACCTTCGTTATCTGATGTTCTAGTTTAAGTATCCGGATTTATTCTTTGCAGTGTTGAGATTAAGCACAGGCCTATCAGCAATTATCAGTCGACGAGAAGTGACCATTACTCCAGACAATTGTTACTCATAAAGGTGCGTTTAGAGTAACCCGTCTTCAATTTGGTATTAGGTCAGCATCTGGAATATTTCAGTCTTTTATCGAAAATCTTCTGAGAAATATACCACGGGTATTACCCTACTTCGATGTCATTGTGGTTGCAGGACATAATAAAATGGAACTGGCTGATCGTTTAAGTGAAATTTTTTACGTTTTGACAAATCTAAACTACGTCTACATCGAGATAAATGCCAATTTTTAGTTTCTTTAATCGATTTTCTTGGTTTTAAAATTGATGTTTTGGGGATCAGACCTACATCCGATAAAATTCAAGTTATTTAAAATGCACCGCAACCAACCGATAAAAAGCATCTCCAATCATTTTTATGACTGCTCAATTTTTATCATTATTTTTGGCCCCAGAAAGCGACAATTAAGAACTTTTCATTGTTTATTAGATAAAAATCAAAAATGGATTTGGACGGAAAATCACAAAACATCATCGGATCAAATATTATTACGTTATAATCAAGATTTGTCACTTCTGCTTATTTGCGATGCTTCGTCATGTGGTCTTGGTGCTGCGTTATGTCATCTAATGGAAGATGGAAAGGAAAAACCTTTTTCACTTTATTCAAGAACAATGTCGAAAAGTAAACGAAATTATTCACAAATTGACAGGGAAGCGGTAGCTCTAATGGCAAGGTTAAAAAAATTAAATAAATGTATCTACGGAAGACATTTTAAGATAATCATTGACCATCGACCGTTGTTGGGGATTATTCAATCCACATAAACAGATTCCAAATGAAATGTCATCTCATATGCTTAGAGAAGAATTTCCCTGATGGCATACGATTATGAGATAATTCATTGCACTGGAAATAAAATGAGTAATGCAGATTTTTTAATTTGTCTCCCATTGTCTGACTCATCTACATTTATGAAGAAATTCTTATGACCTCAAACTTAGTAAAACCAGTTTTATCGGCTAATGATATAGCTAAAATAACATCGAATAACCCAGCTCTTGCTAAAGTTTTTAGCTGAATGTCAATAGGCTTGATGGCCAGACAAACTACCTAAACTTGTATGCTATGCCAGGAAACGAGACCAGATCCTATAGTCAAGCCGAGGTGCATTTTTGGCGAATCAACCATAACTCCTTGGTTATACGGATTCATATTGATTTCGCTGGTAATAAATAAGAAAATGTTGGTCATCGTTGACTCTTATTCCAAATGGTCAGAAGTACGTTACGTCAAATCAACGTCTACAAATTGTGCAATAGAATCATTACGGTCTTCACGACACATGATCTTCCAGACACCATTGTTTCTGACAATGGAACCGCCTTCACCTCGGAAGCATTCCGAGTATTTTGTGAAGATAACCTTATAAGGCATATTTGCTGTGCACCATTTCATCCTTCTTCAAATGGACAGGCTGAATGAATAATTCAAACCACCAAAAGTTATTTGAAAAAACTTTCGGATAGCTCATACATTAAACTACATCTTGCAAGGTTTATAATGAGCCAGCACATAACTCCATCCTCGTCCACGGGATGATCGCCATCTGATTTATTGTATAATTGTCAAATTAAGACATATTTCGATATATAAGATTCATCCGAACTCTATTGCGGTGACCTGAGACCAAATCAACCAGGAAATTTTTGGATAACGATTTAGTAAGAGCACATAATTATTCATATGGATGAAAATGAATAAAAGGAGTGGTAATAGAGTCGAATCGGGTCAAACTATAAAAAGGCATGTAGATCAATTACGAAGACGTTTTAATCATCAAATTGATTGAGATAAAAGTATCACAGAAAATAGCTAACCGATTCATCCAGCAGAACCAGTTGCTGTATCCATAGAAAAGATCACACCGCCTTCAATATCATCAACTATTTTCGAACCGACTGTAGTACTACAGACGTCATCATTTTCAAAAAATTTCAAAAATTTGATTAATTCATTAACATTAAGTTCTTAATGCAAAAGTGTGTAAAGTAATTCAGCCTACAGAAATTTGGATTAATTTAATTTATTGATTATAATTATTGAATATCGTCAAAATGCCGGGTGATGACGAGCACCCAACAGATAATGTTGAGTTGAGTATTTAACATTTAAAGAGCGTCAAAGCAAGTCTTAAATATCGCGTAAAGTAGTTTAAAAATAAAGTTGCGAACGATTACACAACTATTGGCGAGTTGGACTCTGCATTAAACCGACTGCATCTTGCGTACTCGAAGTATGATACAACTCAAACGGAATTAGAATCACTTGATAATAGATCGGGTGAGCATTGGGACATATTTGAGGATGATTTTGGTTTGGTCGAATCTAGTATATTGAATAAAATTCGGGAATTAAATGTCAAAACAAAAGAAGAGCCATCGGTTGTAAAAACCGAAAGAAAGTCGAGAAATCCGATTTATAACGTCTCTATAAAATTACCCGAAATAAGTTTTGCTAAATTTAATGGAAGTGAATTGGGATTTTCGCAGAATATTAACTGACTTAATTTAAAACCACGACAAATTGAGCAACATCGCTAAGTTCCATTACCTTGTCTCTTGCTTACGTGAAATTAATTCAGTCGCTTCCAATTTCAAATAAAAATTACCGCGGTGCATGGTAAACTTTGACTGATCATTACAACAATGAAATAATAATTCAAAAAACTCATATGAAGTATCTTTATGAGAAAAAAAGCCGATCGAAAATTCATCGACTTCGCTTCAATCGTTTATCGATATTGCCAAAAAACATTATAACGCCCTCAAGTCTCTCAATTTATCCGTTCAGCATTGGGATCTTTTTCTTATTAATCATTTGAGTGATCGTTTGGATGATGCTTCTCACATTGAAGAAAAAAATCTCCCGTTGATAAAATTCTTTCGTTCGATGAATTAACCGAAGTTCTACAGCTATGATGTAGAATTTTTTCGTAAAAAAGCATAATTTGTCCTCAAACAGTCTGAATGATGCCCATCGAACACTAAATAGTCAAGAAGTTGCATGTCGTTATGTTCCCTAAAGCATCATACTCTATTGCAATTCGGGCGAACTAAATTTCAACATTATCCTTCACATAAGTCGCCTTCTGAGCCGTTGTCTAAATCATTTGTTGTACCGCACAAAAATTCATCAAACAATCTTTCAGAACAAAAGTGTTCTATCAAATTTCCAGCACAATCGTAGATTAATAATAATATATCGCTATCCGAGTTACCACAAAATGAATCAGATCAAAAACATAATCTTTCGTCGCTAAAAACTGAAAGAATTGTAAGGAAATCTCAAATTATGTTGGCTACAGCAGTCGTTTGGATTCACAGTTCCGTAGGTAAACGTTTTAAATGTCGTGCCCTGTTAGACAGTGGCGCTCAATCTAATTTTGTTACAAAAAAAATAGTTCAGTGGTTAAACCTTAAAACAACTATGACAAACGTTGTTGCGTATAGGATAAATGGAATCATTTCAACACTGACAAAAAAGTCAAAACATTTGGTTGAACATCGAATTTTAGTATTTCAATTGAGTGTCTCATTAAAAAAATATTACTGGTGTGCTTCCATCACATCCAGTAAACATTGATTCAAGTTTGATACCCCAAACCATCGAATTAGCTGATCCATGCATGGTTCTATGAACTCGACAGAATTGATCTGCTCTTGGGAGCAGAAGTCTTCGCAAAGGTCATCTTGAATTAAACAATAAATATTATATGAGAAACTCCGTTCATCAAAACTCGCTTCGGTTACATTGTCATGGGGAAAATTAGCGATAATCCAAGAGTCGTCGATTCATCAGTAAATAGACGTCTGTCACTTTGTTATGTTCCTTTGAATCGCTAAATTAGCAAATGCAAAAATGTTGAGAAATTGAACCGATAACTCTCAAAAATTGTCGCTAGAAGAAAAACAATGTGAAAATCATTACTCCAAATATGTCGTTCGCTCAAAATCGGGAAGTTATTGTGTTTCTCTTCCAGTAAGATGGAACAGTTAGGAGATTCTTCAATCAATGCGCTAGAACAATACGCACAGATGGGATAGGCGATTAACTTTCAATCCGACACTTTATGAAAAATATTCTGAATTCATGACAGAATATATAGATCTTCATCATATGGAAGATGTCAACAACCCCAAAGAATCAAATTGGGTTTTCCAACGGTATCAGATCTGTGCCATCGAGATTCTAAAAATTCGTCGCCAATCGAATCTCTAAAAAACAAGATTTGACTTCACCCAATCGTTGATATTAAGTCTCAATTTTTCAAAATCTATCTAATGCTGCGTCTCGTAGTCAGATACCTTCGGAATTCATAAAAAAATCAAATTGGTGGAATGGTCCAGATTTTTTGAGCGATCCAATTTTGGTCATTCCAAATCAGCCAGTCGATCAAATTTCCAAAAAAACCAAAGCTCATCAGTTGTTGGAAATTTATCCGGCAATGTCAGTCAGGATAAAGGATGAAAAAGATGGTGATTGGAAGTGCTTAAGTAAGCAAATTCCAGCTATCCAACTTCGCTTCGTGTCTTTGGATTTGTACTGCGATTAAATTAATAAAAGCAAGAATAAATCTTCGTAAATGTAGTAATTCCCCATCTGGTCCGAAAAACTCCGTTGTCCTATCTGTTCAGCCGCTTTCGGTTACGGAGTTAGATAATTCCTTAAAAGTCATTGTGAAACACATTCAAGAAAAGGGATATTCCAATGACATTAAATATCTTCAAAAAGGTCGTACATTTTCCGGTCAAAGTAATTTTAAATCATTAAATCCATTTATGGATGACAAAGGTGTTTTGCGCGTTGGTGCCATGTTAAAACACTCTAATCTTCCATTTAACCCAAATTCTGTTACCCGCCAGCCATTTATTTACAAAATTATTGATCAACTATGAGCATAATCGACTTCTGCACGATGGCGCTCAGGCATTGTTGTTTAATTTAAGACAGCGATTTTGGATTATTAGTGGTAGAAGCTTCTGTCGGAAAACATCCAAAGTTGTGTACGGTGCTCGACCTCATCCTCGAACCTTGGAACAAATTATGGGTCAACTTCCAGAACGCCATGAAAACCCACCGACATTTCTGGGAAGAATTCTTTTGAATTCTTGACTTTGGATCTCTAAAGTTGTTATATTTCACATTGTACTATATTTTACATAATCACTTGTGACTAAATTATTGTATTATTAACCATTGTTAGGTTAAATGTAGGTCAAGAGAATGACCTTACTTCATTTGTGTTATGTGTTATTGCCGTTATTACGAGCAAATTTCATCTTAAAATATAATTTAATGTAAACCTGATGGTACCAGTCCCATTTAACCGTATTCATTTACTATATCTGTCTTACAAGAAGTTGTAAAGCGTTTTTTCTATCAAACACTGATATATCATTATTTGTTGAATATGGACGAATTCTTTGACGAATATACATTTAACAAATCCTTGTTGACTAATTATTGGAGTACACCGTTTTCTCTATTTATTTACAGCCAAATATCTCGTAGAGCGATTGTTATGCGTTTTTGTGAAACACAGGAATGACTAATCGATTAATGAGTTGAAAGTTTTTCATCGGTATCAGTTGTTATTGAATACTGAATATGATTCTATTATCTGTGATTCTATATTTTACGCGCGTGATGCTTTATTTATCAGCCAATTAGAGATTAGAGATAAATTCAGGGATTAATGTAGATTAGAGTTAAACGGTGGCATACTGGAGATGCTGAGAAGAGGTGACAGAATGCATAGCAGTTCATTATGATTGTGATTGTCTTATGCTAACAGTGGTTTGAATATTGGTTACCGGGAAACCAGACCAGTAAGGTATTACTGACATACCTTTCTTATCCCTACCCCACAAAAATTTACGAACTGTGGGCCACCAAGGTGTCTGGAACCTGGTCGATCTCAATAATTTAACTAGTATCCTGCTTTATCGAACCAAGTATATGTAAAAACGGGGGTACGGTGGGCTCGGCCAACTTCGGGATATCCGGTTAATGCTTGGCCGTACATTCTAAATCAATCAATCATCTCCAGTTAGATGTTTTTTACTGAAGATAATTCATAATGCTTCCATTTTAACATACAAATTTATTTCTCATCCTTGGTACATAATTAATTCAATTTTCTTTGGACAAAACTCCACATCCAAATTACTTTCATCGAATTGATCCAACAAAACAATTTCATACGTAATTAAGCTACCAACCATCTAAAAAATAAAGTGGAAAAACGTTAGGACATAGTTTACTAATTTACAGTATCAAGCTTACCGCAAATATTAATCGCCGCGTAATATAAAAATAATTATTACCAGAAATAGCCACACAATCATTTAGTAGTTGCTCCGAAAATCGTTCAGCTTCGATCGACCATGCATACGCTGGCACCTGTCTTAATATCTCAATCGATTGTATCGATATGTCATTAATTTGGGCGGCCGCAAACAGCACCGATAACATTCGCATAATTATAAACAGCAACGAAAACCAAAAATAAATTTTATTGAACAGGAACGGGAAGTAACTAGAATCAGGAAATTTTTGTTATGCTACTCTCAACGACCCATTACACATATATAATACTAACCTTACACTATTGTAGATTTGTTGACAGACAAAGTATAAATTACTCGAGCACGATAATATAACAATGTACTTGATTTGAATATTTACAAAATTAACGAGTTCAGTTAGGTGTATATAGTCCTTCCGAACATCGATCCAAAAAATTTCAGCCACCGACTGTCGTTCCACCGATTTCACGCGCTCGTTAATTTGTTGAAAGCGACAAACGAGTCCAATACTTATCATTACGATGAAGACATCTACAAAGGTCCAGGTTATAGTCAATACCATATTGATCCACTACAAAATGAAAATGAATTAATAAGATGTCACGAGTAAGGTACGCACGCGCTCAACAGACTTGACTTAAAAATATTAAATACGTATTGTATCCGAATACTTCAAAATATGGATATTTATTGTACACATTGATAACCTGGAGTAAAGTTTCGTTATAGTTGCATTCATGTTTTCGTTTGTAGGCCGTATACCATCCCTGAACGAGGCTGAGTGAATGTTCAACTGGAAATAAGATTTTAACGTTAGACAATTACTTATATACGATTGATATAATGTTACTTACTAAGTGCAAAAAATAATATGGTGAATGCTGCTAGCCGTACTTTAAACTGTACATTATGTTTCAACGGCCGGTACGGTAGTTCAAAAAATATTATTTCATTACGATACCATTGTGCCAGCAGCGCATTCCAGTGTATCGAAACTTGAAATAAAAGCATTTGGCCCGAAATATTTGTTAGGTAAAATACAAAATCACCAATCACATTGATCGATAGACGTTCACCGTAGACCGATCCCAAAAACAAGATGAACTCAAATTGTGCCGCAACAATACCAATTATTGAGACTAACGTATAAATCGATATCCATTTGAACTTGATATCGTTTAAATTTTTACTTAACACACTCGACAATGGCATCAATGTGAAAATTTGTCCCAATCGTATCACTGTGGAAAAGATAAAAAAAATTAAAATTACAAATTGATTGAAAGTCACCATATGTGTCGACGGAAATTAAGGACCTAATTTGATCAACCTCATGTGATGCTGGTCAATTGTATATAAAGGAAATGAAATTTCTTATGTTTATCATTCAACAAGTTTATTTTAACTCGATAACAATCTTCAAGTCGAAAGGACCATTATGTCAATATCGAACAATAAAATATTTTTAATATGTGCAATTTTCGTAGTCGGATGCTTAGTGGAAAATTCATACAGTAATCCGTATCCACAAATTGGTGAGTATCTTAAAAATTTCATAAATGGAAATTTTTCCAAAAAAAAATAAAAAAATTTATTATAGAAATTATGGGAGGATATGACATTCTTGGTGTTTGCATCCGGAATTGTGCCCAGTGCAAAACAATGTTTGGAGGCCATTTTAATGGACAACTGTGTGCCGAATCGTGTATTAAATTTAATGGTAAAATTATACCGGATTGTGAGGATTTGGGATCCATAACGCCATATTTAAATAGATTTGACTAAATTTGACAGTTCTTTTTTGTAAAATGCTATGCTTTACTGGAATGAATAAATAATTAGCTTTAAAATAATACAAATGTTTTGAAAATTGATTGAAAAAGCCCCAATTATTTTCGTGGGTTGTAAATTGATAGTTGTATATCACCATTTTGGCATCCAAATCGAGAGCCTGTAACTATCGGTTGGTTTTTACTATACATTTTCACCTTAAATGGCTTTAGCGATATTATACTACTGTGAATCAGTTTACAAGTCTTATATTTCATAAAAAAGTTTGTCCATAATGAAAGAACTGACAGCGTTCGTGAAAAGGTGGATTAAGTCAACGCTCGCCGTCGAGTTTTACCACCATCGGGATACAATTTTGAATTTTTTAAGGCTTTAGAAACTAGGCACTATTACTGTCGAGCATTCTATGACATTACAAAAAATAAATTACAACAAAAGCAGTCAAACAAGATAAAATTAACCCCAACATGTAATTACGTGGAATCTAGCAAAAGGTCTATGCCATAATAAGCACTCCAAATTCATGTACAAAATGTTCATTCGTTGATCACGCATTAGCAGAATGTCCAACATTTACTGAATTGTCTGCACTGGATCGTATATTATTTTTAAAAACGTGCCTTTCTCCAAGATTAAGCAAAGAAAAAGGATGTAGCAGTTGCCTCAAAAGGCATCACACTGTGGTGCATTTTGAGTCTCTAATTAGGCTCATCAGCTACCCAACATCTAATCCCGAAGTCAAATAAAATTTTCTGGGGACAGAAGGATTTTGTCAAGATTAAGGTATATAAGTCGCAACCAAAATTAATGGTATTGATCTAAATAGAGTCATAACTAATTTTGTGGTAAAGCGGTTTAAACTAACACTGAATCTTCGCAACCAAAAGTCTAATATTGCCGTCGGTGTAATTGATAATATTTAAAAGACCTTAAAGGCCACGTGTTTTAACAACAAATTTAATAATTCACTAAAGTTTGCAACTGGTGGATCCATACTTTTTAAAAGGTCAAAAAACTAATTCTGGATCTAATTCTTCCTGGTCAAGTTAAGCTCGTTAAAAACTAGCCAATCTTACAAAAAACTAAACTAGACTGGATAATTGGTATGTACCCGCCTTGAACACCGCTGTTGTGAACTGTACGCACTCACTTATCCACAGTATCTGGTCGTATTGACTTATCTACTGTAACTTATCGATAATCGATATTATTTAGAGTCAAATCAACTAATATATTGTCCTGTAACTATTGCAAGTACCAAGGGTATCATTTTTTACAATGCAGAAAAAATGTTACCCCAACAACAAAAGTGAAGTTAAGGAAATCACAACAGAAATATTACAAACTCTAGGTACTTGCAATGCTCAAATTACTATTTCAAATTTCAATAATATCCACCAAACATTTCATATAATCTCTGATGTCTTCCCTGTTTCATGTGATGTTATTTTAGGGAGTGATTTTTTAAAGAATTATCATTGTAAGATTGATTTTGGCACCGTTATACATTAAAAATTGTCACTGAAACCGAAATAGTACAATACGAATTACGAAGTGCCAAGTTCATTAATCTTAGCATTCACTCTTTGCTAGGGGATACTAAAATCCCAGCCAGTTCTGAGAAAATGCTAAGATTGAATACTAATAAACCAAATGGATCACAGTCGTTTTGGGTATCCAAGCAGATAATGTCTGGTTGTTTTGTAGACAACTGTTAAGTCTAAACTTCGGATAACTCAGCTTATGTTAGTGTCGTAAATACAAATGATTATCCAATGGAGTAACATGATATTGCACTAGACCTCTATGACATTGAAAATTATGATTGGATTAACATTAACTCGTATAGGAAAACTCTTTGGAGTCTAGATAAGCATAAATTCTAAAAATTTTCCGAGTCTATAATGATTGTTTCTTCCTTGAAGGGGAAAGGTGTTCTGTTACTAAACACTGCCTTTTTATACTAAGTCATATCGCATACCTCATGCCCTAAAATCTTAATTAAATTTACAGATGTAAAATATGCTAACAAATGATATAATAGTTCCATGGAACTCTCCTATTCTACTATTTCCCAAAAAGAGCCATTAAACTTTCAAAATGAACCAAAACAAACAAGTGAACGAAAAATTGGAGGCTTGGAGTAGATTTTCGGAAATTAAACCAACAGTCGATATAGGAGATGCATATCGACTACCCAACATTCCTTATATCTTAGATCAACTAGGGAAAGCCAACAACTTCAGTAGATTAGATGTAAGCAATGGTTATCATCAAGTTGCCGTTGAACCTACCGATCAAATGAAAAGTGTATTCAGTACGAAATTGGGCCAATTTGAATTTCTACGAATGCCATTTGGGTTGAAAGGGCATCCAGCCACTTTCCAGATTTAATGAATACCGTACTCTCCAGTTTAACCGGCATCAAATGCTTCGTCTATATTTAGATGATAAAGTTATCTACGGCCACGACTTAGTAGAACTTAATAAGCGTCTATGGTGCCTACAACACAATTACTTAAAGCTCAACCTATTGAAATGTAACATTTTAAAAAAGGATCTTTACTATTTAAGTCACATAATTACACAAAATGGTATACGGCCAGATTCAAAAAAATTTTTGGGTTCATTGGGTATTTATTATTACAGGCGATTTACATGAGATTCTGCTTAAATTGCACAACCACTTACTTGTCTACTGAAGGAAAATGGAAAATTTATATGGGATCCCTTTTGTGAAGAATAATTCATTCGTTTAAAAACATTTCTGATCAATACTCTCATACTAAGTAACCAGATTTCTTAAAGGAATTGGTAGTAACCACGGCAGCAACATTAAAAAGGAATTGCTATCCGTAATTTGGGTGGTCGAGCATTTTCGGCCGTATGTGTTCGGAACAAAATTGGTCGTTATAAGTAATCATCATCCTTTGGTCTAACTGAAAACTTTAAAAAATAAATCGAGATTAACTAGATGGCGCCTTAAGCTAGAGGAATATGACTTTTCAGTCAGGTATAAACAGGGAAAATAAAATATAGTAAAATATAGCTTCATACTGAAAAATTATAACTCGTATAGTCAAACTAAGAAAAAAAAGGAAGAAGTGAAACTGGATGAAAATTGTTCAAAAGATTAAAATAAAAATTCCTTACCTGCACCGATATAAGCTCAGAATTAGTAAAACCAATCTTAAAAGGTATAAATTCGGAAATTCAAAAGCTTAATGACGAGTCACAGATAAACAAGTTGACTAAAGAATATCATGTTATTCCATTGGGTGGACCTTCTGGAGCGTACAAACCTTACCGCCGTTTAAAATGTTACTACGAATTTTCCAAAATGTATAAGAAAGTAAATGCATTTATTAACCATTGCCAAAAATGTCAAAAAATAAGGTCACACAAAAGAATAAGCTACCAATGGCCATTACAACCACTTCGACCCACCCTTTCCATAATATATCTCTGGACATTGTAGGTGCCTAACTGTCTTCGTATAACAATAATAAATACATACTAACTTTACAGGGCGACCTGACGAAATTTTCTTTAGCAGTACCATTACCTAGTCAGGAAGTAAAAAATATTTCACAAGTTTTCCTTTTAAATTTGATTTGTCAGTTTGATGCTCCTAGTTAAATATTAACAGGCCAGAGATCCAATTTTATGAGCCATGTGTTTAAAAATATTTGCCGTAAATTAAACATCGATAAATTAAATTCTACTGCTTACCATCCGCAGACTAATGGCGCTCTCGAAAGATCGCATCGAACATTAGGAGATTATTTAAGGAATTTCACATCCATTAAATTGAAATATTAGCTCGGTTAGCTCGGAAACAGTTACTTTTCAGAAAATACAAGTCAAAGGAATATTTTGACCATAGTAAGAAACGTACAATTCAACGTCGGTGATTACGGAATTTTTACCAATGAAGCTCGTAAGGGTACACTATCACCTCCTTAAGGGTAAACTATCTTATTGTTAAACTATAATATCTAATGAAAATACTGAAATACAAGTTACAAACAAATTAAAAGTAGTGCACAATAAAAGACTAAAATATTTACTAATAAATATTACAATTTTATCAAAGCTTTAGGATTAATTTGGCAACCTGATCAAGACAGTTTGATTTTTGCGTATATAGTAGTTTTTTTTAAAAATGGCCAGTCTTTTTGATTCATTGGGACTTGTGGGTCTATTTGATATATATTCTTGACAAAACTATTTTACCAGGATCATGTAAAGCTGAAATATGTCTGGGTTCATCCTTTGAAATGTTAACTCGATTCAAATTGTGTTGACTTCCGTACACAAATTATAGATCTCAAAAATGAATTTGCATCTTTTATATAGATTTGTTTTAAAGGGTAATAAGGGTTACCCTTTAAAGGGTAATCCATTTGGAGCTTGCAATCGATCTACCGACGGAAACGTTCATCCATTGATTAAATAGACCGATTTCCAACCGAGGAATTACAAGGAAAATGAATTCCAGTAGTGCCACAAATTTCAAAATGAAAATCATTCAACTCCTTAATGAACGACGTTAAGAAACCAAAACAAAGATATATGGCAAATTGGTGCTCAGTATTTCGTGTTGTGGAAGTTTATACCACCAAATCGCTTATTTTTAGAGGATCATGGAAAGAGTTGGTCAAGATTGCAAACGGCATTGAATGAGATGATATTACAGTGGATAAACCCAATACTGTTATTTGATAGGTAGCACCTATCATTAATTTTCGGCAACCCACATATATTTCCGCAACCCCGAACGATCATAATCCGTTACGTCCATGCCTGAATTATTCGAATCACCTCTATTTGTTCCGTCTAGTTTGGTTTGAACTTAGTAAATACCCTATTCAAAAATGGCAACAAACGAGCTTAAACTACTGTTCATCCAGAAAATGGCCGGAAAATTTTGCTACGCGTGTTCACTAAAGAGAATAAGTTATAATTTCGTTTCTATAGGAATTAAATTTATACCCGAAAACGGATATTTTCTTCCTCAAGATCTCTCTGTCAAATGCATTAAAATTTACCAAAATCAATATGCTTTGCTAGGCATCTCGAAAATTTGACCCAATGAAGCTACACCATCAAAATAAAGAACATGTTTCAAAGGTTACTGCTCCAATGGCTGTACCGTATTAAACTGACACCAAACTTGCGATCAGTGGACATCCCTGGAAATAATTTATGACATTTACAAATTATAAAATGATTTAGTACATTTTGTTTGAGCCATTTGCCGGTGACTATAAGTTTGTGGCCATCATTCCGTGATATGTGTATTGGTGCTGTTGATTGTAATGTCAAGCTAACTGGATCACACAAACTACAACTATTAAAATCCATGTTACATGGTGAAGCGGCAGCATTGTTAAGGCACATTACCAAATTATCAAGAAGCTTGGAAAAAATTGGAACGGCAGATACAACAAAACGAAATCAATTGAGGCGAATCTATAATACAATCTTTTTTAGATCAACATTTGTGTTCTCGTGCCAACTCCAAGGATCTAAGCAACTATGTGGTAGTTCAGATGAGACTATTCGGGCTCTTCGAGCTTTGGGTCCAGAAAATGAAGGACTAGATCCCTGCTTAATTTACATAATATTAAACAAGCTCGATCCAGATTCAAGACAAATGTGAGCACAAACAACTGTTCATAATCAGCATCCAACGATTGAACAATTTTTGGAGTGCCTTAACAATAGATGTAATGCTATCGAATCGTATTCTCATATTGATACAAAATCACAAAATCAAAGGGTAGCTTCACACTGTAAAACAAGCTCATTTGCCATCGAAACTAAATTCTTCTGCATGAACTGTAAAAAAAATTTCTGTACATTTTCTAAGACATTATCTGTATAAATGCCCAAGTTTTAAAAATATGGATATAAAGTCGCGTTTGGAATTTGTAAAGCAAAACATCTGTGACAAAACTATTAAAAGAGGACATTTTGCAATGCACTGCTTTTTCAAAACCAGCTGCTTAATTCGCCAAAAGAATCATCATTCGCTTCTTCAAATACCAGAAACCGATTATCAAACTTCTCATCATTTATACACTATCATAATCATTGTTATCAGCCATCTTTGGCTAATCTTCAGATAAAATCAATTAATTAACATCTATAACATCACCTCATTGCAATAATACATCAAATGCGTCTAATTTAAATAATGCTACTTACTCAAGAAGCACCACCGATGCCACAAAAACACTATTATCAACTTTAAATCATGCAGTGGAATGAACCAGCTCGAGCATTGTTAGATTCCAGATCGAAGTTGTGTTTTATCATCGAGTCTTGCATTCAACGCCTTGGTCTATCAAGAACGAAATCAAATCTACAAATTTACGGCCTAGCATCTGTTCCCGCAGGAAGAACTAAAGGAAAAACATCACTTGTCATTAATTCACGTGTAAATCCTAATTACACTCTAAACATGACAACACATATAGTAAACACTATTACGTCTAGGTGGCCATCAATGAGCTTTAATGTATCACTACTATCGATTCCAATCAACATGGAATTGAATATTTCTTTGAAATCCTTGGAACTGAAAAACAAACTAAAGAAAGTGATACGTCGATGTTTGCAGAAACAAATAATTATATAAATACCGATAATACTCAAGATCTTTTGAAGAAGTTTTAAAAAATTGTGGAGGTTCCAAATGAAACAGCTCAAATCGAAAAGGATGATAATTGCGAAAAGTTTTATAAATTAACATCAGCGCCAACTAACGATGGGCGATATCAATTTAGGCTGCCATTCAAAAATCAACGACTCAAATTAGGAGAAACGTATTCATCAAATTGCATTTGTTGCCGACACAGAAAAAATATATCGGCAAATTCGATTGCATCCTAAGGATAAGCCAACTAATTATTTGGTGATAAAATCGCAATTTAAAGGTCTATATGCTAGATACGGTTACATATGGTCTAGCAAGTGCTCCATTTATGGCCGTGCGAACATTTAAGGCTATTGCACAAGAGAAGCTAACCGAATATCCAGAAGAATCAGCAAATATAATGAACGACTTTTACGTTGATGATCTTCTTTCGGGCGCACAGTAAATTGGAAAAGCAAGGAGATTGAAGGAAAACATTATCAAAATTTTTGACAACCACGGGTTGCATTTACAAAAGTGGCGATCAAACTCCAAAGAAAATTTTTGCAACCATTTTCAACGTCAGGAGTTAAAAATATTCCCAAATTAATTGGAAATGAAGAACGCATGAAAACTCTTGGCATCATTTAGGATTCACAAGCTCATGTATTTACATTTAAAGTCAACCTAAAGTCGTCGGAGAAATGGCAAATTCACAGCCCAGTTAAATTCCTCTTCACGCATTCTCCAATGTGTCTGAGATGGCATATGGTTGGGTGGTGTACGCTAAAAGCACATATATACTGATGGTACTGTTAAAATATCACTTGTGTGTGCAAAAAGTAAAGTCGCTCCAATAAATCCAATCACCTTACCTTGATTGGAGCTGTGTGCAGTATTTTTAATGTGCAAATTAGTGCAAATTAGTTCAATCAACGGTTTTCGGTGGTCAAGAAGTACAAGTATACGCATGGACTGATTCAATGGTTGTCATTCATTGGCTCTATAGGAAAAACTATAGTCAACCGTACCTGGAAAGTGCTTAAAATCATTCTGAATATGTCTTGGTACCATGTTCCTACAAGGCCAAACCCGGCTGATTTAATCTAAAGAGGTGCTCAACCGGATAAATTGAATAACGTGGAGACGTGGTGAAATGGACCACTATGGTTGACTAAAGATGTCACACATTGGTCTAATACAAGGAAAACAGAAAAAAAATCGAAGATTCGGTCCTTGAGACAAGAAAACATATTCTTGCTGTGACGGAGCAAGAGGCAAATAAGATTAATCAGTTGTCAAAAAATGTTTCGACATGGTTCAAACTTAAGAAAGTAGTAAAGATCATGATACGATTTGTTAAACGTAGTTATAATTTGAAACGTGCAAGGTATAGCATTCAAACAAGAAATCGAAGCTATTCAAAACAACAAGCAGTTACACCCCAAATCAAAATTATTGGGACTTGATTTATTCATAGTCGATAAAGGTATTATTCGAGTAGAAGGACGTCTTAAGAATTCTAATATAGAATTTTCTGCCAAACACCCTGTCATAATACCATATCACAAAATCAATCAGTTAATAATTCATGAAATTCGTCTTCCAGCATCAAAATTTACTGAAAGGCCACCGTTTCTAAATGTGGAAATTGATAACGCAGGTCCAATTTATGTCAAGTCAGAGCTAAACCGAAATGCCCGTATGAAGAAAGCATACCTAACTCTATTTGTCTGCTTATCAATAAAGGAAGGATATATAGAGGTAGTTAGCAATAAGACCTCGGAAGCATTTTTAGCTGCTTTCAAGCGAATTATGATACGTCGCGGTATTCTAGAAAATGTACATTTTGTGACAATGGATCCAACTTCATTGCTGGCAATATAGAATTAAAAATTTTACAACGAGAATTATTGCAACATTTTAAGCGTAATGATATAATTACTTACGGTTCTTAACAGGCTTAAATTACAGGCTCTTAACAAATGCTAAAGCGATCTGCAGCAAACGAAAATATTCCCCTCTAACGGTAAAGGAGTTGGAAAATTCCACCAGCCAGGTAATAAGATATGTTCAAAGTTTCGAATTCGTTAACGAAATAAAGGAGCTTACGAGCAATACGACCCGAAGTATCCCATCATTCTACCCAAATCTCATATCCTGAGTAGAATGGCAACTTTTTATGTTCATAGTAAATATCTGCATCTTGGCCCTTCCTTATCATCCCATCCTCTTCGTCAAAAATATTGTATTGTCAAAGGCAGGAGTCTAGTGAGGGAAGAGCTGCAAAAATGCGTTAATTGCTTCCGACAAAGACCGACCACTGCAAAACAGCTTTAGAATCACGCCGGCAAGACCCTTCAGTAAATGTGAAGTGAACTCTGCTGGTCCAATTTTAATTGCAAATCAAGGAGGTCGAGGAGCTAGAATGACAAAGGGCAACATAGCCGTATTTGTTTGTATGGTAACAAAGGCCATTCATTTGGAAGCGGTAACAGATCTCACTAGCGATGCGTTTATTTCTGCTTAACAAAACGGGAACTTAAAGATGTATACAAAATGTTAAAATCACAAACATTTAATTATCTTACTGCATAATATTTGGCACAAAATTCGATTCATTGGCATTCAATATGGCCAGCTGCTCCTCAGTTTGGGGGTTTATGGGAGGCTGCTGTGAAAACAGTGAAATCACACTTAAACAAGGCCACAAGTAATTGCAATTTGACATACGAAGAGATATCCACGCTGTTAACTCAAATAGAGGCAATTTTAAATTCAAGGCCACTTTGTCCCTTATCTGAAGAGGACGCAACACCTGTTTACTTTTTAATAGGATCAACATTATCGTCAATCTCGGAGATTGATCCAGAAGACTTACCAATATCACGAATATCCCGATGGCAGTCAATACAACAACGAGTCAGAGATTTCTGGAATCATTTTAGCAAGGAGTATTTAAATTCACTTCAACAGCGAAACAAATTGCCTAAAATAATGGAACATTTAAAATTCATCGACCTAGTGCTAATTAAAGAAGATAATTTACCGTCACGTAAATTGGCATTAGGCAGAATTGTTGCAGTTCACTCAGACGAGAATGGATTGATACCGGTTGTGTCCATTAAAACTCAATCCACAATAATGAAACGATCAATTACAAAAGTATGTAAGATACCAACTAGCTAACAACTGGAGTTGTTAACGGGCGGTCTATGTTGAAGATGCGATTAAGTACTTCAAAACCCATCAAAAATTTAAAATTTAACTTAAATTCTTAAGTCTGTATTTTCATGCCAGCCTGTACTGGCATGGATGCTGGTTCATATTATGGATTCAAACACCGCAGCTTTAACCACTGCGCCAATTGCTCGTTAAAATTAATATTCCGCACTATATTTCTTCGACACAATGGCTGGTAAATTCTTCGGTAGTACATCCGATGGATTTCTCTACCTAAGACATTTTAAGGTTGGTAATAAATAATATCTAAATGTCGATCATCTCAAACAAACTGTTTTCCGGGTATGGAAGGCCATATCGAAGAAACGAGATTTTTTTCTAAAAATTTTAAAGTATTTACTACCATTTTGATTTTTCATCAGTAAAATTCAACCAAAGATGAAAAACAACAAAGTGTTTTACGTTCTGGCAATTTTTACAGCAGCCCTATGTTAAATTAGATCATATTAAATTTGATCACGAATTTAATATGTTATCGTAGAAAATTTGAGAACCCTATAACGAGGTCGTTTCCGCCAACTACCGATTCGTTTTTTTTACAAATCAGAAGCACCGATTTGTTGTATCAAAATACCATATAACTTTATTTACCTGGTCCAATGGCCCGATAAAAATACTCTTTTTCATATTTTTTATTATATTCCACCACCAACTGCCGATCACTTGCTTCACTCGTTATCGACGACACTGTAATCACACCATTACGAGTTAAATTCACTTTTTTTTGGTACAATCGTGTTTTTTTCACAATTCCACTGTCGTCGCCATCACCAAGTTTAATACTATACAATTTAGCCATTTAGTTAAAGCATAATCGCAATGCCTATAAAATATTAGCTAATTTCACAAAGCACTTTATTTTTTTACTAACTGACCAATAATAGCACTGTTTTGTGGCGGACGATTTACCAACTACTACAAAATATGCTTTGAACATGAATATAGTCTGTCCTATATAATCATCATATTTGCATGCTTCGATTAGGATCTTGTTTACATATAAATTCGAATAATTGGATTTATGTTGTTAGAATTCGTTTTAATTTATTTTTAATTTAAAATGTTGAAACTCGAAACGTATAGCTATATATACATATATGCTAAACGTAAAATGTATTTGAAGCATATAGTGAAGCCCTTTAGCATATATACAACAACGATAAATCAACAAGAATTGAAAATGAAAATTAATTAGCGGGAAATTTTATTTATTTTCGTTGTTATGAATAAATATTTGATTGAATGCAAAAATATAAAGAAAATCTGAATGTAATTGACTTTATTGTAATCACATTTTTTGAATAACATAATTTGTTTACATACTTGACATAAACATAAAGGTCATGTGTGTACGTCGCACAGTAAAATGCAGCAATAATAAGAATACTTATGGCCTGTTAATTAACAGCCGAACAGTTGTTGCAACATATAGTTATTTAATTATCTTATAATAATTAATTTTGAACTTCACTTAAGATTGTTTATATTTTTTTGCTAATAAATTTTAATTTCTAACAATTGTTAAATTCAACAATTTAGAAATCATAAAAAAAAATTAAAATAGATTTTCTTTAGTTTTAATTTTTTGTTTTATGGGTTTTACAAATATTACAAATATTGATTTAGACTTCGAGACCAAATAGGAAAAGGAAAGATTTGTCAGTAATGACAGAATTGGTCCGGTAGCCACTATTCAAACTACTGTTAGCATAAGACTGCTCTGCATTCTGTCATCTCTTCTCAGCATCTCCAGTATGTCACCATCCAACTCTAATCTGCAATGTTTCTCTAAAAAAAAAATCAATTAATGCGTTAATTTCTGCAAGCCGTAGGCTGTAATAAATTGGATTAGTTTTTGCCTGAAAATACAAATTAATGTAAATTAGATTTGTAAAAAATTTATTAAACATTACAAATCTATTGAATTTACCGTTTTATGACAAATCCGTCCAAACTTACTTTAACAATGGTTGCTGGATAAATAGTGCAAGCAATTACTAACACCGTTTCATCTTCATGTTGTGCGGTATGCACCGCAAAACAGTCACAATTTAATGATCCTATAAGAGCATTACCGCGGAAATAGGTAGAAATTTTGATTTTGGAATTTATCCTTTGCATACAAGAATAAGATACATGGACCATGTTTTGAAAATTACCTATGACTTATGATTTAAAGGTAATATTAGAGGTAATATTGAAAATAAAATTAAAAGATCTGAAGAAAAGTCAAAAATTCAGACAGAATTTAAAAAGAAACCTGGCATTACTATCGACACACCTAAGCAAGGGTTTGGAAATACTAATGAAAAGAACACCGCCAGAAGATTTTTTGCGAATAAAGAATTTTCAGCAAAAATAGCTAAAGTTGATTATGAGCTGATTAAGAGGTTTAAAGTACTCTTAAGTGCACTATCTTTCTCAAGAGAAATTGATCCCGATAAATTTCATAAATACGAGAGTGACATCGCAGATATATATATATATATATATATATATATATATATATATATATATATATATATATATATATATATATATATATATATATATATAATATTATCGAGTTTCTTGGAGACCAATAAGTTCTAAGCGATACTCTTTCATGGCTGGTATAGTGCATCAAACGAGCCTAATTTTTATAGAGACTGCACGGTTCACGTACCGATCCAAAACTGCGTGTTCCTTAACATAATCAGGGGTCGTTTAAAATTTTGGCAGAAACCATATTTCCTTTTTGTTTGTATTTTCAACATTGAGTTTTTTTACGGATGCGGGGTAGTCAGCCTACCGATCCAACTTTTGTTTAGTCGCTCCCAACGACAAGCAAGGGATGCTTTGGTGGAATTTTAAAGATATTATGCTCGTTTAGAAGTTTTTACTTTTCGTTTTGAAGCTTTTTTACGAGTTATGAGAGTGTCCCTCAACCACAGGGACCATTTATTGCATTTTTATTTATTATACTAAATTTTTGAAGTAAAACCTTTTAGAGGAAAAGTCTCTTTTTGGAAAAGATTATTCGCCCAATAATATGAAGCAACATTTTTGGAATAATTATTTAAAATATTAATATTAATTTAATGTTTTAAATATGTAATTATTTTATTGTATCTACTAGTTTTACTGATCTGAGAGTATAAACAATTAGGATCGTAACCCAATTCCGCGTGACCGTTAAGCTCATAGAAATTTTAAAGCAAACAATATTTTTATACAGAATTCCATAATTGGCCTAACATAAGCCTTGTAAAGTTTAAGCACTTCTAGTAGGAGTAAAATAAAAGTTACTGCGTCTTATGAAGCCCGAATACTGACTTTCTTTTTTTGCAATAGAATATATATATATATATATATATATATATATATATATATATATATATATATATATATATATATATATATATATATATATATATATATATATATATATATATATATATATATATATATATATAATTTCTTCAAGAAAGATTTCTCAAAATTTATAAACCTAACAACCTTCGAGAGGAAGACCTATTAATGAGAACCTATTAATGAAGGTGGACCATAATTTGAACTTTTTAATTTGAAAAAAGACAAGCATAGATTTTTTGTGGATTAAATTCTAGCCTATTAGATTTGCCCTATTGAATTCATAATCTTTCAAGAGAAAGTTAACGCAATAGAAGCAGAATATGTAGTATCATCATCAAAAGAGGGAATATTACACGAATTCCCAACTAACAATTTTGAAATTTATAAGCGTGATGTAAGAGTTAAAATCCACCTTATTTGAAACTTTTAAGAGACTTCTGGCGAACTTTTTGGGCGTATAAGGTTGCAATTAGAGACATGTAAGGTGTATATAAGTGTCATATAAGGTTCATATTTCTTATGAAAGAATGATTTGAAGTTTTAAGAATATAGTCGTAGAGTAGTCTTTCGTAAGGTTGTTATCAGAATATACATTCTTATGTAAGAGCGTTTTAAGGCTAACGTTGAATTCCTATACTGCATCGTTACATAGAACCTTAGACAATTACGCTATAGGATAATTTTAAATATTAAAGAAGAATTAAATAAACATATATTTCCTAATTCAGTTTTATAACAAACTTGTTATTATCATTGACAGGAAATGAAATGCTTGAAAAACAAATTGCTTTATATATAATAATGTTCAAAGATAAATTAAAATGTAAATTGATATTAGCATAGAATTTAGCTGCGAATTTAAATTTTTTGATTAAAAATAAAAACTACATGATCTAATTTTTTTGCGCCCTTAAAAATACTAATAAAAAAATAAAGAATTATTATTATTAAAAAAAATTACAATTATAAAAAAAGGAAATATCATAAAATGGACTAATTAAAATACTACATAGTACTTATTACTTTCTTAAAATTGTTGAAATATATCAAAATATTCCATTCGAAAAAAATGTATCTAAAAAATTACAAAATGGATGCTTTTTTTACAATGGAAATTACTAAACCAATTGTTCTACATGAAGTATCATATAAGTGCCTTATAAGAACAAGTTAAAATTAGTTTCCAGGGATGGCTTAAGTTTATATACTTCGGTAAAACTGATGAAATAAATATAAATTAAAGACATATAAATTTGTGTTGATACTTTGTATTATCAAACAAATGTATTATAATAATAAGTTTGTATGGCTGTTTTGTATTCGGAAATATACAAAAAAAGTTTTAGATCACATTTTGTTGTTATTTACCGTCAAATTTGTATTTGCAAGTGTAAACTAATTACATATACAATTTATCTAGTTATATCGTAAAATTGATATAAATATAACATCAAATAATGAGACATTTAATATGGAATTTGGAGTTTTTATACAAGTAGTTCTATTCTGAAGAAAATTTAATATGCGTTTAATACTATGTCGAAACCAAATAAGTACAACATGTAATATGAAACGTACATTTTATTTTCTTCAGAATATAACTACATGTATAAGAACTCGAAAATCTGTATTAAATTTTATTTGATGTTACATCATTTTTCGCTATAACCCGATAAATTGTTTGTCTAATTAGTGAACACTTGCAAATAAAAATATAACGGTAAATAAAAACAAAACATAACTTAAAACATACATTTATAATTCTAATTTCTTTTTTGTTGCGATTACTTGGCCAGTATTCATAATAATAGGCATTGAACCAACAGAAAAAACCATATAAAATTTTTGGATTTAAAATCTTTTCCGTATAATTTTCTATAGAAAACATTTTTCTATATATTTATTCCTATATTCTATAGACCATTTTTCTAAAATTCATTTTATTTTGATTTTGCTGCTCAACTTAAAAGTCTGTTAAAAGTGTATATCAAGATACACTTTGTCGAATAGTCAAATGAAATTTACCCTGAGGCCACCACTGATAGAAATTAGAAATGTCTCCTAAAATATTTTTATTTTTATTTTTTATTCTATGTAAGATTAAAGTAAGTATCTAATAAGGGAGACGTATGAGTTTTTCTTTAAAAGAACTTATCCAAGAGTATAAGGAGAATATTTTGCGAATCTACAACACTATTGTATATACCAGCCGTGAAGCTTCAATATACATTTTTTGATGTTTCCTATTTAAGGATCCACTTTGTTTAACTTCATGTCACTTATATTTAGAGACATATTTACTATAATCTTTTAAATAAAAAAGCGAATAAACCTGTAACATATCTAACACACGATTTGTAACATTAATTAATTTTAGAGTTACATCAATCACAAAGTTTTGTTTTGTGCGGTACTCAAACAAATGTAATATATTCTAACGTAACACACTTTAAAGGCTCTTGCTGAAGAATTTAAACAATATGTAATCTTATAGCGTTCTTTATAAAGATTTGTTGTTTTTTTTAATCTTACAAAACTCTTGGTCAAGAGAAATCCTACAGAATACTTATAAAGAAGAAATTAAGTGCACTATAAGACTTAATATGTCTTGGCTAGGAAAACTTAAAACAATAAGAGTATACTAAGTGTGGTGTAAGAAAAAGCCTTATAACAGAATCTACCAAGGTGTAAAAATGCTATATAAGAATATAATATATTTTGAAATCGACACTTCTTTGACAAGAAGCTTATAAGTATGCATTTTTAAACATTCTTGGAAAAGATTATTCTAGGGCTCTTATAAGTAAAAAATATTATTAAAAGACGATTTATAAGGCAAAATGTTAGTTGGGAAGTCAATGAATAATATAATTGATATAAATCAAAAATAAGGTTCAGGCGACAAGAATGCACATTGCAGTGAGATAGTTAGAAATAATGCCATCTAAGACTACCTTGATCGATTGTACCTTTAAATAATTCTCTATCTCGAGCGAAGATCGATTTTTACGAGACCCATATTTAAATCTGATAAAAGCCCATTCCTCTCGAAATAGTTCAAAAGGTAAAAACTCACTTTAGATTCCCTTACTTTAGATAAAGTTCATGGCTGTGCCTTTTTAAAAACTGGTTTAATATTAGCTATTTCCCAAATAAAGGGAAAAATGACAGACTTTATTGGTTTTTAAACAATTAGCTAAGAGGTCTAGCTAGAGATAAATGGCAGATTCTTACGACAAATAATAGTAACCTTTCAGGCTCATTTGCTTTATGTAAGTTGCCATTGGTCACATACAGTGATGGTTGAGGCGTTAGCTTAAATACTTGTTTACTTTTGAGTACCATTGCACAGTTTTTTGTTTATTGATAAATTCTTCAAGGGCATAATAACTGATCCACATTTAACGTTTAGTTCAAATGGGGAAAGGCCAGCTGGATTCAAACTATTCAAAAATTCTACAGGAAAATTTGACTTGTTGATCAGCATCTTCCTCGCCTTTACCATTTTAGGACTTGTTCATTTAGTAAACGAACATTCTCATTTTTCGGTGTAAGTATGGCACGCTTACTCAAATTTACTACGTCGTTAGCTGTAAAACGTTGTCCAAATATGTCTTTAATCACGTTGGTTATCAAATTTTCTTTTAAAATTTCAATGGAATTAAAGGTTTTAGAATTGTTTGATAGTAGAAGTGATCCGTCTCATATTTTTAGAATGAATTGTCAAAAAACGAGATCTGTTTCAGCTCTAATATTCCTTTTTAAATAAAATATTTTCAAATTGTTCTCTATTACACTTCCCTTTATTGTAGACGCGATAGTTTTTCCACGTGATCCTTTATTAATAACTGGTAAAACTTGTCGGAAATCTCTACTGAGGGCTACGATTTTACCACCAAATGAAATATCATGGCCTGTTATCTCACATTATAATGTTTACTAATTCTAATGCAGTTCCAGGCACCATTGAAGCCTCGTCCTAAATTAAAAGATTATATGATTTTAAAAATTCCCTTTTAGTAGCAGATAATCGGGGTGTTAGCACTCTCATCGACACATCCAACGAAAAATTAAAAGCGAAATCACATGTTATACCATCATTCAATAAGTTTGCAGTAATATCCGCTCAAGCCACTGTTAACGTCTTTAATTTTTTTGCAGCATTCTTTTCAATTAATGCTCTATAAAGTTGCAACACAACGTTATACATTTCTGTTGCTGTTAACAATTGCTCATCATATTAGCTGTATCTGATACACCATGGTTTTCAACATAACCATGGGGGGTCTGGTACACCAATTTTACAATAACTCAGTTCCTTTTATCACTTAATTTTGAATTACAGTTAGGCACATTGCCAAGGAAGTTTCTTGATCTTACATTAGGTGAACAAAATCTTCAGACGTGTCGAGCTTAAATTCGTTCCACAGTTATAAGGCTACAGCAGGATGATTGTGAAAAACAATTGTCGCAAACAACGACCTTATAGTGCATGGCATATTTTCTGTTGCAGCTTGAGCAATACAATTGTACCATTCACCGGAATTGTTCACCAACTCTCTCGCTTTTGCAGTTTCGCGGTAGCTCTAATACGCTTGGCCGTTAAATCTTAACATTTTTTTAAAATGTTTAAGCCATTTATCTTCTCAAATTTAAAATAAATTGGTCTATCTTGGTAAAAGAACCCTTGTGCTTTGGGTTCTTCTTCAAGGTTGAGTGAAAATATGCTGTGAGTGATGTATGTGGATAGTATCTCGACACAAAGCTTCCTACTCACGATTTTCTTGAAAGTATAGGGTTACCCAATTAGATGTTTTCACGATTCATTTATAAAAAAAAATTTGCTGAAAGGTCTGATAAAAAGATCTCAGTAAAGAGTCAACTTTGTCCTTTAACGCAGTTGATTTTTATTAGATAAAAATAAGTACATGAATTAAATAATTGGGATAATCTGAGCTAGTGCATAGTGGATAAAAAATCTAAAAACCTTTTTGCGGCTTAGATTCTTCATCCATTAAATTTAGGTTAGCACCATAAATAAATCTGTCTTCATGAACCTCCCAAAAAAACGTTTGGAAGCTGAAACGTTTTTTCCTCCAACTAGTCTAAGCTGGCTAGACTTTCTTAATTTATTAAGGGTTATTGAAGTCCCTCTTAGGGAGTCTACTGTTGGGGAGTTTCTTGAAATCAAAGTAAATGAACAACGTCGCAAATAGTTCAAAATGTTCAATCTGTCAAATTAAAGCCTCCAATCTTTGATGGAACAACATCGGTTGGCATTTTTAAGCTACAATTTGCAATAGTACCCAACTGAAATTGCTGGGATAAATAAAATCACGCTGCATATTGTTGATTGTGTATTAAAGGGAACTTCATCTGGAATTCTACAGATCATTGCAGGAAATGAGGGTTCTATTTACTGTAGAGTAATGAAAATGTTGAAGCGTAAAAATGAAGATGATCATAAGCGATAACTCTACAGAATGGAACTAAAATACTGATACCAAAAGAGTGGGGAATCACTTCAAGAGTAAGGGCAGATATTGAAAAGTTGGTGCATCTAACGCATTCCAATATGGCCTTCAGACTACATGAAAAGTATTAAGATGTATGCCTTCGTTCACAAGTCAGCCGTCAAAGAAGTCCAAAAATTAAATGCGAATCAGAAGCTGAGGTTGTAACCAAACGGATAACATTTTACAAGATTGTGTAAAATAACGAAGAAAACGATCAAGAACACCATCGCTAATGTATCGCAGATCAAAGGAAGAAGCTGAAAAGTTAACCGATGAATAAGTCTAAAGAAAAAAATGCTACATAACCAACAGTCGTATCTCTAGATTGATAATAGATGGAGATAGGTTATCCAAAAGAGACATTGATGAAAAGATTATTCATCAGGGCAACCAGAATAATTATGTGTAGTGGCATAATAGCAAAAGGGTTCCAAGATTAAAGTAACAAACCACTATTGGCGAATGTGCGATAATCAAAGGCAAGAAAGGAGTTTAGTTATAGGTTAGAAACAGCAAGTATCATCAAAGTAGTGTTGATAGCCGATATTGTAGATGAGGTAATTGATGGCATTGATTTCTTAAAGCGAACAGATATTGTTTTGAATGTTGGTTCAGGTGTTTTAAACTACAATAACGTGAAACTACCTCGTTAAATGAAGAATATATATATATCCAGTATTGTAGTCATACAAATCCAGTATATAGATCAAGTATTTTAATCTTCCTCAATTGTTTGAGGAAGATTAGAAAGAGGTCCGACGAAGATAATAAAGTTAATAAAATTATCATTGGGAAAGCCTTAGCACAATCAAATAGAGACTTAACAGTCCCTATACGTGCTCTTAATTAGTACTTATGTGCTCTTATGGACAGAACATCTTACTCCGAAATCGAATTAGATAGCCAAACCGCGTTACTGGAATGAAATACGTGTCAATTTGTTTTAGTATTCTAAAGAAAAATGGCACAACAAAAATGGTTGAATACCGGATCGACACAGGATCGGAGATGTCAATAAGTCAGATGCCGAGAAGATTAGGACAAAAAAATAGGAATAAAATGAAGGTAGAAATAGAATGGTAACCGAAATGAATATAAAACATCAGGGGTTCCATTAAAGAAAGCTCAACATCAAAATAAAGAAAGATGGCTCTATTCCTTACCAAGGATTGATGACACATTGGATAAACTAGCAGGAGCACGAATATTCTTAACGCTTGAAATGTAGATCGGAAATTGCCAGGTCCCTCATGAGAACAAAAAAAAAGACATCGTTCAGTGTAGCATTAAGGGGTTTTATTGAAGTACCTATTGTCAGCGATTCATACCAAGAGATGCTGATGTTTTAAGAAGTTTGAATAAGCTACCCAGAAAGAAGTTAAAAAGGTGGTTATGTAGGGCACCAGTACTAGCATAATAAGTACCAAATAAAACGTTTCATGTGGATATTGATGCAATTAATAGTAGATTAGGACGTGTTTTATCACAAGGAATCGATGGGCAGGAAGGACTGTTTGCATACCTTTCTAAAGTACCGCCAAAGGCGGAGCAAAAACACTCGAAAAGAATTATTGGCTATAGTGGAATGTGTTAGGTTTTTTCATAAATATCATTATGGGAAACGCCTTATCAAAATGACAATGCCGTAATACAATAGAGTTTTCCAAAATGAATTAAAATCACAGGCCAAAGTCCCGTAACAAAAGCAATGAGACAGTTTGTGGATAGAGGATGGATGTCCTTAGTAGATTTGACCGAGTTTAGTTTTCCAGTTGACACAATCATTAACAGTGGTACCTACGGTTCGAGTCACAGAGATTTTAAGTGAATACCATAGAGGCACTAGTGGCGGCCATCTACGAATCTATAAAAGGCTACGTAAAATACATAGATTTTACTGGTTGGGATGTCGGCAGTAGTAGAATAGTGATCAATGAATGGCTCGCTTCGTAACTCCTATTTGCATTTGGCCACAATGACTTTTTAATGTAGAAACATAGCTTTAAAGCAGGCGCACTTATATAGGTAACCAACTGAAAAATGATAGCCAGTATGATAAGATGAAGGCTCAATGTGACTTACTAGTCAATACCATAAAGGAGTTGAAGAGGGACAATTGGTATGGCTTTACAATCCACAACGTTAGACCATTCTTAAGTATGGCATTCTTAAAAAAATGAAAACATTGAACCTGAACGATGGGTCGTGGTAAGAGAACCGACCCACGGTCAAAAATATTCTGGAAAAATAGGTTGTGACCCCCAAAATTCTGTTCATAATACAGCAGAGACAGTCCGTGGCTTGAGTGAGCAAAACCGTAGGCTGAGGGAACTCGGAAAGGAAAGCGTATGTAAAAGCGACAGCGGTCCCAGGATAAGTTGGCAGCGGGCAAAATCAAAGAAGCCTAGCTACAAACAGTTACCCAAAGATAAGCGTTGGCAAGGTGACAAGAAATAAACCGAAATTGTTCAGTGATGCGGTCAAAGAGCATGGGGCGATGCTTTGCAAAATTGATCAAAATCATAGAGATTTAAGCTTCCAATTAGAGGGATAGAGGACAGTGTTTGATGTACTAAATTCTATATTTTTAGGATCAATGGGGATAATTTGAGACTCCACCGTCTTGTAGAAATACAGCATGGCAGCAAGGGTCCAAGGAGATTAACATACATGTCAGTACAGGCTGGCTGGAGTAATGCAAAGTGCAGATGAAGATTCAAAGTAAAGTGAACCTGTATTTGTGCATCCTTGATTTTGCTGGCAACTGCGTAGAACGTTAAATTAACCGTGAAAGAGCTGGGTTAACTTCGGCTCCAGAAAATATTGCATGGACTCAAATACACAAAAAAAACTAATACAGAAAAACTCAGAGATTATCATCTCATGGCCAGAGGATATATAAAGGATATTAAGGCTGGTAAGTCGGACTGTTAACTGTAAGCTGGAGTAATCCACTTGAGGTAGATGGTTAGTGGTAGCTGCCAAAAAACCTCCTGTCTCTTCCACTGTCGAATATTGTGATCAATGATTTATTTCTAGCACTGGAGTTATGTAGACATCTTTAAATGTGGTTTTAACTATTACAAAGTGGTCCAGCAAGATCGAATCAAAATCAATCCATACTAGAAAAAGCTGGTATACTTCACTAAGATAAATCAAATCTTGGTAATTTTACCTTGCCTATCTAACTAAACTAGTTCAGCATTAGACTGACCTTTTCTGGGCACAATCTTGGACAGGAAGAAAGGGTCAGGCTTTGGGCCTGACAAACTGGTCCAATACCGTCTTAGTAAAGCCCATTATTATGTGCAGAGTAAGGTTTTGGTGGTCCTAACTGGATAAGGTAACTCACAAAAATATGAAAGCTCAGGTGGAAAGAATAGCCTTATACTCATAAGTGTGGCTTGCTTCAATGAGCAGAAAGAAATATCTTCAAGCAGGTCACTCGAAAAAAATCAGTTTCCAAAAAAAGAAATCGGTGAGTGTTACCTGACTACAGCAGCGTTTATTGAGATGTGCACGGAATTGAGGAAGTCTTGATTTGAATCAGACATAATGTGGCAAACTCTGTTGCATTCGAATAAAACCATTTCGAATTTTCACGATCAAAATATTTTATGAATTAGCATTTAATTGAGATACATAAATAGTACAGGAACTTAACTTCACTTTACTAATCCAGTTTAGTCAAAAAAGGAATGATTGCCCTCAAATCTTTACAGTCTGGTATTATTTTTCCATTAAACTTGAAGCATGACTCGGCGCACAGTTGTCGATTAAAATATGGCCCGAACATTGTTTTACATTGAGCACAATTTCGGACACAGACTCCAACGATGTCACAGCCACCCAACATATCTGTAATATTGACCAATTTTTTATTTAAATAGAGTGTTGAAAATGTTTTTAAACTCACGTATTTGTGGATGTGGATTACTAATCGAGTCTTGCACCATATAAAGCATCAAAAAAATAAATGCATGAAGAATTGATTTATTTAAAAGTACCATTGTGCAATGGTTATTCTTGATGAGTCTATCGAACGAATGATATTTTCTCCAAAAAAGATTCCGATTTAGATACAAAAATATTGTCATGGAATATTTGTTGTGCAACAGATTTAATGGATAACTGAATTAGCATCATGTAGAGTTCGTAAAAATGCACACATGAAGAGACACTATATATATACAATTATTTAGAACAAAAATCTGAATCGCCTAGATCGATTGATCCGTTAATTTTATCTAAAACTATAATGACATAAGTGATGACGGTGCCAGCCATCTAAAATAAACAAGCAACATTAAAAAAAAATTAAACAGCACACTTTGCCATCACAATACTCCTAAAGTTAATTTCCTTGTCATCGAAAAAACAATTCCAGTCAATACAACTGTATCGTATTGTAATTGTGCTGCAAATCGTTGAGCCTCCATATGCCACAACCCCGTGGGTATATTACGCAAAACATTTAGCGGTTGATTTGCCAGGACGTTTATTTGTGCACACGAAAACAGGACGAAAGCTAATCGAAATATTAAAAATCCAAATGTGACGGCAAAATAAATTTTATCGGTCAGATATGGTAGTTTACTGCAATTAAAATGTATCTTAGTCAAAAGTATTGTATATTGTCAGTTACATTATTGGATACATCGTTATAAAATCGAATATTTCCATGCACACCGAGTACATATTGTTAAAACAGGACACCAAAATTATAAAACCAAAATATTGGTTTATCCAGTTTACCAAACATGTTAATCGAGTAAAGTGCTCTCGATACATAATCCAATCGGTTGTATGGACGTAACGGCCTTTGACCGACTCCATTCGATCGACAAACTGTTGAAATCTTTCAACTAGGCCAATGCTCACCAAAATAATGATACCATCCATAAATGTTCGTTGTACCGATCGTGTAAGTGAAATCCACTGTAAAATATTTACCAGTATACTAAAATCGAATGTATTAGATATTTACCTGCAGCATCCAAAATAATGTGAAATGATAGCCAAATGCGGTATAAACATTTTTACTCATTGATTCAAATGTTATCTCAAAAATGGATTCTTCATATCCACAAACGGTTTTTAACGCGATCGTATACTCAAATTTATGGACTAAATACAAGATGTGTTCAACGAATGTTAAAAATACTAGAACAAACGTGGACCAATATATTTTCCATCTCAACGAATATTTACGTTTTGTGTACGGTGAACGAAAAAATATTTTCTCACATTCCCACCAATATTTCATAATTGCCCCCCAGTGCACCGACAAATAGACCATAGATAATTGCCCGAGTAGTGTGGTCGTAAAGTAAAAACAGGTTGAAATTGATCCAAGATTAAATTCTAGTCCCTCATTCATTTTCCAATACATAACAAATTCGAATATGACCCACGCGATGCTGAGCAACGAACTCAACATTAAAAATGATTTACAGCTAAAGTGAATATTGGTGACATTACGAGCAGTGACATTTTGAATTGGAAATGCGCTAAAAATTTGGTTAAATCTTAAAACTGGAAAAATAAGGATTAGAGCTTAGTTTTATTATTCTAGAGTTTATAAATACCTGGTCCAATGACACGATAAAAAGCATCATTTTCGGATGTGGTCAACACTCTTTCGTGGCTGATTTCCATCGGATAAACGTCAAAATTTGACAACATGTTATGATACATATAATATAGTACTGTGCAGTAATGACTAAACAATTAATCGTTAGCAGTATTAAATTATGTGTCCTGGAGGTCACGTAACCTATGTTGCTAGTCAACATGGAATACTCGGGAGGTTTGATATGAGTATTGATGTTTAAGCCAAAACATGCTATTGAATTGGTAGTACACTGTAGTTAAAAAAGACACAGAGGCTGAATGGTCTAATTGCGCTAAAATTACATATCTTCGATTTTACACCTAATGGTAAAAAGCGGAATAGGAAATATTTAATGTTAAATCTTGTGTGAATAAGTTTTGTTAATAAGGACAAACCAAATAATGTCGATGCGTGCGTGTCCTTATTTTATGTTTCAGATTTAACGGTGGCGTGTGCAGCAAGGCTCAAACGAAGCAAAAACGTTAAAAAGATGAAGAGTGGAGTATACCAGAATACTCTATCCAACGGTGTGAGATTCTTACTCACTAAAAATTATCTACAGCCCAACGGAAAATCAAGACTGGAACAACTTTTACATTAATTCAGTTTGGTCTATGCTACTGGCCCATATGAGGTCCCGCAACTCTGTAATTATCTTCGAACTATGGATCTCCTAGAACCCAGTTTTCCTTTTCCTCTGAAATAAAGACCTAACATGACGTGCAAACGCGGCCACAGACATAAGAAATAAGCCGCTATCTTCCTCCCATCTTTTCTGCCAGGCTTCCACAATTTGTGGGGAAATTCTGACCGCAGCTTTATCCCTTCCCACAGCCACACTCGACCAAAGGACCTTTCGGTGTCTCAATGCGAAACGACCAATTAGAATTGGTCCAGCAACAAAACAAAATACGGCATCGGAAACCGTCCAATACACAAAAATCACCCATAACTCACCATGACGGTTGGTCGATAGCATATGCATTAGGAACTTCTGTATCTCTATGGCTTCCGCCCATATCTCTGCTCTATAGAGCTGGATTGAGTGTACCATTGACATGAGAAGTATGTGTCTACTAAAACAAGGACCACTCACGTTAGCCATCAGTTTACTAAGTGATGCTTTTACCACAGCCACCTCCACACGTGATTTGCGAGTATGTTCAGAGAAGGATGGTTTGGCATTTAAGATTACCTCTAAATAATTAGTCGCCTCCGTACTTAATAGTCATGGAAACAACAGTTAGTATTCTTTATCTAATAAACATGACGATCTCTGTTTTAGCAACCGCCAATTACAATCCGTGTTCTACCATCCAAGTGTTGACAGTCCTCTTAACTTGGTTAAGTTTGAGTTCAATCCACTCGGATATTCTGGAGATGACCACAACGGTAATATTATCTGCATAACCTCCCAAAAATTCGTCGTCAGGCATCTCAAACCTCAAGAGACTGACAAACAGGATCTTCCAGAGATCAGTTCCAAGAACCGACTCTTGCACTGCTCCAGGGGTGATTGTTTTAATCTTTAACGTTTATACCTTTATCTTATACGCACATATTGTATGTGTTTAGCAAAAGATACGAATTATTGATTACCATCAGTTTCAACGCTTTCACAGGATGCCATCAAGACCCAGTGCCTTCTTGCTTTTCATAGACGCACCATCGTTTACCAATTCTTCTTTCCGTAAATGCAATTGACTCCAACAAGTTTTGAAAAGCTTTCTTCTCTACTTAAAATGTGTTTAGGGCAGAAAGCATTAACAAGGTTTTCCATTATTCATTCATCCTTTCACTCGCACCATTGAAGTCCTCTTAACTTCACTTAAAAAACTTCCAAGAGCATCGGGTTTTGCTTGCGCGGATGGCCGTGCCAAGCTATTTTTTGATAGTCTTGTGTTTGGTGGATTTTATTTCTTCTGTTCCTTTTGCTTACTGCGCCACGCTTCGAAGCCTCAATGGCTTTTTCCTAAGATGGAAAACCTCTGGGACGTTGACAATTTCGATGTTGCATCTAGGAGTCACAATATCAATGTATAAATCGAACTGTAATCTCAACGACAACATAAATATCAAATTTAGTTGGGGACCTATTTTCCAACTAGGACAATTTTGCACCATCCATCCTGCTTCTCATTCTCTGGGTATGTGATTCGTAATTCAGCTGAAAGGTAATGTTATTGTGATCACTATTTATGTAGTCCTCAATTACTCGGCAATCCATTGAAAAGGACGCTAGCCGTACCATCGGTGTATGCAGTATGGGACTTCCAATGCCTGTGACTGTCGGTAGGTTGACGTGGATTCCTCATTTAAAATTTGTAAGTCCTATCTTAAAACCATCTTCATAATGAGTTAACCTCTAATACCCTGATGTGCAACTACGCAGTTCCTCTGTGTTGTCTGGTAAAGTGTATACCATATTTTCTTGCAGAAACTTAATCATTTCAGTCTGCTTCTCTTCCAGCACTTTTTTCTTGCTTTTGGTTAATTTTCGTAGCACTGCAAATACATATCTGTTTGCTTAAAAAATTTCGACTGTGATATGCATGCCGTAAACTTATGTTTTATCTGACCGCATCTCCAACAATGTTTGCTGCGGTCAATGCCCATGAATTTTTCCCTGGTATGGCCATACACTTGAGGTACTATGCGACCCAACCGATTTTGAGTGTCCACATGTACAGCAGCTTTAAAAAAATTCATTCATCTGAGGCAACGATCGCTTTTCTACTCCTATTGTTCGGACACCAGGAAGACTCTGATGCTTCCGCTCTAATCTCCGACGTTATGCCCTCAAGGTAAGTGAACTTTTTACTTTCGGCGTCCAAGGTAGGTTTTTCTCTGCAAGTCGTAATCACATCTATTACCTTCTTTAGCTAAAAGAAACAATTGTTGACCCATATAGCCGTGATCGGTCGAAGTTGGCCGCTGTTCTTCATTATTTTGATTATTTCATGACACTTTTGGAAAACCGTTATTCCTCTCATATGACCATCTTGCGTTGAGATTGTTAGTAATGTGGTTTGCGTCTTCTTCAGACAGTTTTCTCGAAATTTTATTTGTTCGCAAGGAACTATACCAATAGGGCAATCCCAGAAGCATACGGTAGTTGAATAATGATAACGTAGAGTCCATTTGCACACTTCTATCCACCGCCGGTACTGGAGGTTCGACTCCCTGCACTGTAAGGAAAATCATAGTCGTTACTTCCATAGTAATGGTTTGTTGTTCTGGGTATCCGTCCACAGCCTGTAAACTGGGCATGATTGGTTCACCAACTGCATCAATCACTCTGCGCTATCTTCTGCCAACATGCATTCATCATTCCTTTATTCATCACCAAGGAGCACGTACACCAATTTCATTTCATTTACCAGAGAGGATCTTTCTGGTGATCCATTTATAGAGATGATATAACAATCGTCCTTCATACACCTATTCACATGGAGCGACCAAACTAATGGAACAAATTTTATTTACTCCAGAGTTCTATTCCCCAAAAGCTTGGTTAACTCACCAAATAGTTGAAATTCAAACTATGTAACTTGATCGGTGTTTAATGTTGACCGGTACTCCAAATCTGGAAATATAATTCTCAACAAAAATTCGGGAAAAATTTCGGGCTTATAGCCATCGCGTGGAACGATAAACAAAGTGTAATAAATATGTGTTCCGGTGGTTGGGGGACAATCTCACTTGCCTAAACGAGCAATATATCTTAGAATTCCATCACAGCATCCTTGACTTATCCTAGGATGCGACTAACCAAAGGTGAGATCGCTGGGCTGACTACCCGCATCCGTAAAAAACCCAATTGTTAAATATATCAACAATAAAAAAACGGAAACCGCCAAAATGTAAACCGACCCCACTTATGTTAACGGATCCGCAGTTAAGGATCGGTATGAGTAACGCGCAGCTGCTAAAAAAAACCAAGCGCATTTGATACGAATATAAATACGAAATACGAAATACGAAATACGAAATACGAAATACGAAATACGAAATACGAAATACGAAATATGAAATATGAAATACGAAAAACGAAATACAAAATACGAAATAAGAGGTATTATAATACGAGGTATTATAATACGAA
Source organism: Tipula confusa (assembly GCA_963556175.1). Lineage (NCBI taxonomy): Eukaryota > Metazoa > Arthropoda > Insecta > Diptera > Tipulidae > Tipula > Tipula confusa. The sequence goes on along the minus strand of OY744476.1, from coordinate 169,023,905 downwards.
GTATTATTGTAGTATAAAAATAATTACAATAAGAATGGAATTATTAAAATATGATGCCATTAGGTTGTTTAAAGTATTATCTTGGTAACTTTATTAGACGAATAAAAATTAAAATATAGTTCTACTTTATACTATACACAAGTCACAGTAAACTAAAAACTTGGTTGCACCGATGAATTAGCAGAAAACTGAATTAGTGCCGTTATGGTTACGCAAATTAGTTAATGTTCGAGGAAAAATTAAAGTTTGTTATATTACAAATAGATTTTCGTTCAGCCTCTTGTTCCACCTCATCGAGTAGCACTAGTTCATATGTCACCACTGTACCCGCCATCTAAAATTTAAAATAATATTAAAATTATAAATTTAAGTCTTTGACACACCTACCGCTAGAATCATATTTTTAGTTAGATAAAAAAATTTCATTCCCGACAATGCATGGCACTCCGCCGTCACCATATCCAAAAAACGTTGCGTTTCATTTGTCCACAGTTTTGATGGAATTTCATGTAGCATACTAATCGATTTGCGGGACGCATCATGTATTGAAGCGGCAAACGATAGCATAAATAATGCACGACCAATTAAAAAAATTAGAGAGTACCAAAAATAGAGGAAGCTCAAAAAGAATGGAATTTCTCTGGAAAATATAATTCAAAACAATTTCTTATGAATTTAAATTTTGGGTTTTAAACCTACGTAAAACTGTTAAACAGTTGAAGACAAATATAGTACAAATTACTGGCACACGATAGTAAAACCAGTGATGATATTTTGTCATCGGACATCTGTACTATGTCGACCGCATGGACATAGCTTTTACGAATGTCACGCCAAAATGAATCGTTCACGTTCTGAAACTATGAAAATTTGTTTACCGAGTAGTTTCGTACTAAATAAGATAGTATACAAACCGTTTTAATGGATGACTTAAGCCGGCTGTTGATTTGTTCAAAACGTGTTGAAATGCCAATACTTACAACCATAATCATTAAATCGACATAGTTCCAACAAAATGCCATCGTTAAACTAAGCCACTATTCCAAAAAAATTCATTATTTTAAGGCCATAAAATCGATTTACCCGCATAAACTTACTAACGACGGAAGCGCATAGGTGTAATGAAACGGTATGACCAGAAATACATGTGGCCGTTCTTTTAAAAAAAAATATTTCAAAAATTCGACATCTTTTATCTGACAAATCGTAAACTGTTTATAGTCGTAGTCGACGGCAGCGACTATAAACAGTACATGCTCCACTAAAAATTTAAAAATAGTTTTGACTTATTAAAAAAAAAAAAAAAAAAAAAAAAAAAAATTTAACTTCTTTACTTAGCGACAATGTTAGAAACGTAATCGAAACCAAATTAATTTTAGTCTTCAACCGCATGCCATTGATTATGTACGGTGGCTGAAGAAAATCGGTTTCGTGCTCTTGCCAAAATCGTATAAACGAATTCCATTTTCGGGCTAAAGAAAATAATAACGTGGTTGACGATAGGCACACGCAAATGAATAATAAACTTTGCATCGATCCAATACTGTAATTAAGCGATTGAGTGCGTTTAAACGACAAGCAACCTTCCAAAAATCCCACCGACATAAAAAAGCAAGCGTAAATCGTACGAAAGTTACACATTTCGAAACGAGCTTTACGATAATTTTTTTCAAGCACGCCAACAATTGGTACCTGAGCAAAAAATTGACCAATCGTTAACATTAGACCGATGGATTCGTGGAAACTGTCGTTTTTTATCGGGGTCCGAACTAAAAGTGATAACATTATTAAAATATTTTAAGAACTTATGTAAAATACTTACGTACATTTGTGCAGTTTTTGATTGCGCGATGAAAATTTTAACGTTTTCGATAATAACCGTGATGTATACGACCGAACTTGATTCATGTTTGTGCTTAAAAGATTATGACACCCGCGTCGTACTGTTATAGTTTGAAAAAGATTATGGCTGTAGTATTGGCACAAAATTAGAAATCGATTGCTTAGTTATAAATTTGCATTTAATTTAATAGATTTGAGCACGTTTTTGCTAATCCATGCATGCACTATTCGTGGTTTGCTATACTCCAATCAAATTGTAATTAACCATAGAAAATCAAATCACTGCAATGCATATTTTGTGTTAATTTAAATCTTAATGATGGTAGTGTGTGCCGTACTTACTATTTATTGAGTAAGTTAATATTATCAATTTAAGAGCATAGGTTGAACCATATAACCTTCGTTGATATAAGTTTAACAAAATTTGTAAAAAGTGCAGTTTTTACTCACGATGAACTAAATAACACTAAAGTAGCCATTTAAAAACCTTGAAGCGTATAAATATTTTCGTTTTCATATTTCGTATTTCGTATTTCGTATTTCGTATTTCGTATTTCGTATTTCGTATTTCGTATTTCGTATTTCGTATTTCGTATTTCGTATTTCATATTTCGTATTTCGTATTTACGTACGAAATACGTCATTATTAATCCAAGGATTTCCGATTAATGTTACTTGGTAGCCTAGTATACGTCCAAAGCAGTCTTGATGTAGGCTTCTTCAATTGGGTTCCATTGTGTTGTCCATTGGTTCCAAGATGGTTGTTGTTTCTTTATTTCCCAATATGTTTGTATCATATACTCTTTTGCGGGTTTGATTTGTAGTTGTAATATCATCTGTTGTGGATCACTATGAACGTTTCACCTCTAATTTGACAGCAGTCAAATAGTCTTTCTTGATTATTAGTTTCACAGAAATAGCATTTTTTGCTTAATATAGTTGTTATATCAGTGTTGACTGTTTCAATTTTATTTTTATCTATTATTGATTTTAAATATATTATAAATACAGGCTTTCACAGCCCTTGAATAATGTATAAAATTGAAAACAATAGCAAAAGACAGCTGCTACTTCTTTACAGATAGTGAATCAATATAGTCATGATGGTCATATGGGTCATCTGGACATTTTGAATGAACTTTCAGACTTGGATATTCTCTTTGGAGTCCCGGACGCGATACCCAGAGAACTCTTCTTTGGCAGGAATTTGGGGGTAACAGACCTTAATAAAACAGACTGGGATACTGATAGATTTCCTAAAGAACCTAGCAGCTTAGTATGGTTCACGGATGAATCAAAAATGGATAGTGAAGTGGGCATTGGTGCCTTGGGACCACATAATATCGAAATCGCGTCTCTACTATTATGACTAATGCTCTTAAAGGCGCCTCTATTCACATTTTCTCCGACAATCCAGCAGAATTGATAGCACTAGGTTCTAACTGCCAGGATTCTAGGTTAGGATAGGATTAGGTGGCCGTCATTCAGGGACGTGGCATAGTTACAAAAAAGGCCCGTAGCTCTACCACAACGATTTTTTTTCTCCACCTCTCACTACTGAAATTAATTCGAGCTCCTGGCAAAGCAATAAATATCCCTAACACTCAAGATACGAGCTCCTAGAAACTTAAAGCTGTACAGAGCCACTAGCACAGATGCAGAGATAGTGAAGAATAGTTTCTTTCTCCTCTTCATCCATGCAACATCGACAATGATCATGAGAGAAAACCCCAAGTCTACTTGCATGCTTACCAATGAGACAGTGTCCAGTGATGACACCCACAATTCTACCAATACTACAACGATTCTTAAGTATTAGTTTGTTGGACCTGACTAAGTTGAGTATAGGCCAAATCTGCTACGTGATGACGCATGAGTTATGGTTTACATAAGAAAGCCTAGTTGTAGAACCTTAATTGCAGCCTGACCGTCCGTAAAAATGCCAATATCCCTTAGAGATATTGCTTCATCCAATCTAATTGCAATACCTCTTAAATTGCAATGAGGGCAAGATCAGGAGGGCGAAAAGAGAGGTTTAGATTTAATTCTTCACAGAAAACCCCACAACTAGCTTTACCATCCATCCTCGAGGAATTCGTGAAAAAATTAATAGCATCAGGCTTCATAACTGCTTCACTCGGTCAGTTCTGTCTGAAGGGAATATCAGTTAAATATTTAGCCTCGAGGTAGGATGACGGGATGGTATAGTCGATTGATTTGGGAGTTCTTTTATTATTTTGAAAAGACTAGTGCCCCTTAGTATTGCAGGTCCACAAAGAAATTGATATGAACTTGGCAGTTGTACAAGCAGCCATCTGTTTAAGCTAAATTACAAGACGGATAAGATGAGTAGATGAGTGCTCTTAAGTGCTTCTTAACTTATAGATGAGTGCTCTTAAGCACTTTTTTGAACTTTCATCAACAACTTTTAGTTAATCTTAGTACTTAGAGCTGGCCACCAAACTGAGACTCCGTACAATAGAACAGATTTAACTACAGAGGTAAACAGCCAGCATACGATACAGGGACTAAGCCCCTTTCCTTTCTCAACAGCATTTTTACAGGAGTATAGCTCTACAGTAGCTGATTTTACTCTTTCCAAAATATTAGGCTTCCAATTCAGTTTGTTGTCCAGAATAAGACTCAAGAATTGTATTTTATCAGTGATTTTCAAACCAACTCCATTAAGAGTGGGTGGGTCAAAACAGATAAGTTTATACTTCCTAGAAAAGATGACTACTCCAGTTTTAGGTGGATTAACATTTATAACGCACCTATTGGTTCATTTGACTTGAATACCAAGGGCAGTCTGCATGAGATCTCTCAGAGTACATAGATGTTTACCAAAAATACCAATTGCAAGGTCATCCGCATAAGCAACCACTTTAAAGCTGTCCCGCTCCAGGTTTAGTAACAGGGGATTTATGACCAAGTTACAAAGAAGGGGGGGTAATACACCTTTTTGCGGTGTACCTCTACACAGAAATCTACGGACGGATGCCTCACCAATTTTAGCCAAAATGGCCTTGCTCCTAAGCATATGATCAATCCAGCAGCCTAGTCAGACATCCACCCCCAAATCTGAGAATGCCTACGTGATCGCCTCAGGTTTGACATTGTTAAGGGCACCTTCTAAAATTCCTTATGTTCCTTATGTTCCTTCGATTCCACCGATTTCTCTTTACAGGCAGCATACTGAGATGCAGACAGCTCAACCGGCTCAATCGAGCCTCTAATATAAGTTTCTATTTGTCTCTCCAGAATTTAAAAAAAAAAGAAGGTAAGCTTATTGGCCTAAGGTCTTTCGGATCAAAGTCAGAGCGTTTTCCTACCTTAAGTATCAAAATAGCATTTAGTTCCGTCCAGTTTTTTGGAATGTGATAAAGCTTCAGGATACTTTTGAAGATCACCTCAAGCCAGGGAACCGTTAAATCAAAGGTCTTTTGAATGTCGGCTGGAATAATGCCTTCAGAAACCTGCTGACTTAAACGGCTTAAAACTATTTGCTGACGGCAGGATGTGCATCCTGCTGATAATTTTCCAGCGAGCTCAAAAACCGTATTCACCCTTGGCAGAACAAACGGAGACTTAGAACAGTCCGGAAAGTGAGCTTCCAGTAGAAGATCTAAAGATTCCGCTCCCGTTGTAGTCCACTTACCATCTGGTCGTTGAATATAACTTGGAATGACGGGACAACTTGATAAAACCTTACGTAGCCTAGATGCCTCATAAAACTACTGTATATTTTCATAGAATTGCCTCCAAGATTTGATGTTGACATTCTTTAATTTATATTTATAAGATTTTTGGACTTCCCTATAGGAGTCCTAGTCTGCGTCATGTTTTCAATTTTGAAGAGTCTCTTGCATTCCAAACGCATTACTTGTGGTTCCTTAGACCACCACAGTGGGCAAAATTTACTCTTAAACTTGTTGTGAAGACACAAACCTGAAATAGCTTCATTGAAAGCATTAGAGATCCTATCAACCAGGACATCGAATTCCTGTGTAGATTTAAGATATTCAGGAACCACAACAGATAAAGATTTACCTAGAATAGTTCTGAAGATATCCCAGTAAGTATCCTCCTGTTTCTAAATAAAGGAGTCGTAGAGTGTTTTATGTCAACTCCATATTGTAGATAACAATGATCAGGAAAGGAGTGTTCATCAGACACCTTCCAATTTATTAACTTATTAGACAAGGAGTTTGAGATAAGAGTGATGTCCAAAACTTTCAGTCTATTGTTAGTAACAAAAGTAGGCTTTCAGTCTATGTTACAGATAGATAGGTTAGTACCAAGAATAAAGATCGTTTGGTGTAAGTTTGCATCACATCCAAGGATCCAAACTTTAAATTATTCTTCTGTTTGTGGTTGTTGTGGTTTTGGTTTTGGTAGTTGTATTATATTTTGATGTTGTTGTTGTATTTGTTGTTTTCCTGTGTATGATTGGTTTGCTTCTGTAGTTGGTTCTAGCTGTCGTACTAGTAGGGTTTGTGGCTCTGTTTATTTTTAACTATTCTTGCAAAAAATGCTGTATTGAGGCTGGTGTCGTTTTTGCATACAACCTGTAGTATTTTGTCCTTGCTTCGTAAAAAGATAATCGATCTTTCGTTTTAATTTTCTCGATTTGTGCTTCCCGTTGGTAAATCCGACAGTCTTTACTGATGAGATTGAGTGGCCTTGACCGCACTTAGCACACTTTAGTATTGTGCAATTTTCTTTGTGTGTGGCATTATCTGTTAATGTTTACCCATTTTTTATTCTTCTGAATAGAACTACTCCTTGCTCGAAGAGCTCTTTATTAATTTCTTCTTCATCTAAACCTCTTAAGTAACGACAATAAATAATTCCTTTTATACTACTTAGTGTTGGGGAACTTTTCACTACTATATGAGCTAGCCTTTCTAATGACTGTGCTTTTAAAATGGCTTCTACCGTGGCATGATTTTTGGTTAATATTAATTACTTACCAGATCTATTTCTTTGTGATTTTTTAATTCCCGTGGTTATCATATTTAGTGTCTTTTGGATGCCGAAAGGCGATATATTCTATAAGCTCACATTTTCTGCGGAGTGTTTAACTATAAAGATATTTTATCGTCTACTCTTAACTCTAGACATCTCACTCTATATTCTTAAATTTTTGAAATTATTTTAGGAATTATTTCCCAACCTACTTAATATTGAAAAATGATTTGGGCTATCAAACATTGTGTTCGCCCGGCTTTGGTATTGACACCAAAAAATAAAAAAGTTTCACAAATACTCTTCCTTTATACCACTGGTCTTTCACTAAACTTAAAGTTATTCAAACTGTATAGGTAGTATGTGGCAATTTAATTTATTTAAATACAAATTATGCAAAACAAATTTTAAAAAAAAATTGAAGGCAAAATGGAGTTTTGTTTTTTTTTTCACTGGATTTTTTTGTTTTTTCTTGGCCAAACTCAATGAAGGTATGATCGCGAATGTAATTTAATTTAAATATTAAAACTAGAATTGTCTTAAGAGTGAGATGAAAAATTAAATCTTTTTAAATTACAAATTGATTGACGATCAGCTTCATGCTCCACTTCATCGAGAAGCACAAGTTCAAGGGTCACAACTGTTCCAATCATCTGCAAATTTATTTAAATATAAATTAAAAAAATTAATGAGCACACACCAAAAAAATTACCTATGCTTACCCCTAAAATCATATTTCGGGTGAGATAAAAAAACTTATTACCCGTCAATGCATGACACTCGGAAGTCATCATATCGATAAAACGTTGTGCCTCATTTGTCCACGTTTTCGATGGAAGATCGCGTAAAAGTCCGATCGATTTTCGTGATGCATCGTGCACCGATGCCGCAAACGATAAAACACACAAGGTTCGACCGATCAAAAATACGAGTGAATACCAAAAATAAACCGAGCCGAAGAAAAATGAGATTTGCCTGCGGAAATGCGATAATCGAATTTTAGTAAATTTTGTAAATTTTAACTATTTGGTGAACTAACGTAAAACTATTGAAAAGTTGCAGACATATGTAGTACAAATTACTAGCACACGATACTAAAATCAGAAGTGATATTTTTGTATCAACTTTTTGGAGTATATCCACCACGTGTACATAGTCCTTACGTATTTCGTTCCAAAATCTATTGTCGATGTTCTCAAACTAGAAAAAAATCTGACATTTCATAAGATCTAAATTATATTTTTGTATAAGAAATATAGAAACAAACCCCTTTGACGGATGATTTTATTCGATGGTTGATTTGATTGAAACGAAACGCTATACCGATACTTAATACCATAATCATCAAATGGACATAATTCCATGAAAATGCCATGATTAAACCGAGCAGCTAAATAATGAAAATAAATAATTTAAACAAAACCAAAATCTTGGTTTTACTTACTACTGAAATCGCCGCCAGGACATAATGAAATGGGATCACAAGAAATATGTGCGATCGTTGTTTCACAAACATGTATTCAATAAAATCGACATTTTTAATTTTGCATATTTTAAACTGATGGTAGTCATGCTCCGTGCCAGATATATTCGACAGTAAATGTTCAACTGTAAAATATGTTAACAATTTTACCAACTGTGCAACGTATGTGAATTTAGCTCAGAAAATCATCCCAGAAAAAATAAAAAATTTCATCAGGCAACCCTAAAGTTATATATTGTCATCCCAGCCCAGTATTTAATCAAATATAATTAAATTGACAACATAATTATTTCAGACCAAAAATATAAAAATTGATCAAACAAAGTTTATGAGTACAATAAGCATAACATGATAAATATATTCAGAAATGAGACAATTAAAATTCGGCGATAATTTAATATACACATTTGTAAATACATATATATATATTGGGCCAAATACTAATGAGCCTATAACGCCAATCACAACGGAAGGATTGAATTGAATTTTTTTTTGTTGAGTTGTGGTTTTTATTGCGAGGCGATATCAGTTGGTTTGGTTTCCAAAACTCTAAATTTCTGGGAACCACAAAATAAACTCGTCATATATTGGGCCAAATACTAATGAGCCCATGATCGTTAAAATGTATTGTTTAGTATTTTTTATTTTATTATTTATTTATTTATTTACACAACGTTTAATTTATTTGCATACAAATATATTGAAAATAAATTTCATGGAGAAACGCATAATTAAATTTTTCATTGCTCTACTCGATTTATGGTTGCTTCACGTAAATGAGAAAATGCGGTATATAATATAATGGTTTTTGGGAAACTTTATTTTGGGTGAACTGTCCAGTAAATCGTCGTATTTCTCCCACTGGTTATTCCGATAACAATAACTAATAATATAGTGTTTGGACTTAGGTACAAAACATACTAAACTATTTAATTTGAAAGTGTCTGATATAATTTTAACCTTTAATGGCACATTAATTAATGTAACCTGTTGATTGGGATTGACTGATGGTTCTACATATAAAAATATTACATTGCTTAACAACAAATTTTGTTGGATCATCGGTCCATAACAATTTCGACGGAAAAATTGTATAGGCCCGAAACATTGTTGGAGATTTTGAAGCCCTAAAATGTCTAGCAGATTCAAATTGAGTGGAATATATTTTATTCAATTTTTTACTGATGTGGTTTTGCAGGTAATATATTTTGTTTGTGCCTCAATACTAAAAACTTTGGTTGTTTTAAATATAAATTCAGACACCTCTGTTATACTTGATGAACAGTTCACGTTTACCCCGTAAAACTTCGTTAAACTATTAAAGCGCGTTTCATATGCTTTTTCCGTATTACCCAGTTTAAGAAAGTTAATTAATTCACAACATTCACCTGCTATTGAAAAAACACTATTTTCCAAATAAACTAAGCATTGAATAAATGAATCAAATGCAAATGTATGGGTATAATTTTCACCGGTAACTAAACCATTACGTAAATAAGGTAAGTGATCCCTAACTTTTAGGAGTGTCATAAGGGTAGTATCTTTTGCTCGCCGTTAAGGATTTTATAATTGCAGATTTTTTATTTTCGTCTTCTAAATTATTAAGGCGCTTCAATGTAGTTGAATTAATATTCGAACGGGCTACCTCAGCAGGCTGTCCCTTCCAATTTTCTAGTTCATCCATTATATTTACCAAATTTTTCTCTGCACAACTGGTAGTATAACTGGTGTTTTCATCCTTTTCTAAACCTTATTTAGTAAACTTTTTTGGAATGCATAACAATTTACTTTTTAAAATATATGTGTTCCTTCGGTCCAAATCCTTTAGTTTTCTCCAGGGTTAAACTGCGTTTAGTTCGCTTTTTTATTATTGCAAAACAGTTTTCTATATGATTATTGCTTTGGGTTTACTCGTGACAAATATTGGACCAGAGTGGAAACTTTTCTAAGAATAGCGGGTTGTAATATAAATTTCATAGGTTTTGATTGAGCGAGTTGCTAAAATTATTGAATCCGAATTTTTTTTAAAATCGTTATAGAATTTTGTTTGCCTATAAATGGTTTCATTCGACTTTCTTGATGAAGATATATCCTTTTTTTCAGTTAGAGAAATTTCAATTTTCATAGATGCACTATGTTCTACGATTATTTGTAAACTAGCTAAAACATTCGGTGTTACATATTTATTTTTTAAGACTACCGACAAGTTACGCCAAATATCTTTAATTAAATCCGTTGATAAATGGATTGAATCCATGATTTCTTTTAGAAATTTGTTGTTTTTTGAAGTTTTAGTAAAACATTTATTTATATCGGACGTCATATTGTGCATTAAATGATAAACATAAAGATGCACCTTTACCAAACCTGGTTTATTAGTTTGCGTTGTAATGATGTTGTGTGTAAGATTTAAATATTGGACACTGTCCATTTTATTAAAAGCACCTGAAACTGCATTTATACCAGCAAAATTAAAATCAGTGACAACTGTTTCGAATATTGGCCAACAATTAAATTTTTTTTCAATTTCAAAACGATAAGATCTAAGCCAACTACCAATCGTATCCATATTGTGGCTAGAGCTGATCATATCAGTAACTGGGAATGGATCAGAAGATTTACTTGACGTAACGGTAACAGGTACAACCAAAGCGTAATATAAAATTGAGGACTCTGTTTTAAATGGGTTTCTGACCTTGAGGTCTAGTTGCATCCAAAAACGCCACTAATGTTTCATTTTGTAGCGACTTCGCTACACAAACACAAAAACAATTATTCAGATATTTCGTGCACATTCATATAATTCGCTAACGCTACATGTACACTGTAAATAAATATATATAGAGCGTAAAATAGCATTTACATATAGCACTCCGTTGCCATGGCCTGATGAGATGACAAATAATTGTTAACTAAATTCCTCATCAGATCGAAACTGAGCTTTGCTTTGCACACCATCTAAGACATCTGAATAATTAAAATAACGACACGTCACCGCCGTCGTTATAATTTTTGGAATTATTCAGTAATAATTCCAACAATTTTATTTGGGTTTGATTATATGTAATTACATAAAATGGTTTAACGAACAATTTTTGAATTAAATTGTTAGAGAGGGATTCTTTTAAAATATCGATAATATCGTTAGAATCATTATCTTCTTATTGAAGTTTTTCTGAACGAGCTTTCCGCAAAACTTGCAATGATTTCACAATGGTGGTTTTTGTGCTTTCAAGATATTTAGGATCTTCTTTATTTACCAGGTTTTCGAATACCTCCGAAACCGTTTTGTTAATAATTATGTCCTTATTAATATAATTACTGACGAGAAGGCTGGATTTTTCCAACCACTTTAGTACTTTAGACGATTCATATGAATAATTTTGAAAGTACACATATTTAACCGTTGTTATATTTTTACTGTGTCATAGATAAATTCTGAAAATTACCACGAAAATTAGTAATCAGTGGCCCTACTCAATGAAATCAAATCCAGAGTTGACAAATAAAAAGCTGATTTAGAGTTCCGGAAACTAAACTAACTGATATCGCCTCACAAAAAAAAATTCAAGTTGATCCTTCCGTTGTGATTGGCATTATAGGCTCATCAGTACTTGGCCCAATCTATGAAGTGTTTATTTTGTGGTTCCCAGAAATTGAGAGTTCCGGAAACCAAACTAACTGATATCGCCTCGCAATGAAGACCACAACTCAACAAAAAAAATCAAGTCAATCCTTCAATTGTGATTGGCGTTATAGGCTCATTAGTATTTGGCCCAATCTATGAAGTGTTTATTTTGTGGTTCCCAGAAATTAATAGTTCCGGAAACCAAACCAAATGATATCGCCTCGCAATAAAAACTACAACTCAACAAAAAATGTGCAAGTGAATCCTTTTTTGGTGATTGGCGCTATAGGCTCATTAGTAATAGTATTTGGCCCAATATATGAAGTGTTTATTTTGTGGTTCCCAGAAATTGAGAGTTCCGGAAATGAAACCAGTTGGTATCGCCTCGCAATGAAAACCACAACTCAACAAAAAAAAATCAAGTCAATCCTTCCATTGTGATTGGCGTTATAGGCTCATTAGTATTTGGCCCAATCTATGAAGTGTTTATTTTGTGGTTCCCAGAAATTGAGAGTTCCGGAAACCAAACCAACTGATATCGCCTTGCAATGAAAACCACAACTCAACAAAAAAAATCAAGTCAATCCTTCCATTGTGATTGGCGTTATAGGCTCATTAGTATTTGGCCCAATATATGAAGTGTTTATTTTGTGGTTCCCAGAAATTGAGAGTTCCGGAAACCAAACCAACTGATATCGCCTTGCAATGAAGACCAGAACTCAACAAAAAAAAATCAAGTCAATCCTTTCATTGTGATTGGCGTTATAGGCTCATTAGTATTTGGCCCAATATATGAAGTGTTTATTTTGTGGTTCCCAGAAATTGAGAGTTCCGGAAACCAAACCAAATGATATCGCCTCGCAATGAAGACCACAACTCAACAAAAAAAAATCAAGTCAATCCTTTGGTTGTGATTAGCGTTATAGGCTCATTAGTATTTGGCCCAATATATATATGTATTTACAAATGTGTATATTATATTATCGCCGAATTTTAATTGTCTCATTTCTGAATATATTTATCATGTTATGCTTATTGTACTCATAAACTTTGTTTGATCAATTTTTATATTTTTGGTCTGAAATAATTATGTTGTCAATTTAATTATATTTAATTAAATACTGGGCTGGGATGACAATATATAACTTTAGCGTAGCCTGATGAAATTTTTTATTTTTTCTGGGATGATTTTCTGGGCTAACTTCACATACATAACTGTGCATTTATAATTTAACTATATATTTACCGAATGCCATTATTAAAAACGTAACCGAAACGATTTTAATTTTTGTCTTCAAACGTATGCCAGTGGTTGTGTATGGTGGGTGAAGAAAATTATTTTCGTGCGCCTGCCAAAAACGTATCAACGATGGCCATTTTCGCGCCAGTGTACATAACAAACTGGAACCTATTAGGCAAATGATTATAAAAATTAAATGTTCTATCGAATCACTACTAAAGTTAAGTGTAAAGCTACGTCTAATTACTAGACACGCTTCGATAGTTCCCGCCACTATAAAACCAATTGAATAAATTGTACGAAAATTACAAAGTTTGAAACGAACTCGTCGATGATTTGGATCGAGTACACCAATAATTGGTACTTGTGCAAAACATTGTCCAATTACCAACATCAATCCGATAGATGAGTGAAAACTGTCATTTTCAATAATTGGACTTGACTCTGAAAATGAGTATAACAAACTTTAGGTATAACGGACTAAATTTAAATATTTTGTAAGCTTTACTTACTTTTTGGTAGTTTTGGTTTTGAGTTTTGCGACAAAAATGTTGGTGAGTAAAATCGAATACTTTTCATTTTAATGGTGTTCAATAAATAAAGGGCGAAATATCAATGAATTTAATCGCATGCTACTTTGCAAAGTCATTAATAAAATATTTGTTGTGGTTGAAATTGATCCGTAATTATAGGAAGCGTGTAGACACGATTATTTATAGTTTGTTGTTAATTATTTGAGATTATGTTTGGGCATATTATAATTGCACTGAACGAAATATTTTTTTTTTTTATAGTTCATTCTATAATAAAAATTCAACCATTCTACTGTAAATACTGTAACCTGTAACCTAACCTCATTTAGTACTAGGCATTTATATTTAAACTCGATACTGCCACAAAGTTGTTAAACGTTTAATTTTTTAAACGTTAGCAAACATGGTATTGTGTCCAGTTGTACAACATAAGTCATTTTCCAGCTGCTACAGATCCTAGGTATCTAGTGATATAACCGTACCAGACTAGTTTATTTGAGCGCGGTTATGCGCAAACATAGCCTATATCAGAGTAAAACACAGCTTGACAATACCATGAACGGATCGCAATCACAGCCTATTGATGAAGTGCAAGTAACAAGAATAAATATGTCTGTTTTGCAGGTAATTATATGGAGGGGCAAACATTCTTTGGTTTGTTCAGTACGAAAGAGTAAATCCGACGGGCGCTCAGAAATTTCAGTCTAAGAGTTTTTTTTATTAAACGGAGAACCACTGGCACTTAAGTTGTACAAATCATGCAACATGTTGTACAAGTTGCGCAACATGTTGTACAAGTTTTACAACATGTTGAACAAGTTGTACAACTTGTACAACCTGTTGTACAACTTGTACAACATGTTGTACAACTTGTACAACATGTTGCACAACTTGTACAACTTGTACAACATGTTGCACAACTTGTACAACTTGTACAACATGTTGCACAACTTGTACAACTTATACAACGCCGGATGTTGGATGTTGGATGTTAGATGTTGGATGTTGGATGTTGGATGTTGAATGTTGGATGTTGGATGTTGGATGTTGGATGTTGGATGTTGGATGTTGGATGTTGGATGTTGGATGTTGGATGTTGGATGTTGGATGTTGGATGTTGGATGTTGGATGTTGGATGTTGGATGTTGGATGTTGGATGTTGGATGTTGGTTGTTGGATGTTGGATGTTGGATGTTGGATGTTGGATGTTGGATGTTGGATGTTGGATGTTGGATGTTGGATGTTGGATGTTGGATGTTGGATGTTGGATGTTGGATGTTGGATGTTGGATGTTGGATGTTGGATGTTGGATGTTGGATGTTGGATGTTGGATGTTGGATGTTGGATGTTGGATGTTGGATGTTGGATGTTGGATGTTGGATGTTGGATGTTGGATGTTGGATGTTGGATGTTGGATGTTGGATGTTGGATGTTGGATGTTGGATGTTGGATGTTGGATGTTGGATGTTGGATGTTGGATGTTGGATGTTGGATGTTGGATGTTGGATGTTGGATGTTGGATGTTGGATGTTGGATGTTGGATGTTGGATGTTGGATGTTGGATGTTGGATGTTGGATGTTGGATGTTTGATGTTGTAATAAACAACATTTTCTTGGTACACTCATTGTTGATTATATACTGAATTTATACAATATATTATGTACACTATTTATAAGAATTTTAAAATTTTATTTTTCAATTTTATTTAAAATGCTACAAATCACATGCACTTTAAAATTCGACTAACTAAAACATTAGATTAGCCGTCTAATTTATATGAAACACATTCTTTTGTTTTTTATACTTCTTTTATGCATATCGTGTTAACATGCATACAACTCGTACAGTATTATTAATTATATAATAACACCTTTCATCCCTTAAATAAAAATCGTCCAAAATTGATCTTCATTGCGGGTGTAATATAATAAATCATATTAACATTTACACAATACTTATGCACCAATTGGTATTGTTACGATAATAATAATTAAAATTTGGATTATACAAAAAAAAATTAGTTTTACATATACAAAAACTAGCCAGTACTATCCTACTGAATTCAGTTTTGCAAGAAAACAAAAAGTAACACGTTGGTTACTTCAGGTTTGCCTTAAATATGTAGGGTGAAAGGTTCTAAAAGAGGCTTAGATCTTTTAAGAATGTGTCAACATTTAATGCTCTTTCTTCTTTACTCTACTTGCCAATGAAATTAGGCGAGTATATTCTTAACAATCGCAATGTTTTCCAGATTTAAGAATAGGAATGAGTTTCTAACAGTCTAAAAAGTAACCACCCTTAATAATTTCGTTAAGAGTATCACGGTGAATAATTTTATATTAAGTGTAAACATTTCTCAGTACTGAGTTGAGTATGTGACCGTGATGCAAAGCTATTCATTTGTATAGATCCTAAAGATTGTTGGTAACTTCTACTTTTACGACCATTTCAATAATTACAATGCGAGGAGAAGAGTTTTATAGGTATGTCAGTATAGGGCTTGCGAAACCCATTTTAAATTAAGAAAAAAGTGCATCCAGATTAGTCCCTTATCGTATCTTAACGCAATTGTCACGAAGTTAGGTGGTTTTCAGAAAGAAGAAATAAGTAAGACTTGTGAAAGCAGCAACAATGCTTCAAACTTGTTGTGTCCGCCTATATAGTAAAGCTAGACTTTGTACGTTTCGGTGATGCATTTGAGTTGTTTTAGCATGAAGAATTGGGAAAAGGAAACTTTCGATTTATTCACGAGAAATTCATTTTAAGAAATTGTGCACGTCATATTGCTCTCTACTTCGATGTTTGCTGAAATTTTGGTAATGGCTCTTCTCTTCTGTTATTCTTCTTATGTGGTGGCGTAGTCCGGATAACCATCAAACACTACTGTTGTGTTTCTGCCATAATGTTTTAAAACATAATTACCATACATTTTTAGAAGCGTGCTATATGTAGCTGACTTTGGCCATGCTACCGAGGGAATCAGATGACCTCCATTTACAAAATATTTGCAATTTGTTGGAAAATTGTCCCTACCAATGTCAGCTTTTTTAAATATGGTTTTGATGCTCGATTTTGTTCCCTTTCGTAGGAGACCGTCGTTGAAAAGGGTAAGTGAAGCTGAAACCAATTCATATTTAAAACAGGACTACAACTTCCTCGGATTTTTGCGACACAAACATTTCGATGAAATATATTATTTTTATTCCATGAACCTGAGCTGCAATTGGAATATCTTTGTGTTTTTGCATGCCACAAAACTCTTACCCAATAAATTATGCAGCAGAATTTTGCCTTTATCCAAAGCACTATCACAAGTGATGTTGGAATCAGCACCAAGTCCAGTTGCCAAACTGATAAGATCACTAGCCCGATTCCAAAATGGGTTATGTTGTTGAAGCCATGAAATAAATTTGTTTTTGTTCAGATTGTCTCTTGCTTTCCTTCTGCCTCGGAGTTCAACATGTTGTTCGGAAATAATTGATAATTGTCCTGTCAAATTTTCCATCGCGTATATCATAAGCATGCTAACGGGCGTAGAAACAATATATTTTAAAACGGTGTCATCGGTAATGCCTCATCCTCGAGATAATCCTCTTATCGTTTTTGTTGATCGCATAAGTGATTGTTTTATGCACATGTCTGTCCAAATACTGCTCCATTGCACATATCGAAGAATATTTCTCTGGAAACTTTTTGTACTCTTGATCGGTCAGCTTGGCCCAAATCTGTAAATGAGCAGATTTTGCATATAAGTTATGACAGCAGAATGGAAATATGGCAAAATTTTTCGAACATGATGTTACTTTTATAAAGCAGCTCTCCAGGTCACCTACTACTTCCGAACCATGACACATATCCGATGACATGCTGTTTTCTATCAGTTTCTGAAACGTGTCCATGACTTCAGCAGATTTCATTACAGATTTCAAATCTTCTGAATTATTCATAATCAAATAATTTAATGCTGATACCATCAGTATATTTGCTCGCAAAGCACCACGCGAAAAATCATGTCCGGTAAGCATGTGTTTGACTCTTGCTTAGCTTCACGCATTGATGAAGGGATGAGCTTCTTTATTGATTCTCGCAAAGGGTCAATGACTGTGTCGCTAGAAGGCATAGGTGAAGAAGAGCTGTTCACAAAAAATTCTCCGAGGAGTTTAATTGGCTGTCCATAAAACCATTTCCGCGGGTGAACAATTTAGGTCTTCGTTCACGGTCGCTCTGATTCCCAACATAATAATTGGAATCTCAGAACTCCAATTGACAACATTGCCTCTGGCCATGAGGGCAGCTTTAAGCTGTCTGTGGAAGCGCAAAACCATACCGTTAGCCTTCTGATTATATGCCATCGTACGTATCCTATGAGCACCCAGAATTGAAGTTAACTCACTAAAAAGTCTGGACTCAAACTGTGATCTTTGATCAGTGGTAATCTGAGAAGGGACACCAAAACGTGATACGTAATTGCTAACAAAAGTAGTGGCAATGGTAGCAGCTGTCATGTTAGTCATACAGTATGCTTTGGGCCATCGCGTAAAACGATCGAGACATGTTAAAATATACGAACATCCATTGGATATTGGAAGCGGACCAACAATATTCATATGAATATGTTCAAAACGACCAGGTAGAATAGGAAAACGTCCATGAGGTGAAACAGTGTGCCATTGCACTTTGGCACGTTGGCATGATAAACAAGAACCAGCCCAATGGTTTACGTCATTGTTGACACTAGGCCAAAAATAACGAGAAGAAATCAATTTACGAGTCGCTTTTACACCAGGATGTGATAAATTATTTAAAATATCGAATACTTTTTGACGTAAAGGTTCCGCGACATAAGGATGGTTTATTTAAATGAGGAGTAGCCTCAACTAGGGCCGAGTCAACATTAAACGTTCTAGATAAAGTGTTCGCGACAACATTATCAGAACCAGAAACATGCTGGATGTCTGTCGTAAATTGGCTAATAAAATCCAAATGGCGTGATTGCCTTGTATCTCGTTCAGTCTTAGACTGAATGGCTCGAACTAAAGGTTTGTGGTCGGTAAAATTAATATACTCACGACCCTCAACGAAATATCTGAAATGCTTAACCGCTTGATATATCGCCAGTAATTCCCGATCGAACGCTGAGTATTTTAACTCAGGGCTCGATAATTTCTTTGAGAAAAATCCCAAAGGATCCCATTTAGTTTTATTATACTGCTGCAGAACAGCGCCAACGGCAATGTTAGAAGCATCAGTAGTAATACTAAAATCTGTGTCATTTAATAGATGACCTAACAGTGTCACTTTAGCCAATTCATTATTTAAATGAGAGAATGCCAAATAGCATTCCTCCATCCAAGAAAATTACTTGGTGTCTTAGGCAACTTATTAAGTGCGGACAAATGACTGTAAATTGGGGTTAAATGTTCAGCTAAGTTGGGGGTATAAATCGATGACAAAAATTAATCATACCGATATACCGCTGAATGTGTTTAATAGAACATGGCACGGGGAATTCTCTGATGGCTTTAATTCTATCCTCGGAAGGGTAAGTGACATCAGGACTGATTTTGTGGCTTAAAAAATCCAATGATGAGACGCCAAAAACATACTTAGAAGTCTTAATGTGGACGTCATACTCAACCAATCTACAAAACAATTGTTTGAGGTGGGAGAAATGTTGCTCTTTAGTTTCTGAGCCAATCAAAATATCGTCAATATAGACATAAACAAAGTCAAGTCCTAAAACGACTTGATTCATGAAGCACTGGAATGTTTACGCAGCATTGCGCAAACCAAACGGCATACGAGTAAACTCGTATAACCCAAAAGGTGTTGTAATTGCCGTTTTGTGAATATCCTCTTAAGCGATCGGGATCAAATGGTAAGCTTTTACCAGATCAATCTTTGAAAAAATTGTGCAACGATGTAAATTCATGGAAAATTTTTGAATGTAGGATATCGAATAACGATCCTGTGTTGTCACCGCGTTTAATCTACCATAATCTCGACAAGGTCGCTAAACTTTCTTTCTTACCATATGCAAAGGACAAGAAACTGGGAATGCCGATGGACGACAAATCCCCAAATCTACCATGTGTTGGAACTCTAAAAATGCGGGCTTATGCCACAGAGGATCTAGTCGACGAGGTCTCGCCACTGGTAAATGTCCGGTCGTAACATTATGATGTACAACTGAATGGTGGACCGGTAAATTAAAATTAGGCAGCGCGGAAATTTTTCAAGCAGCCTGCCATAACCATTGTTAACTGAATAATGCATTGGCGAGGGGGATTCCACGCTACTGACCAATGTATTAACTGAAAGAGATGTTGTTGTTGTATCCAACAAGCGTTTATTCTTGAGATCAACTAACACTCCAAATTTGCTTAAAAAAACGGCGCCAATGATCGGACGATTCACTGCAGCTATAACAAAAGCATGCGTGAATACACGTTTTAAACCTATATCTACATTGATCAATTTCGTCCCATAAGTACGAATAGTTGAACCATTGGCTGCCGTAAGGGCCAGATCCGATAAAAAAAGATCTATATTGATCATATAAAACCATACTGGAATAACCGAAAGGTCAGCGCCAGTGCCTACTAAAAATTCAACAGACTCCTCCCTGCCGTGATTTAATCGTTTTTTGATAAGGTGGATGGCTTCTCCTGTTGGTCCTTACCAAACGAGCAGGGTGGCGTAAAATAATGGACATTGACTCCAAATCTATTGTGGAGTACGCACCACGATCTCGAGTTAGATCGAGTCCGTTGTGTATCCGGCATGTTGTTGGAGCGTGAAACAGACCTAGATCTATTTCTCGATTCATTTGACAATTGATTAAGACGTCTTTCCATAATCGACCGCTACAGTTTTTAATCCATTTGGTAGGTCCTCCTTATAACTGTTTTAAGCGCACAAACTAATGCTTTAAGGATTTTTTTTTATTTCTTATATCAAATATTTATACAGTTAATTATAATCTTTAAATATAATTTTCGAAAATGACTATACCTTTAACAGAAATAGGATTCGATTAATCCTTAATTTAACTAATTAATTTGCTTAATTAATAAGATGAAAAATTAAATCTAGTAATATTGCAAATAGATTTTCGCTCCGCCTCCTGTTCCACTTCATCGAGCAGAACTAGTTCATATGTGACAACGGTACCGGCCATCTGCAAGTCAAACCCGTAAATATTATACAAATTTTACATTATTTACCAACTAAATTACTTACCGCAATAATCATATTTTTGGTGAGATAAAAAAACTTTTTACCCGACAATGCATTACACTCGGCCGTTACCAAATCCAAAAATCGTTGTGCCTCATTTGTCCATAATTTCGATGGTATATCGCGTAGCATACCAATCGGTTTCCGCGATGCATCGTGTACACCGGCTGCATACAAAAGGACACATAATGTTCGAGATATTAAAAAGATTAGTGAATACCAAAAATACAGGGTACTTAAGAAAAACGGGATTGGTCTAAAACGATATTCGAAAATTATTTTTGCAATAGTTGGTTTATTGCCGGTTAGCTTACGTAAAACTGTGAAAAAGCTGAAGACAAATAAAATACAAGTTGGTGGCACATGCCAATATAACAAGTAGTGACATCTCCTCATCGACTCGTTGTAGTATATCGACGACGTGCACATAGTGGTTACGAATATCGAGCCAAAAAAGATCGTTAATTTTGGTTTTTATGGACGACTGAAGGCGTTGATTAATTTGATTGAATCGTGTTGAAATCCCGATACTCACCACTATAATCATTAAATCGACATAGTTCCAACAAAATGTCATCGTAAGACTCAGCCACTTATATAAAAAATGAAAAGTAAATTAATTTAATAAAAAAACTATTATTTTACAGTCACGTCTTACTAGAGATAGCAGTATAAGCATGTAGTGGAACGGAATGACGAGAAATATGTGCGGACGCTCTTTTAAAAAGAAAAAATTTAAAAATTCTATATTTTTGATTTTACATATCGTAAATTGTTTATAGTCGTAAACAGCGGCTGAGGCGATGTAAAGTACATGCTCCACTATAAAAACACAATTTAATATATTATTTAAACGGCTTTAAAAACTATTATATATTACTAACATAGGGCAAATATTAAAAATGTTACCGATATCAAATTAATTTTGGTTTTCATTCGCATGCCGTCGATTATGTAGGGCGGACGTAGAAAACAATTTTCATGCTCTTGCCAAAATCGTATAAGTGAACGCCACCTTCGGGCCAATGTAAATAATAAAACACTTCCGGACAGGCATACCACTATAAATAATAAGCTTTGAATCGAGTTCATACTAAATTTAAGTGATTGCGTCCGTTTAAACGATAAACATCCTTCAAAAATGCCGAACACAATAAAAACTAACGAGTAAATCGTACGAAAATTATAAACTTCAAATCGTGATTTTTGATAATTGGCGTCCAACACACCAACAATTGGTATCTGGGCAAAACATTGTCCAATGGTAAGCACAAAACCGACCGATTCGTGAAAACTATCAATTTTAGCTTGAACTATAACGAAACAGATTATAAATGGCAGATGTTAACAATCTATGTCTTTCGTTTGTAAATTGTCCAAAATTGACTTACGTTCTTGTTTTCGAGATGGTACCACTGAATTCCTTTTTAATAACCGCGAAGAATACGAACGAATAGTATTCATCATGCGTGTATCTCCCAATATTTTATGACACTGACAACAAAAGTGTGGTGTGACGAATTGCATATATTTATTCATAAATGACTGTTGATTGATTCGAGTGCACAATATACACATGAGGATAAAATTTACATATCGCATGCTAATTGGACAAGCAACAACAATGTCGTGGTTTAACACGAATAAATTTACCCGTAATTATAAAGATTGCTATCGTCACCTGACAAAGTAGAGATATTTGTGGATTAGGTACGATTTGTTATTATTTACATTTTTAAATTAATTATTCAGTGAATGAATTAATCATATTAGTGGTTTAACAATTTTACAGCAGTCACACTATTTTGAAAGTATTAGAAATTTTAAAATTGCATGATGCTTTCTAATTACAGGACTATACGCATGGGAAATTACATTTTTGGAACGAAACCCTAATGAGAACTAGACTAATAAGAAGCACACGCTATACACAAATGTGTTTTATACCTTGTAAAACTGAATTGATACATGTCAGACTAAGAATCCTACCTAAAACACCGACTTAAACCATATACCTACTGGTCATGTTATTCAATTGCGACTTAAACCACATATGACTTAAGCCATATTCGTTTTACTTAAAATGAACAATTCTAATTTATATACTTTTTATGTAAACACAGACTAGGACCATATACCTGCCAATTAAATTATACTTTTGCATCTTAAGCCACATAAATGTATGTACTTAAACCATAATCGTATGACTTAAATTTAATAATCTGACTTTATAAAAATGTTCATTAAGGTAAAAGAAATACAAACTTAAACCATAAACTAAACGGACTAAGTTACATGATTGCGACTTAAACTACATAATTGTGGCTTAAGCCATATTGGTTTAGTTTAAAATGAATAATTCTAACTTATCTACTATACTTTTATATAAATGTACAATAAGTTCAATGTTCTGTAAAACATAAATTTCTTGAAAATAGAATTAAATTATGAAATGGCAATTTAATCCTTAAGCCATACACCTAGATGTAATTTATACAATAGCGACTTAAGCCATATCATTTCGAACTACGCTTTAATCATTTGGCTTACCTACTATTTTTTAAAGAAATTTACTTTAAGTTTAATGTTTAGTTAAATATTTTTTTTAAAACACCGACTTAAGCCATATATTATATTATTCAATTGCGATTTAAACCAAATAAATGTCAGCCATATTCATTTTATTTAAAATGAATAATTCTAATTTACCTACTTTTTATATAAACACAGACTAAGACCTTAAACATGTAAATTAAGTTCTACTTTTTCAACTTAAGCCACATAATCTTATACACTTATACCATAATCGTTTTATAAAAATGTACATGCAGATTAATGTTTATCAAAACATATACACAGTTATACATAGTATAACTAATTTATACAGTTGCGCCTTAAAATATACAATTGTGGCTTAAGCCATATCCATTTAACTTAAACTGAATAATTCTGACTTATCTACAACTTTTTATATAAACGTACAGTAAGTAAATTTTTCTGTAGGTTGAATTGGTTTATCCGAAGCTTAAATAATTCAAATTTCCTTTTTTTTATATAAGTCTACATTGAATCTTTGGCAAAAAATCATTTTTTTTAAATACAGAAGTACATCATATAACTTCGGATTAAGTTATGCAATTGTGACTTAAGCCATACAAATATGTCTTATGTGATAATCGTTTGATTTGAATTGAATAATTCTAACGTATTTACTATTTTGTGAATAAATTTAAATTAACATCAATGTACAGCCAAACATTTCTTGAAATATACAGTTTTAACCCATATTCCTGCGGCTTAAATTATACAATTATGGCTTAAGCTTTAAAATTGCAAATATTGCAATAATCATTTGATTATAATAGATTAATACTAACTACAGGTTACTTTTTATATAAATTAAAGTTAAGTTCAATTTTGAACCAAATCAATATTTTTTTAAACCGGCCATTTCTTTAAACCATGTTGTGGACTCAGTTATATAATTATAAATTCAATCAAACCATTGTAACGCATAAGTAAAAATAAAAAATTCGGACATACTTATTATGTTTAATATAAGTTAAAATTAAGATTAATCATTTGTCAAACATATTTTTTCTTGAAATACAGACTTAAACCATATTACTTCGGATTAAATTATAAAACTGCGACTTAAGCCGTAAAATTGACTCAAAAGGATTATTTTTAACCTACCTACTATTTTAAACGGAAATGTACCTTACTAATTGTTATACAAATTTACATTAATTGCATTATTCTGTCAAATATATGCTCCTTGAAATATAGGCTTAAGCCATATAACTTCAAATTAAATTATACAATCGCAAATTAAGCTATAGAATTGCGAATTAAACCAAGACAATTTGGCTTATAAGGATTCATTCTGACCTACTTACTAATATTTTATGGTAACTGTACATTCAATTTTAAGCCGAACATACATTTCTTAAACCATAACCTTAAACCATATAATGATAAGATATAATAAATAGTTATATTACTGTGGCTTAAGCCATATGGATATGATGTTTCTTTGACTTAAATTAATAAAATTCCAAATAACTTACTATTGTTGATATAATTTTAAAATAAATTCAGTCTTCAGTCAAATATATTCTCCTTGAAATGTAGGCTTAAGCTATATAACTTCAGATTAAATTATACAATTGCCTCTTAAGCTTTAAAATTGCCGAACATACATTTCTTAAACCAAAACCTTAAACCATACAATAATAAGTTACATATTTTGTGACTTAAGCCATACAATTGTGGTTTATGAGTTTCACTTAAATACATATTAGTGTGCATATTAGTGTACATTAATTTTAATCTTCTGCCAAACAAATTTTTCTTAAAATGCAGGCTTAAACCATATATTTAACTTCAGATTGATTTAAACCATTGTGCCGTACAAGTGTGAAATAAACGATAATTGTTTGACCTAAATGTAGTAAACTTATATAACTTTAGATTAAGTTGAACAATTGTGAGTTAAGCTAAACAAATGTGACTTATGCAATAACTATTACTATTTTGTTCATAAACTAAATATTCTTCGATGTTAAGATGAACATAATATATTTTTGAAACAAAGATTTGATCCGTATAAATAAGGAATAAATTATAAAACTGCGACTTAAGCCTTAATGGTGCCAATTAAGTTTGACTTAAAATGGGTTAATTGTGACTTATTATTTTTTTATAAATGTATACTAAACAGCTTTATTTCTCAATAGAAACTTAAACGACATAACTGCGGATTAAGCTTTTAAAATTGCAATTTAAGCCATAAAGTTGCGTATTAAGCATTAATATTGTCACTTAGTTTTTAGTTTTCAAAAGTTTAGATGAGTCTCTCTCTCTCTCTCTCTAATTTTAACCTGCTGCAAAACATATTTTTCTTGAAATACAGACTGAAACCACATACTTATCTGAGGAGTTATTTAAACCATTGTGACTTAAGCTATACAATTGTGGCTTAAGCCATATTGGTTTAGCTTAAAGTGAATAATTCTGACTATCTACTACTTTTATATAAATGTACAATAAGTTCAATGTTCTGTAAAACATATATTTCTTGAAAAAAGAATTAAATTATTGAATTGCAATTTAAGCTTTAAGCCATATACCTAGTTGTAGTTTATTCGATGCCTAAATAATTCTGTTGTACTATACCACTGCGACTTAAGCGTATCTTTTATTTTTCAAAGAAATTTATTTTAAGTTTAATGTTTAGTTAAATTATTTTTTTAAAACACCGACTTAAACCATACATTATACGGATTATATTGATCAATTGCGATTTAAACCAAACAAATATGACTTCAGCCATATTCGTTTTATTTAAAATGAATAATTCTAATTTACCTATTTTTTATATAAACACAGACTAAGACAATGTACATGTTAATTAAGTTATACTTTTGCAACTTAAGCCATATAATATTTTATACTTATACCATACTCGTTTCACTTAAGGCTTTATAGAAATGTACATGCAGGTCAATGTTAATCAAAACATATATTTTTTTAAAACACATATTTCTGCCATATCCTATATGAACTAAGTTATACAGCTGCGCATTAAACTATACAATTGTGGCTTAAGCCATATCCATTTAACTTAAACTGAATAATTCTGACTTATATCCTACTTTTTATATAAATGTACAATAAGTTTCTTGAAATATACAGATATAACCCATATTTTAAGCCTTAAAATGGAAAATATTGCTGTAATCATTTGATTATAACGGATCAACTAACTGGTTATTTTTTATATAAATGAACGTTAAGTTCTATTTTCAACCGAACATATATATCTTGAAAAAATCCTTAAACCATGCTTTTGTACCATTGTAACGCATAAGTTAAAATAAAAAATTCTGACACACTATATGTTTAATATAAGTCAATATTAAGTTTAATCATTTGTCAAACATATTTTTTCTTGAAATACTTAAACCACATTACTTCAGATTAAATTATACAATTGCAATTTAAGCCGTAAAATGAACTTAACGGGATTAATTTTAACCTTCCTACTATTTTAAACGGAATTGTACACATATTAATTAAAACACAGTAAGTTATAAAAACTATTTATATAATTTCGACTTAAGCCATACAGTTATGATTTTTCCTTGACTTAAACTGACAAAATTCTAAATGACTTACTATTTTTATACAAATTTACATTAAATTATTTTGTCGAATAAATTCTCCTTGAAACACGGGCTTAAGCCATATAACTTCGAATTAAATTATACAATCGCAAATTAAGCTATAGAATTGCGAATTAAGCCAAGACAATTTGGCTTATAGGGATTAATTCTGACCTACTTACTAATTTTTTATGATAACTGTACATTCTATTTAAAGCCAAACATACATTTATTAAATTATCACCTTCAACCATATAATGATAAGTTATAATAATTAGTTATATAATTGTGACTTAAGCCATACAAGTATGATTTTCCTTTTACTTAAATTAATAGAGTTCTGACTAACTTACTATTTTTGATATAATTTTACATTAAATTCAATCTTCAGCCAAACACATTCTCCTTGTAATGTAGACTTAAGCTATTTAACTTCGGATTAAATTATACAATTGCCTCTTAAACTATAAAATTGTCAATTATCTCCAGATAGTTTGACTTAAAGGGATTAATTCTCACCTGCTTACTATATTTTAATGTAAATTAAATTAAATTTTAACCCGAACATACATTTTTTAAACCATAAACTTAAACCATACAAAGATAAGTTCTAATAAATAGTTATATAACTGTGACTTAAGCCATTCGGATATGATTTTTCTTTGACTTAAATTAAGATAATTTTAACAATCTTAATATGTTTTATACAATTTTAAATTAAATTCAATCTTCAATCAAATGTTTACTCCTTGAAATGCAGGCTTAAGCCATATATAACTTTAGATTAAATTATACAATTGCCTCCTAAGCTAAAATTGCCAAGACAGTTTGACTTAAAGGGATTTATTCTCAGCTGCTTACTATGTTTTAATGTAAATTTAAATTAAATTTAGTTTTAAGCCGAACATACATTTTTTAAACCAAAACCTTAAACCATACTATAATAAGTTACATATTTGCAACTTAAGCCATACAATTGTGAATTATGCGTTTGACTTAAATTTATTAGTTTCGACTTACTATTTTGCATTTAAGTGTCCATTAATTTTAACTTGCTGCCAAACACATTTTTCTTGAAAACCAGACTTAAACCATATACTTATCTGAGGATCTAAACCATTGTAACTTAAACCATTGTGAGTTACGCTATAGAAATGAGACTTATGCGATAATCATTTGAATTAAATAAACTATTTTGTTCAAGATTAAATTTTCGTCTCAAGATTAATGTTCGTCTTCGATGTTAAGACGAACATAATATATTTTTTGAAACAAAGATTTGATCCGTATACTTACAAAATATTCAAAAAATTGCAACTTAAGCCTTAAAAGCTGCAAATAAATTTGACTTAAATGAGTTAATTGTCACTTATAATTTTTTTATAAAACAATTTTATTTCTAAATACAAACTTAAACGACATAAGTGCGAATTAAGTTTTAAATTGCGACTTAAGCCATAAAGTTGCGAATTAAGCATTAATATTGTCACCTAGTTTTTTTTTAAATATATTTATTCCATCTGTTATGGGGCCGAAGCACACTCAACTCTTTCGCGGTTACTTCATAACGTCCTATCTTACGCCGTTTTCAGCCAAATTGAGAACGCACAAATACAGTTTTGCTTTAAATCCATCTGCACATTGCATTGCTCTAGCCAGTATGTACTGGCATGGAAGATGATTCGGCACATGATCATAGTTGTGTTCTTCGTCATTCCCGATCGTAATCAAATGATGAAAAATCCCATTTTCAAAACTCCACCATTGGGATGCAAACTCGGACCTCTCAACCGAAAAACCACAGCTTAAATAATGATAATTATTTGACATACATTTAATATTTCTTACCTTCTTACTGTTTTGTTTATAAATGTATACCAACTTTGATTTTCGCCAGACACCTGTTTCGTGAACACCTGCCAATCAATTTATTTAAATTATTAATTGAGACTTAAGCCTTAAGATTACTTTAAGCTTAATTATACATTAAGATTAGATTATACATTAAGCTAAAATAATGTTTCTTAAAAACATAGGCTTAAACCACTTGCCTGCAAGTAAGGCTATACAATCGCGACTTAAGCCATTTATAAAGATAATTTCATATTTAAAAATTTAATTTAAGCTTCTGTAAAAAATTTGATATTAATCGTTTTTGGGTAGGTTTGTCTGTAAAAACTATTAAAAATTAAGCTAAAAGCTTAAGTCGAATATATATTTAATTTAAAGGTTAAGTAAGTAGCTTAGCCTTAAAATAACTTGGTATTAAAATTTAAACGTAATCCATCGTTAAAGTTAAATAACTCAACTTTATATTTATAATATAGTAGCTTAAGCAGTTTTCGAATGCCCAAGTAGTATGCCATACTAACCTTTTTGAACTGATTATATTTTTAAAGTGCTTTTTAATTTAACTTCTATTGGAGTAAAAACTAAATTATAAATAACTAGACTTTTAAATAACTTAAGTGACTAAATAAATTAAGTTTTAAAAACGTATTATCAATTTTTACAACACTTTGGTTGACTTAACCTTCCGATATAAAAAAGGCGTTGAATAAAATTTTATTAGTTTTGGCAAGTTTAGATGAGTCTTCTCCTAAAACCTTTCGATTTTTGCTTAAGCTACTTAACTTTTTTTAAGCTAATTACTGTCAATAAACCAACAATCATCATAATTTCTTAATCAAAATATTTCAGTCACTTTAAGAATCAGAACTAAAATCTAACTTAAACTCAACGTACTCTCTGCCCTGGTTTTGTAAATGAAATGAACTTGCTAATTTGTGAATGTACACCAAAGTTTAATATTAGTAGTTCAGATGAAAGAAATACGAAACATGGCCGCCAGTACCAAAACCTGCTCAAATAAAGAAAGCTCTCCTGTAAATTGAAGATACAAATTTTTTTATAATTGATTATTTTGGTTCAAACTCGACTTAGCAAAACGCTTTTTTTCCCTCTCTCTCTCTCTCTCTCTCTCTCTCTCTCTAGCTCTATACTCCATAAAGGGTTTGGACATAGCTTTTTGCCTTCATTTGCAAGATTCTCATGTCAAGCATTTCTAGTTCGATGTCGTTATACCACCGTAGTCTGGATTTTTTCTTCGACGTACACTAGCTAGTGGTTGTTGCGACATTTTTTTAGTAGTCCAATTGTGATAGGCATATTTCAAAATTACTAATCCTTCTACTTCGATTAGATTTGATGAAACCTATAATGTCGCAATCTTCGAAGAGTGATTGAATCTAAAAATACGTCATGTATGGGACTTTATAAAGATCGATCATATACTCTCGAATGTAAAGAAAATTCTGCAATTTGTTGGAGGTCAAGGCTCAGCTTTTGCTTTAACAAGTCAGCACCGGCCATACTAGTGCTTTATGAAGTGCGAGTTTACATGACCGCCATTGATGTTTTGATTGTAGTAGTTTCAGCTTTGAGTAGAAAACTTTTAAAGGCAGTAAATTGCGTATAGAGACGAGTTTTTCTGGGAAACCAAAACATATGAGTGCAAAACCAAAGTTGAATTTCAAGTGTTGCTCTTGTAATGAGTATCGCATGAATTTCATCGAGTCCCAGAGCTTTAACATAATTTAATTTTTAAATAGCTACCTTTATTTTTTTTATTGTTAGGGGCATTCCTATATTTGGTAGGTTTGGACAGTAGTTTAAAAATAATTTTAAATGATTGAGTTGATTTCTGTACCCAACAATTTTTTTAAGTTCAAAGTAAATTTTAACTAAATTTAATTAATACAAATTTAAAATGTATAGCATAATAAAAGACGCCACAAACACTCCTCTCCCAGAGAGATTGAAGATCTATCGACTTTGGCTAGTAAATCTGGAATGAATCCTGGACACACGACCCGATCTCGTAGTGGTTATAAATGCATTTTGATAAGTCGAAGCGAACGTGTTTGCGAACTTTTGGCTCCACGGAAGGTAATTTAGGTCCGTCAATCGAAATAGAAAGTTCTGATTTATGAGTCTGTAGGGTTAATTTAGTTTGTATAGTCTGTGTGTCCGATTGGTAGTCCGAATAGCATGGTTTGAGATGATGGATGGAAATTTTGGCGTGTCATCCGTTTATATTTAAAGTGAAAAATTTTGAGGTACGGTCGATAACCAAATACGGTCCGGTTTATGGTGGTTGTAAAGATCTGCGTACTGCATCGGTTCTTAAAAAAACATGGGAGCAAGTATGCAGATCTTTACTAATAAAAATATTGTCCGTAATGTGACGAAAAGCCGGTACAGGACGAATTTCGTCGAAGCGTAGCGTGATATTCGTAACCAAGTCAGACTGTAAAATTTGATCGTTTGTAGTAACCAAAAAGATTCCCGGAACTCGAATTGTACATTCGAATACAAGTTCAGTGGGAGTGACTTTTAGTTCGTCACTGTAACTTGTTCGCAGTCCAAAAAAGATTGAAGGGAGAATACTGGTTCAATTCGTTTGGTCGTAGTACATGATGGCACTTTTAATGACACGATGCCATTGCTCAATCATACCATTACATTTAGGATTGTAAGCCGTTGCTCTCCTTCTCTGAAAATCGAGTAAGCTAGCCAGTTCATTGAAAAGTTGTGATTTGAATTGCATGCCTTGTTGGTCGGTGACAATGAACTCTACAGTAGCTGCAGTAATATCAGAAACTGGAATCGCCTCAGGGCAGCGAGTGTATATATCGATGTGACGCAATACCACCCATTGTCAGAAACTGCGGTAATAGACCAATGATATCAAGGTGAATTATTGAAAAACTTTGAGAAGTTAATTTGTAGGTACTGAGTGGAGATTTAGTGTGTCGTGAGACTTTAGCCTTTTGGCATGCTATACAACTTTGAACCATTTTCTGGACGTCTTTATTAATAGAAGGCCAAATAACCTTATGTGTAAAGAGTTTAATAGAAATTTTGACGCCAGGATGTTAAAGATTATGAAATGCATCGAAAATTTATTTTCGGAAATTTAGCGGAATGAATGGTCTAGGTGTAAAAGTAGT
The DNA here is from genome assembly GCA_963556175.1 of Tipula confusa. Classification (NCBI taxonomy): domain Eukaryota; kingdom Metazoa; phylum Arthropoda; class Insecta; order Diptera; family Tipulidae; genus Tipula; species Tipula confusa. Next base: position 168,991,792 of record OY744476.1, on the reverse strand, counting down.
AGTATCGCAATAAATAAGACTTTTAGAATTGAATGAAACCGGAAATTTCTCAAATTTAAGAATAAAATTATTTCTTAAGATTTCTTAAAGATCTTCATCATTGGACTGAGCATCTGCTATGACAGCATAATCATTACTTTCAGGGCTAAAAATTTGATTAATGCGTGAGAGAGTATCAGGGACGACGTTATCCATGCCAGCGATGTGTTTAATATCAGTCGTGAATTAACTAATGAAATCTAAGTGTCTACATTGACGAGGAGACGCTTTTTCCGGATTCTGATTAAAAGCGTAGATCAGTGGTTTATGATTGGTAAAGAGAGTAAAGATACGACCTTCGAGATGTTGAAAATGGTTGATACCTGAATAAGCAGCGAGAAATTCATGATCATAAGCACTTATAACGACGGCGCTTGACGTCATTATTTTAATTATTCAGATGTAGATGTTGTGCGAAGCAAAGCTCAGTTTCGATCTGATGAGGAATCGTAAATAATTTTGTTAAAAATTATTTGTCATCTCATCAGGCCATGGCGACCAAGTGCTATGTGTAATAGCTATTTTACGCTCTATATATATTTATGTACATGTAGCGTTAGCGAATTATATGGAATTGCACGAAATATCGGAATAATTTTAATATTGTGTGTGTAGCGATGGTCGCTACACACTGTTTCTTTTTTGTGTATTATTGAGACGTACAGAAAAGAAACCGAGTGGTTGCCAAGTATCAGAAACTAACTGCTAAACCACCGCTCCAGCCATCATGGTTGACGCTTCCGATACCACCGCTGTATCGGAAGCGTCAACCATGATGGCTGGAGGTGCTGAAGATGATGGATGAATAAGTAAGGTAGCGTCCTTAAATTTGTTTTGGCAGTTATCGAACGCTTCAGTTATAGATTGCTGCTGTCGACCACTGAATTGGAACGCAACTGTTCTTAACATAACCTTTTAGGTAGTCGTTTTATAATGCCTAATCGAGAGCAGCACCAGAAACGAAACGCCGATAAAAGTTTATCATTCCTAATAAACGTTTCAGTTGATTTACCGTCAGTGGTCGTTCGAAATTTTTAATGAATTTAACCTGTTCTTGCGATTGTAAAATACCTTGTTCAGTAACCAAATGGCTTAAAAAGATTTAGCAATGACGCGGATTTAGCAAAAACGCATTTGTCTACATTTACTACTAAACCGTGTTCTTTTAATTTAGCAAAGATAATTTTGATGTGTTCGAGATGTTCGTCATAATTTTTAGAGACAATGAGCACGTCGTCCAAATATACAAAACAGAAGTCAAGTCCACGTAATACTAAATGCATAGGACGTTGGAACGACTGTGCCGCATTCCAAAGACCGAGAGTCATTCTACAAAATTCGGTTCGATTGGTATTTGATAGTAGGCCTGAACAAGGTCTAACGTTGTTAAAACTTTGCAGCCCTCAAGACGTTGAGTAAAATCCTGGAGATGTGATATTGGATACCGATCTGGAATCGTTACTTTGTTAAGTGATCGGAAATCTCCACATGGTCTCCAACCTCCGTTCTTTTTTTGCACAAGATGCAGAGGGCTGGACCAAGGACTGTTGCTGGGTCGACAAATCCCGAGTTTATCATATGTTCGAATTCTGTTTTTGCAATAATGAGTTTGTCCGGTGCCAGTCGTCGTATCTTGCATACAATTGGAGGTCCGTTAGTCTAGAGTTTATGAGTCACGTTATGTTTAGTGTTATTTATGTTGATGTTAACGTGAATGACTGTCGGAAATTTTGTGATTATGTCGAATACTCCTGGGTCCGTTGTTAACCTATCAATCGCTGTTAAAGTTGGCGTATCATTTAAGGAAAGTCTAGTGGATGTATACAACGACGTTAACGGGTCTATGAGCCGTTTTCTTTGTATATCCACGAGCAAATAGGTGTACTTCAAAAAATCAGCGCCGATGGTAGGCAACGACACGTCAGCAACAATGAACTCCCGTGAATTCACATCGCAGTCCGATGTCTAATTTTAGCCGTTTGCTGGGATTGAGATAAATCATTGCATCCAGCCAATTGCGAATGACTTAATTGTTTTTTGGAATAGGGGTATTTTAAGAATGTTTGCAAAGAAATTGACAACCGGGCTTACACTTAAAAGCATTGGTACCAAAATGTTGGTGATAAAAACAAGTAAAATTATCAGTTGCCGAAGGATCACCGAAATTTTGATCAAAAGACTTTTGATAGTTTAGTGACTTTCTTCTTGATTTACTGGAATTATATTGTGACCTAGAATTGCGACGGTGTCAAAAATTTGAATTTGATTTAGAACGCGATCGAGAATTATGTTGAACGATTTGCAGAAATTTCAGCTAACAGGGTTTTTTTGACTTCCAATAATTTTTGATCTCTCCGCTTTTTTGGACTATTCGTTGTTTTATAATTAAAAATATTTTTCTGGCCAAAAGTCATTTTGTTTTTTAACGCCTTGGATTACATAATTTTTAAAAATAATTTTAAATGATTGAGTTGATTTTTGTATCCAACTATTCTTTTAAGTGCAAAGTAAATTTTAACTAAATTTAATTAATACAAATTGAAAAAGTACAGTGTGGTAAAAGACTGACATATCGAGAGAACATCAATTGCATTGGTTATCAGATCACCATTTCCGTCTGCGGTGGTGATTATGTGATCGATTTAATTTGTATTTTCTTATCCATTCGATCTCTATGTTACTTTTTGAATTCTTTCATGAGAAAAAAATGCTTAAAATTACTAGATTAAACATCAAAGCAAGCTCAACTTTTTAATAATGTTTCCTACATCGGCGAAGAACCAAGCTTTGACAATATTTGATTTGTCTTGTGGTACTGCTAATCGAGAAAAAGGCAGGCGGTACAAATTTGACAAATGTCTTTTAATAGCCCAGTAGACGTGGAAATTTTTGGAAATCAGAATTTGCGTGACAACCCGAGCCATTTGTTTTTCTCTAAGACCCACATTGCCAAACCATTTGTTTTCACTTGTAATTTTTGCTTGTAATATTACATATGATCATGAATTAAATTATGCCAAAACTTGAACTCGTAAATGAGTCTAAATAATTCTGGACAAAGCATTAAACCACAACGCAGACGTGCTAATAAAATACTTGAATATAAAGCTTGTTGCAATTACTAAAAGTCACGCAGGTTTAACCAAATCTTTACCAAAATACTTTTTGGAAATGACACACTCCCATTATCCCATAAACTATACTCAATAAGGAAGATATTTTGTAAAAATTTGTAACTAGCTATATGGGCTCTATGGCCCACAATATAAATTTGTATTAAATGCTTTTTTCGCCACCAAAATTATAGAAACGTTCCAACATTTGTTAAAAGTTTAGTTTTGAAAATTTTGCTTTTTCCAAGAAATTTTAATATGGAGACCTTTGAAATATATACAGCATGAGTTGTATGTAGGCAGCCCGTACCGTATTCTTATTAGCTATCTCCTAATATCATTGAAGGAAGGTTAATATTTTAATATTTGGCCGACATGATATTTGGCACATGAACATTATAAATATTTTATTTCGATTCATTGAGTTCGTGACCAATCTAATTCACGCTAAATTATATCAACAAAATCTGATTAAAAAAAATGATAGCATCACTAGAGCATGTTCAAATCAAAAATAATAATTTTCTTGAAAAAACTTCAAAAAAATTTAAAACTGTCACAACATTAAAGAATGACATTCAAACCACATCAAAATGTTTACACGATTTTATAAATTTGTGCACTTCAAACGTATTACGGATAATCGAAAGCCGGCTAAAAATCTAAGAACCAGTCAAATGACTAAATCATTACACTACAATACCAGTAACAGTGGAGTTAATACGAAATATTCTTCAAATCACACCGTGATCCAGGTGGAAGCGATAAATAGTGATTTGGAAAATTTTCATAATAAATTTGGGAAATATTATACACCCAAAGAGGCGGATGTCATCGAAAATCAGAGTTTTTTTCGTGCTATTGGACCAGGTAAATTTTTACGTAAATTTGACGATTTTTTTGGGAGAATTATTTTTATTTTCCAAGTAGTGCTTTTTCGCTGCCCCAATTTAGATCACCGAACCCAAGACCATACCGTAAAAGTTAACACATGGTAAATTTGACTTCGGGACATCTTATGCGGGATTATTCCAGTTTCCAAATACATAGTTGGTTTTATAAGTAAAAAATGTGATAGATACAATAAAATCGTGTGCAATTGCACAATACAACATTTATTTACTACCGGTCACATGACCCTATATTTTTACATAAATCAGCCTGATTTTATTCAGCTTAAGCACAACCTCATCAATCATTAGTTTGATGTCGTGCTCCGGTATTAATCCCATTAGGTCATCCATATGGTTGAAAATGAGTCTATATCTTTGATTGGCTAATATTCGAGAGCACATGAATACAAATTATTGGAAGGTTGGATAGTGGCATGCGCAAAATTATCTTTGACGTACCGTTAAAGATGGCTTTGAAATCCAAAACTGCCTGTTTTACCTGTTGCCCTGACAAAATCTTACACTAAGATTGCCGAAGTCATCTTCACTGTAAATCAACCTAAGTCCTGGGGACACATGGTCTCCACTTTTTAGCCATCAAGTTTCTTGGAGAGTAACGACTTTCATCTAAGGATGTCGGTTCGTGTAAGAATAATTCACGTGACATGCGAGCACTCCTAACCAAAAGAGCCATCATTTTTTAGGGTGATACAAAATTTAAAATCTGACTTATTATGGCTAAATCTGACTTATTATGGCCTAAAAATATTTTTATCTTCTCCATTATAGTAATACGTTTTGGTCAGATATTTACCTTGATGCCAATTATCAATTGCTTGGACCGAGACTTAACGAAAATCACCTTTAAATGGAAATCATTTCAAGCGTACAAATCAATATTCGGTATAGCTTGCTCATTCTTCGAGTACATTCTCTTCCTGCGCGTAATTGCATCGTCTAAAATCACAATCGAAATAATTGCAGCAAATGCATTTTTTGCGACTAACTGCTTAGCACAGGTGTTTTTATTTCGAATTGCCATGAACTGGAATGAGTTTATCCAACAGTGGACCGAATGGGAGAAGATATTTTTGTATCTCCCATATCGATCAAACAAAATTAGTTTGAAGACAAAAATACGATGTGCAGCCTTCGTTTTATTAGGAGCGGCTTGTAGTAAATATCACATACTATAATAAAATAGTCCTAAACACTAATACTAATACTTTTTTCAGCTGAACACACCCTATATTTGATTCAAGTATTTTATACGAATTATAAGAAAACGGAATTATGCGGCTACCATCAGTCGGTACTCGAGCTGATCTACTTCAATCTTAAATATCATTTTTATGTATTATTTTCGTATAATGAGATCTGGCTGTTTATTAGTGAGGTATAAAACGTTAATTTTATTTTTCGCATTTACAACAACAAAAAAAATTTTTTTTTGTCGATACAGTGGATCAATTTAACGATGGCCATCAGTTGGACATTTATCGATGCTTTAATTGTTACGCTTAGTCTAGCGATAGCCACACGCTTTAAACAAATCAACGATCGTGTACGAATATATTATAACAAATCGGTTTCCGAAGAATTATGGATCAATGTACGCGATCACTATAATAAAATTGTCGAAAGTGTTCGACTGGTTGATAAATATTTTGGATCGATCGTATTGCTGTCGTGTGCGAATAATTTTTATTTTATGTGTCTTAATCTATATAACAGTGTTAAAATGTAGGTCACCTAGCATTTATAGAGCATTATTCAAAAAAATAATTATTGCAATTTCTTCCAGAGAGTACACCTCTATTATTAATCGAACATATTTTTGGGCATCGTTTATGTTTTTATTCTTTCGAACAATGGCTGTTCTTTTTTCGGCTGCACACATTAACGATATATCGGGACGATCGATAACCATAATGCGAAATATTCCGGCTGATTCGTGGTCGGTGGAGGCAGCACGATTTACCGAACAATTAACATTTCAATGTGTTGCCGTGTCAGCGCATAATTTTTTCGCTATAACACGAAAATTTATTTTTGCGGTAATCCGTTGGAAGTTTTTGAATTTTTGCAAAATTCTGTTTTATATTTTGTTTATTGTAGATGGCTGGAACCATAATCACCTATGAGATTGTGCTACTCGACCAGTTGGATATCGAAAGTATCAGTAAATTTCAGTTTTGTAATACATTTTAGACATTAATGAGTTTTGGAAATATAAACTTACATGCGTGTAAGGCCAAATGGTCAAGTGTTTCAGTAGATTTATTGTTTTATCCTAAACAATATTTCGGTTGATTGGTGTAATGAACCATATGCGTTACAAACTTATTTCCATTAAATTTAGGAGAACATGAAAGATATTGGGACAATTATGGTCTTCTAGTTCAGTATCGTCAGTAGCCCCTTTTTACTGATCAGGATGCCCTTTCAGTAGCATCCTCTATGAAACGATTTGCACTAAATTCAAACTGCTTGGTAGCAGTGCTTGGTCGATGGGATCTAGTTCATCTCTTTTTTAATGATAACTATACTTGGCTGATTTTCAATGCCTTCGGAAAAATTTCTCTTTTTAGACAGTCTTTCAGGAAGCGTGTGATATCATCCTCTATTATATGCCATGTTTTTTGTATAACTTTGTCGCTTTTGTTTTATTTGTCACAGTGTGGTCAGGAAGCACGACTCCAGCAGTTTGTGGTTTACTTCCATCACGTAGTTGTCAGGATTTGATTTATAACTGAAATCGTCAGTTATGATAATTTAAAGGTTTATGAGGTTCTCCAAGATTCTATCAAGCCTATTGATGTATAGTCCACTGGTTCATTAGAGTTTTGTAAAATTACCCAAAATAGACCTTGTTTTAACACATACTCAGTGTGAATCGTAGAACTGTTAGATCCTAAGTACCTCTAGGTCGTGGTTAAAGATGCCTGTGGCAGCCTTTATACAATCACCGTTACGAGTATCAACTTTTTTAAAAATTATTAGTCCGCCAACTCTACCTTTAACCATGTAATTAAGGTTCATCTATGCAGAGAATATCGAACTTTTCTTCTTGAGCACTTTGTCTAATTTCATGTGCAACTATATTGGCATTTTGCATATTAGGATCGTTTATCCTAAAACAGTTTTCTGAATGTCTAAGTTCCAGGCCATTTTATATGCTGTGCATACTCTGCTTTGCAGAGAGTGCTGTCGAAAACTGTGGTAGCTTTTTACAACTGGTGCACTTAGCCTTAGATTGTTCTTGGAGCGCTATCGTCAAACTTACTCTTTGACATTGTAAGACTTGGCAATGTGAATCGCATTGAAACTCGTCAGCCGATATATATTTTGCGTTTTAGCAATAAAATATTACGTACTCTTGGCAATACTTCGTTGCCCCAATTTGCGACCTTGCAGTTTCTGAAACCGGTTTCGAAGGAGGACCTTCTTTCATTTCTTTATTTTGAGTCATGATGGCATTTTTGATATCCTCAAGCTTTTCTTAGTTCAAGTTCATGTCCCATTAGTAGACCAAAGGGTAAACCTCGTCTACCATGGTGGTCGAAGGAACTACAAGTAACGTGCTTAAAATGCAAGCGGCTCTGTAATCGCGAAGAAAACAAAAACTGACATGGATTGGGACTCCTATAAAGAAGTCCTCAAAGTGTATAAATATGAACTAAAAAGTGTAAAGAGCCATTGTTGGAGACTTTTGTGACCAAATACAGGAGTTCTCTGAAGCAGCTAGGCTACGTAAGATAGCATCCACTTGTCCTTTCATTCCAACTTATCGCCAACGACCGGATGGACAATGGACTACAACAAGTAAGGAAACCTGGTAGCTTCTTCTGGAAACTCATTTTCCGGATTGCTACTTATGGAAACTCATTTTCCTCCTACTTTGCCAAAGACTAATACTGGCTTCGCGAGGAAAATTGTCAACAAGAGAACTATCATGTTGGCAGTAAAAAGTTTTAAGCCTTTCAAGCCTGCAGGCTTGAATGGCATTATTCCTGCCGATATTCAAAAAACCATTGACTTAACTGTTCCCTAGCTTTAGGTGATTTTCAAAAGTAGCCTCGAACTATGTCACATTCCAAGGAAATGGACTGAAGTAATTGTAATTTTTATACCAAATGCAGATAAACGCTCTCATTGCGATCCCAAAGACCTTAGGCATATTAGCTTATCTTCTTATTTCTTGAAAATTCCAGAAAGGCAGATAGAGGCTTATCTCAAAGGCTCAATCGAGCCTGTAAAGCTGTCAACGTCTCAGCATGCATAAAGTAAGGGGAAATTGGTGGATACTGCTTTTCATTCACTTTTATGTCATATAGAGAAGTCCTTCGAATAAAAAGAATTCTCTTTGGTGACCTTTCGTGATATTGAGAGTGACTTTCATAATGTCAAACCAGAGGCGATCACGCAAACACTTTCAAATTTGGGGGCGGATGTGATATTTAGAAGCTGGATTGATCAAATGTTCAAAGACAGGTTCATAACGGCGAATCTAGGTGTATCATTCAGCCGTAAATTTGTAAGTAGGAGTACACCGCAAGGTGGTGTATTATTCCCCCTTCTTTGGAATTTGGTCATATATGACCTGTTACCAAAGCTAGAAGGGACTGGCTTTAAAGTGGTGGCTTATGCAGATGATGTTGCTATTGGCGCTTTCAGGAAATATCCTTGTATCCTCAGAGATGTTATGCAGAATGCTCTTGTTATTCTAACTCAATGGACCAATAGTTGTGGTCTTAGTATTAATCCAATGAAGACTGAGTTGGTTCTTTTTATCCAGGAAGTACAAACTTCCTCGCTATGACCCTCCAACTCTCAATGGAGTTGTTTTGAACATCGCAGATAAAGTAAAATTCTTGGGTCTCATTTTGGATAGTAAACTAAGCTGGACCTAATATTCTGGAAAGGTTTTATACCCCTGTAGTTAGATCAGTTTTAATGTATGGAGTTACAATTTGGTGGCCCACCTTAAATGCAGTAGCGAACCAAAAGTTGCTGATGAAAATGCAAAGAACTGCTATCTTGTGTATTAGTGGTCCACTTAAGAGCACTTCTACTCAAGCACTGGAGATTCTCTTTTATCTCACCCCTCTTGATATCCTGGCTTAGCAAGTGGCTTCTAGTAAAGCCATAAAGCTTAAATCAATTTCTCTGTGGTCCTGTAACATAATGGGACACTCATCTATTCTAACGAACAAAGAAATCCTAAAATCTATCAACTACACCATCACGGCATCATACCTCGAAGTTAGATTTTTAACTAATATTTCTTCAAATTTTTTTAATTTCTTTACACATGGCTCGAATTGATGGAAAGGTAGGCGGTAGGGTTTTCTGCGAAGAACTAAATTGTAAATCTCTCTTTTCGCCTCCCTGATCATTGCCGAATTTTTCAGGCAGAGCTTATAGCAATCAAGGAAGTCATAGACTGGAAGAAGTATCATGTGATATCTGTAAAAGATATTGGCATTTTTATGGACAGTCAGGCTGATATTAAAATTTTACAATCCGGCTTTATCACATCGAAAGTAGCCCGGAGTGGTCTTTCATCTCTTAACAAGATGACGGAACAGTTCAATATTACGGGGAATATGAAAGCCGATGAACTCACCCGACAAGAACAAGGTATTACTTGCCTCATCTTACCATGCAAGGTGGACATTGAAGTATCAGTTGCTACATGGAAATTGCTCCATAAAGAAGAAACTCGTAAAATTACAAACAATAGATGGGCAAATTGCACCTCATGTGTAATTACGAGGCAGATTTGGCCAAATCTGGACAAAGTCCCATTTCTATGCAACGGCATAATATTAGCACAGTTGTGGGTGTCATTACTGGACACTGTATTATTGGAAAGCATGCCTGCCGACTTAGTGTTTTCTTTCAAGATTACTGTCGAAGCTGTAACGATGAAGAAGAGCAGAAAACAATACTTCATTTGTTATACACCTGTCCAAGTCTGTCTCAAAGCAGACTCAAGTTTTTGGGAGCTCAACTCCTGTGCGATCTAACGGATATCAGTAAATTAAGCGTTAGAGATATCTATTGCTTCGTGAGAAGCTCAAATTGGTTTCAGTAGGGCAGTGTGGAGAAGCAATTTCTGTGGTAAGGCTACGGACTATATGTGTCTATACCTCGTCCTTTTGTTGGGTGGCCACCTAAAACTAACTAATTAGCTAAGCTTTTCTGTCAACTGCCTAGAGTAGTTTTCATTATAGAAAACTACTCTAGGCAGTTTTTACTATGTTAACGAAACTAAGAGCAAAGCAGCGTTCTTGTTGCCAGTGAGAGCATATCAGTGTTCTTGTTGCCAGTGAACATTGGAGTGACTTTATTAATGTCTTCTGCCCTAGTACTTTCTTTAGTAATACCATTGCTAACTCTTTCTCGCTTATGCTACATTTGGAAATGTGAACATCTTCCGAAATTTGCAAGGCTGTAGCTAACTTTAGATTTATTTCAAAAAAATTAAAAAAAAATACGGATTCGGTAATCTAGAATTGTTTGAATCAGGATTAACGAAGCTACACCCATGGAAAGTTTGATGAAAATCGAGCATTTTAACCGCAACAAATTCCAAAATTTGCTAGACAATAAAAAACTGTCCAAAATTGGATCTTTTCCACAAAATTAAAAAATTTTAAATGGATGTTAGGCCATCTAGGATAGTTTAAGATTCCAAAAGGAACCACATAACCCACATAAATAAGCCCAAATCTCTTTTGCGCAAGTTAAATCTATTTGCAGATCAAAAACCATAAATTGTTGAATGAAGTTTTGGTTTGTTCTAGCTTCCTGAATGCTTCTTGTCTGAATTTCATAGTAAAATGAATACTGAGCCCAATGTGTCTAGTGCTATAGACATAGTATTCTGTTTTCTACTGTCAAGCCAATATTGGCATATCCAGATGATGTAAAGTTTCATGGGTTATTTTAGCCAAATATTTAGAAAACATTCCTCAAATCGAGTAACGTTGGAGGGACCATGGTCAGTTGGTGGATATGATAGCCACAGAAATAAATAAACATGCACAAAATGCAATATGGATCTGATAAAAATAATATTTAGTTCAACCAAACTTCAATGTAAGTCGAGATCTCCAAGTCATAAGCTGTAATAAATTAAGTTTAGTTATCATTTAAAAGTTAAACTGTCACTTAATAGTTTTAATAACAAAACCAGCCGATCTCTAGGGAAAAATGGCACCAAGTCCCACTATACACAGATTCTAAAAATTTTATAAATGAGAATTAAAAAAAAATATTTTAGTGTTATTTTAAATTAAATTATATAACCGTTAAATTGACAAAATACGTCATTGAAAATTTAAAAATTGATAAACATTTCAATATACTCCAAACTTTAAAATTTAAATAAATTAAATTAAAAAAAATATTATACACGAAAATTAAATGAACTAACCGTTAAACCGTCAAAATACCTTACTGCAATCACAAAATTAAATTGATATACATTTAAACTGCGGTTTTTTGTGTTAACAAAAAACGAACACCAGCCTCACCGTTTATAGCCGAGTAAAAAGTATATGTAGTATAGCTAAGCTAGCATAAAATAGCAAAACCTCCGGAAAATAATCAAATTCACACAAATCAAAGATAAACCTAATAATTATGTTTATCTCTGCTAGCATGTACGTGGAGCGTTTTTAACACTTCTAGATTAAATAAAGACATGTTTTAACCATAGCTTATTCTCTCTTATTCTTAGTAATTGTGGATTTTGCGCCTAGTACATTTACTGAGATCAAGACCCACCATTATAATATCACGGCTAACTAGATTTCAAAAATCTCACACTCGATAATATCTAGTAATAATCTCATACTGTGTCAATTACCTTTCTCCAATTGTGCCAATTGCTATTCAAATTACAGCAACTCCTGGTCCTAATAAAAAGCGTCATTTTTTGCCCTACGCCCAAAAACACAAGGGACACTAGGTTTTTTTTAACTTTTAAGTTTTTCAAAAGCAACAAGTTCTAAACCATTCTTTACCGTGACCGATACAAAGTGCCAGCAAACACGGTATCCGGTTTTTGTTTCTTGTTGTTTTCAACTATAGCTTTCTGGTTTTAATAGGTACAAATCGTCAGCCCAGTGATTTTACCGTCAAAACTGATCCAACAACCTGAATTAAAAATGTAAACAGAGCCCCAAATTTAATGATATTTAGTCACAATTTTACCATAGACAAATACTATAGATTTCGCAATTAAAATAAAACTTCTAATATTTCCAATCTCATCGTTGTATTTGTGATTTTACAATATTCAATAGTAAAAAATAAAAAAAGAATACAAAAAATAATAGAAAAACGCTTGTATAGGTTTAATTCAAAAAATAGTATTACATCAAATGAGAAATCTATTAAGTTTATCTATGGTTTTACTATGTATCGACAAAAATATTGATTTACCAGGACGATGCAAAGTTTCAAGTTTTTTATAGAAGTGTGACGGCCAAAAATTAGCATTGCCACATACGTCGATAATCATATAGAGTGGCAGTCATTTTTTGATATTTACACATCCACTGTTTACGAAAAGGACAACTTAACAGGGGCTCAAAAATTTCAGTATTTAAGGGGATTATTGAAATGAAAACCAGTACCCTCATTCGGCACTTATCACCAACGGATTCCAGTTACACTGAGGCATTACAGAAGTTAATTCAAAGGTTCGATCGAATGCGACATTCAGTTAACGCCTTTATCAAGTCGTATATGGTCCAGCAAAGCATCTTACAGCTAAACGCGTCTAACATATGAAAATTGGCGTATACTTTGGGCGAATCGATTAGAGGGTTAAAGCATTAGGGCCCGAAGCAGAACGAAGAGATCCGTGGCTGATATATATGGCATTAAATAAGTTGGGCAATGGAACCAGATCTCTTTGGGTACAAGAGACGGCCGAAAACGTTTTTTCCAAATTAGACGAGCTACTTACATTCGCTGAAATGACATCATGGAGTCATTACTGGATTACTCTAAGAAAAGCGGTCCGGTTCATTCAATTACACGAACATGTACAGTATAGTTACAGAGCCAAGAATTACGTGTCCAATATGTAATCAAACTGCACATAGAATCTTCGCGTGTAGTGTTTACGAGGCAATGACAGTAATACAGAAAGCAGAAGCAGTGTAAAAAAGTAACAAGTGTTTTAATTGTTTGAATGGCAACCATCGAGTGCGAGAATGCAGATCGAGATCACGGTGTCAACGTTGCAATGCTAAACATCACACATCGCTGCATACAGAGGATCAGCAACGGATAAGGAATGAGCAGCAACGGAATACAACTGTCCACAAGATTGGTCTATCACAAGAAGATGAAATCGCGGCTGAACCGAAAATCCAAACACACAATACAGTCTATGCAGCTTCACAAGGTATAACTCCAACCGCGATAATTAAAATCCAAGACGCCAGGGGTCAATATCAAACGAATCGAGCACGACTAGACTCCGCATCTCAGGCATCATTTGTTACGGAAGAGTGTATGCAAGATTAACGACTTAGACGCAATACCGCAAGAGTCATGGTAAAAGGACTTGGTGAAATAGAAATTGGCACAACACGAAGATCTACTGAATTGGTCATTGCGACACAAAATAGTTCAACAACATTAACTACGCAGGCTTTCATAGTTCACAAAGTGTTCGGAGTGCAAAGCGAACTCAAGCTGTCAGGGCAGGTCCAGCAAACATTGAGCACTAAGATAAATTCACAAATTGCACAATCATCTGCAGGGGTAAGTTTTCTCACAAGCATTATACGTCAACGGTTTTGGATAATAAGACGGAAGGTTCTAGCCAAGGAAGTTGTATATAAGTGCATCAGGTGCATAAAGCAAAATCCAACAATGGGAAAGTAGCTGATGGGCAGTTTACCGGTAGATAGGATACAATATTTGTATTCATTTCACAAGATCGGCGTGGATTATTGTGGACCATTCAATGTACCTCCCATAACATGTAGCGGTCAAATGACGCATAAGATGTATGTTTGTATATTTGTATGCCTGAGCACCAAGGCAGTGTACATCGAAACTGTAGAAAACTTAACCACGGAAAGTTAATAATGGCACAAATTTTTTAAGTGCCCACAATCAACTACGAGAATTTTTCCAATTTTTAAAAGTAAAGACAACAGGCATAGTCGCAGCGCTGTTACAACACATAATAAATTGAAAATGTATTCTACCAGGAGCACCCAATATAAGTGGAATATGGAAAGTGGCAGTGAAACAGGCTAAAATACAACTAACAAGAGTAGTCGGCGAAACAATACTGAAAAATTCGAGGCAGATAGCGGCAAATGAAGCAGAAGACATCGAGTATATTACGCCAGCACATTTCTTAAACAGGCATACTTTCACCAATATCTCAAATGAATCATAGCCATCAAACATTTCACCATCGGCCAGATGGCATATGGTCAAGTACAGCAGAATTTTTGGAAACGCTGACATATAGATTATCTCACCATCTTGCAAAAAAGAAATAAGTGGACAAGTGAGTCGAAAAATCTAGTCATCGAAACACAGCCCGCCAATGACGGGAACGTTCAAATAGCATCCATACGAGTAGCCAAAATAGACAAGATTATTCGACGGCCGATACATAAACTATGCTGACAGTCGATAGAATCGTATGAATCAGCTGTTTCATGGCCGGCAGAAACCTAATTTTAATAAAGTACAACCGAAGAAAATATGGATACCGGTAAAATAATTCCAGACCCATACGCTTATAATAACGGACAAGCACATTAAGATTGGTACGTGGAATGTGCAGTCACTAAAAAAAGGAGACACGACAACATCGTAGTTAAACCATATAAAAACCGCTTCCGGGACATTGAAATATTTTAAATTATTTGGAAATATTTAAATTGTTGAGTATAGTAAGGCAAAGAATTGCTCTTTCTTAGAGCTTGACCTCCAACGCGCGCAAAAGTTTAGTCGATTCCGTATGCAACACGGATCCCGAATTATACGAACTACTTCGCCAGTCAAAAAAAAACCAAATAAATCATTCTACTTACCCTATCATGTCTAATTCAAACCCAATTATGTCCATACAACAACCTTACAAGCCTAAATCAGCAATACGAGTTTATAATTGCTGGAGTCAGAGAAAAACAATGAAAAAGAAGATTGATGAATCTATTGTCTCTAGCGGAGTCGATGGTAGACCATATGTGGAAATCGAAATTTTTAGAAGGATATTTACTGGCTTATTAGACAACTGTGCCAGTATTTCTTTGTTTGGAAAAGGATGCGAACATTTGCTAAATGATCCTAATATTCAACTCAATTCGTTCCCGTCATCTGTGAAAACGGGTAACGGTCACGTTGAGCCAATAATAGTTTATATAAAGGTTCCCGTCTGTATGTCCGGTAGAACTCGTCTTGTCACATTTTGTCTTGCTCCTAATTTAACTCAGCAGCTTTATCTTGGATTTGATTTTTGGCGAGTTTTTGACCTAAAAATTTATTTTTCTTTTACTAAGGAACTCTCTAGTGAAAGTATAATACAGGATAGTGGTTCTGCGCGCAACACACTCTGACCGAATCACAAAAGCACATTTGGGGTCAAGTAATTAAGAAATTTCCATCCTCTTCCTTGTTAGGGTTGGGCAGAACAACATTGTTATCGCATGTAATTGACGTCGGAGATGCTCGGGCCGTTAAGCAGAGGCATTATCCTGTATCGCCGACGGTTGAAGCTGAAATAAACAAGGAACTAGACCGTATGTTGTTTTTAGATGTGATTAAGGAGAGTGTTAGTTCGTGGTGTTTACCGATTGCTATAGTGCGCAAGCCGAATGGGAAAGTACGGTTGTGTCTTGATACAAGGAAAGTCAATGAGATCACGGTTAAGCATGTTTATCCCTTGCTTCTCATCGACGGATTGCTGGGGAGTCTTAATAAAACTAGGTTCATCTCGAGACTAGATTTGAAAGACGCCATCTGGCAAATACCACTTGATGAGGGGTCAAGAGATAAGACAGCCTTTACTGTACCTGGGTGGCCCTTGTATCAATTCACAGCCATGTCTTTCGGCCTCTGTAGTGCACCTTACAATTAATGTCGATAAAAGCCACATCTTTCTTAAGGAAATTAAATACCTTGGGCATATTATTGGTGATTGCGAGTTGGCAGTGGACCCTGCTAAAGTAACTGCGATTAAAGAATATCTTCGTCCAAAAACTGTTCGTCAAACTTGCAGGTTTTTGGGTATCACCAGCTGGTATCGCCGATTTATTTCTCGATATGCAGAAATAGTTGAACCATTGACAAATCTCCTAAGAAAAAACAAAAAGTTTGTTTGGACAGCTGATTCTGAAAAGTCTTTCGAGTCCCTAAAATCAGCTTTATGCACATCTCCAGTACTGTGCAATGCTGATTACTGACGGCCATTTTTTATCTAATGTGACGCCTTCAAAACTGGAGTGGGGAGTGTCTTGTTCCAGGAGTCTTCAGTTACAGGGGTTTATTACTATTATCGGAAAGGCAATGAAAATTGTGTCCCAGATGCTCTTTCTCAGTGCAGCACTGTGATGTATTGAAATTTGATACTATAACACATGCTCCTCGTTGCACGTCGATCTTAATGATGCACAGTTCAAAGACCCTGATTTTGTAGCGCTGGTCCAAACCTTCAAATAATAATCCAAATAATCCAAATTCCTCGTCCAATTTAAAAATCATAGATCACCGAATTTAAGTTTTGGCTAGGAACACTTTTGGAGATTCACATTTGATATCTGATCTGCCACAGTGGAAATTGTATATTCCAAAACCCTTGACTTGTACTTTGTTTGAAGCAGCTCATGGCCAGCCTTCTGCGTCGCATCTTGAAATTCGGAAAACTTATAACGGTTATATTTCTGGTCTAATATGAAATTTGATGTACATGAACTTATTCTAGCGTATGACACTTGTAAACAATGTAAAGCCCCCAATATAACTTTACAACCACCTATGGGTATTAGGAAATACAACGAACATGGCAGAAGTAGTACGTTGATTTTTTAGTGTCATATCCCCGATCTAAAAATGTACATTCTTACATTTTCATTGTTATGGATCATTTGTCAAGATTCGTCCTGTTGTAAACAATGCACGATGCTACCACGAAGAATCCTTGCAAATTCCTCATCCCGACCAAAGTGTTCCTCAGAAATTTTGTTCGAAGAAATGCGCTTAATAAAACCGCCTCGTAATTTAGCTCAAACAATAACCATAAACGTATTGGAAATGTTGCTTATGAGATCCATGATTCGAACGGTAAAAGTCTTGGCGTTTACCATGCTAAGTATACTCGCTAATAACCCGATAGCTAAAAATATGTACACATGTTGCTACATTTCGATTAATAATAATAATTTTATTTCACGCCCGGCTTGGTGCGACTATCCCATGGGTGTGGGTCGTCCCCACGATTTCAAACGATTGCTTTTACATCGTTCAAAATGAATCGTTGTTTTATGGTAGAGGAACCATTTTTTTTGGGGTGACAGTTAGTTTTTTTGGTATAAAAAGTCATGCCTGTGCATGCGGCGAGAGAGTATTTTTTGAGATTATGAAAATGACATACTAATTGTGATAGTTGATTACGTTTATCGAAAATAAAAATAAAATAGAAAGAAAAAGGTAAAGAAGATTGTGAAAAAGCAAAAAAAGGTTGAGAATAAGCGGTGGCTAACGAAAAAGCATGAAATGGTAAGATGATCCGTGCCTTGTTCCCCTCTTTTTTGCTTCCTATCCCGATTTTCCTTTTGTTTCTCCTCCTGCGATCTGATGCATTCGAATTATAAAATTGAAACAAAAAGAGCAGCAGCGAAGACCTTAAAAAACAACAACCATTGAAAAGTTATGCTTATAATAATACATTTAATGCATGCTTCACCGATGGCGAAATCTCTGGATATTTCAAAATGTTTTATTTCAAATAATTTAAAATTTCAACATATAAATTTTAAAATTGTTATATTAGCATACATCACCATACAATAATTTTGCGTTCGTGTTTTATGAACTTATGTGTGCTTCTTGAGTTTTTAATTACAACAAATTATACGTACGTGTATATAATATGCATCAACAACTACGTATGTACATACATACATTTTTCATATTTTCAATTTGCATAAATTTTCATTTCTTTCCTCTGCGTGATTCAGCAGAACCAACTCATACGTAATAATCGTGCTAATCATCTGTAAGCGGAAAAAATAAAATTATGTTTGCTAAAGCTAACTTTATACGTGTGCAGCCAAAACTCGCCCCCAAAATAAAACGTCGATTCATATAAAAAAACTTATGCCCAGATAATGCGACACAGTTATGTTTCATGTGGTCGTTGAATCGTTCCATATCAATACACCACAAATGTAACGGAACTCTATTTATGACTTTTAACGAATCGGTCGACAGCTCGTTGACGCGGGCTGCCGAATATAGTACGGCAAACGAGTGCATTATAAAAAAAATAAATGCAACCCAAAAGTAGATCCGATTAATTTCAAATACAAACGAGCTAAAATACATAAAAATTAGCAAATTTTATAATGGCTAATACTTTCCTACCTTATCGACACGTACAAATTCATAACAAAATATAACTTTTTGCACATGTAGTACATATTGTTGAGGCACGAGATAATGACTAACGAACCAAAATATGCATTAACTGTTTCTACAATTTCGGTCAGTTTGACATATTGTTCCCGGATTTCGCACCAAAACACTAACGGATTCATAACATGTCTATCAAATTGTTTCACTCGGTTGTTAATCTGCTCAAATCGTGTTATTAAACCAATACATATACAAACTAAAAGCGTGTCTATAAGCACCCATGTAATCGTACGTACTACATCAATCAAGACACTGATAACTAGCCAACATACACTGTAGCCAAAAAAAGAGTTAAAATGCGATTTAAACGTTAGATACGATAGTTCCAGTACGGTTTTGTCGTATCGACATATTTCAATTTGTTTCGAGCTACTATAAAGTGTTTGTGCCCAAAATAGAACCTGTTCACCTGTATATAAATATGAAAAACAAATTTTAGTTTTTGTGCACACCAACAATTTAGTATATACGTTACCAAGTGCACCAAAAAAAAGTGAAAAAGCTGCAACAGTAATTTTTGACTTCAAACTATATTTACATCGTCCATATGGTCGACATAATAATTTTTGCTCCCGAACTGTCCACTCTTCGATGAACTTGTGCCAATGCATTGAAACGCGAAATAACATTAACATAGACACACACGTCGTTGCGTACAGAACGTTTTCACGTAACGTGGTGATGGACAAATTAAAGTGTAAGTATCGTACACTGACGTACACAATATACTCAAAAAACGAACCGAAAATACCAATGAATGCGATATATGTGTGAACCGAATGCCATTTAAATTTTATATTTATACGATCGTGGCTTAAACAATTTGGTACTGGCATTAAGGTGAATATTTGTGAAAATTTAAGTACTGGTCCCATTGCACGATAAAAGTAGTCACCATTGCTGAATGGTTCCATGCTGTTAGATATGTTTCTAACGAATGGTTTTCGGTTTTGAAATAGTACGTGTGTACATTTCGCCACTATGCTATATCAGTAAATTCCTCAGTGAATACCATATCAAAATTGACATGCAATTCACTTAAATGTATCACAAAAAGACAGTCATGTATTTCTATTCTTGATGATAATATAACCGTCGTTATATAACAGGTATCTTCTGTATAGAAAACAGTCGTTTGGTTTGCAGTGTTAAGAGGATCGGTCAAATTTAATGTCCATATGATGGACCTACCAAATGCTTTGGCTATGTCGGACAGTACTACTGAACATACTTTATTTTACATCAGCTCCTCACTTGTTTCAGTGACCACATGTCCCTGTTCTATGGTTGAGTGCCTATCGCACAACCTAAATTGATGATAAATTTTATCTTTTCTCTATAATTGGCTTTAGTCTCTTGAGAAGCAGTCTTTCAAAAAAAAAAGTTGATGTTTTTATTATACACTCAAAACAATAAAGTAGTCAATTTTACGTCTTCATTCGAGATGCTCGGTTTTAGACCCGATCGAGTGCAGTTAAATGAGTTTTCGGTACTCCAGCTCAAATATGAGAATTATACTCCAACCTGGGTCTTATGTAGTTTTTATATATTGTAAGTATTTCGGATGGATTAAAGTAAAACTTACATCGTCGTAGAAATCCAAGACATTTGGCTGCACCAATCGCTGCTTTGTTTATTTGTTCAGCCCAAGACATTCTCTTTGATATAGTTAAACTAAGAATTTCAAATGTGTCAGACGTAGCCAAGCTAGATTTACCAGTCAGAAAAGACGGTGAGTAACCATCAGTTCGGCCAGAAAAAACACAGGATTGAAATTTGTTGGGATTAAATTCAACTCTGTTGGCTTCTCCCCATTTAAGAATGGAATTGAGATCTCGGGTAAGACGATCACTTATAGCTATTCTTTCTGCGAGCACATCGTTTCGCGATGAAAAAGAAGGTAAACTGTAAGAGGTGGAAAGTGAGCTGTCATCAGCAAAAGAGTATATTGGATTGAGAGTTCCTGATAGAAGATCATTGATGAAAATTAGAAAAAGGGTTGGAGAAAGGATGGATCCTTGAGGAACACTAGCGTTTATAAGATGTTGATCGGAACTTACACCATCCACCACCATTCGGATTTTGCGACAAAGACAAAAATTCTCAATCCATAAAATTAACGAACCGAGAAGGCCAACTGCCCTCAATTTACACAGCACACGCCATCAAATGTTTTGGAGATATCGAGTGCAATGTCTTGAAATTCATCAGATTGATGAATGCTTCTGTTCCTTTGTTCAGTAACAACATTAATTGAATCACCTGCTTAACACCCTCTGCGAAATCCATACTGACGAACAGAAATGAGATGATTAGCTTCCAAATATTTCATCAGCTGGAAGTTGATTATGGTCTCAAGTCCTTTAGAAAGCACCGAGGCGAAAGCGATTGGGCGGTAATTTGAAGGGTCTGATTTACTGCCCTTTTTTGGCGCATGATGTATGTTAGCAGTTTTCTAGATGGAAGGGAAATGCCAAAAGACTTAGATCGGTGAAACAGACATGATAGTGGCTTAAACAGGGATGTACAACAATATTTGTGGACAATTGGGGGAATACAATCCGGACCGGCTGACTTGTTGGTGTTAATGTTTGCAAGGACTTTAGCGACAACTCTAAATCTAAATCTAATGCGGCGCATCGATGAACTGGCTAGAGAGATAATCGCGGGTATTAAGTTAGAATCAAATTAGAGTTTGCTGATTAGATTTTTTTCTTGAGCTGTAGAAAAAATATAATCCCCATCTTTCAGAGGTGGAATTGATGATTTCCTACTATTCAAGAAGTTTTCCTCTACTTTGCGCGGAAAGGACCAAAAGGTCCGATTGCTATTGCCCTGCATTAAGACCTGCCACATCTCTTCTCGAACTTTTTTTTGATATTTTTTTTAGCTTGGGACACTGTTTGCGTTGCCAGATTTCTAGCTGCCTTAAATATAGCTAAATTTTCATTTGACAGGTTTTTAACATATTTGCGGTGAGAGGCTTCTTTATTGGCGGTTGTTGTTCTACAGTCATGATTATGCCAAGGATTGACCGATTTTATTTTATTTGGCTTAGAGAGACTGGATGGAATGAACTGTTCCATTCCCGTGAGAATGACAGTCGAAACCAGAATGGCTGCATTGTCAATATTACCGAAGGAAAAACAAGAGTATTTTCTGACATTCTCCCGACCATAAGGGTACACTACCCTTAAACTTCTTCAATTGGAACTAAAACCAATTTGTTTAATGGCCGTTTTTATCCGTTGTTGGCTGTTTTTACTATCACGACTCTGATGAGACCATCATCGTCTGGATGAACCTCTTTATTTTGACCAATAATCTTTAACCAGAACTAGGTCACCAATTTTCAAATTATGTTGTGTGCATTTCCATTTTGTTCAATCAACTGTTCGTTGTTGAATTGTGCCCTACATCTTTGAAAGTTTAATCGGAGAATCTTTTTCGTACGATTCTGGTAGATTGTTTATGGGTGCGCCAATTAAGGAATGACCCGGGGTTAATGCATCGTAAAATTCATGACTTGCAGATGATGTTGTAAGCGGTCGAGAGTTTAAGATCGCTTCTATGTTACATAATATTGTGGTCAGCTCTTCGTACGTAAAATTTATGTTTCCCATAGCCTTCAACAAGTGAGTCTTTACTGACTATACCACCGATTCCCAAATGGCGGCAAAATATGGTGCAAAAGGTGGTGTGTAGTGCCACATAATATTATTTTGTAATAGATATGAACCAATTTCCTGAATAAATCCATTTGCTGATGTTAATTTTTGAATATTATTTAGGTGACAATTTGCAGATTTGTTTATTTGTTCAATGAATCCATTATGTGGTACAATCAGTGACCACTTCTATATGAATCGCCTTAGTCACGAGACAGATAAAGATTGCAATGTAACCCATATACATTTTGGCACCGCGACCTCTTCTAATCACGCAAGTGTGATTGCAACGCGGGTGTTTTTTAAGGATCTTACAGGACTAACTTTAGGCAGTTGTCCCATCAGCTGTAATGGTAAATGACCTTTGTATCTCGTGCATGTTACACAACGTATCACAATCTGGTTAACTGTACTTCTACCATTGATAATCCAGCATTTTTGCCTTATAATATAAAATGTTAGAGCCTTACCAGGATGTAGGAATTTTAAGTGAATAAATTCGACAATTATTTTGCTGAGGATGAATTTTTTGTGCAAAATAATGCCGCCGACTTTTAATACTCCAGTTTTATCCAAAAACGGATTTAAAGATTTTAGAATGCTCTGCTTTTAGAATATCAACCTTTTATTCAATCGATTGATATCTTCTTTGAATGCGCCTTGCTGAACATATTGAATAATGATGTCTTCCATCATCTCAGCTGAAGCTAAGTAGATTGTATAGGAGACTAATTGCAGGTTTGTCAAAGTTTTTGGTATATTTAGCAATGAAATTGTTCACAATGTCAATGTTTGTTCAATCGATGCACTCTTGCAACTACTCTTATTAATTTTATGTAAGATGAACATTTATTAAGTAATTTCGTTAAGAAAGTTTGTTTTATTCGCATTTCTAAAGTAACTGCATCATTGGTCGCTGTAAATTGTTTTTCCTTTGGCCACATTGCTTGTGGTTTCTTCAGCCATATCAGTCCTTGCCACCAAGGCTTATGCCCTCTTAACTGGGATGGTAACAAACCTCGAGTTGCTATGTCAGCAGGATTAAAACTGCTTCGCATAATTCAAATCTTGGTAAGGATTTTTGTTTAATGGGAGCCACCTTTGTTTTTGCCGCTATAAGGCTGGCTCAAATTATGTTGTCTGGATGCTCCTACAAATACACTGCTGCTGCGTATGTTTTTTCACTAGCATCCACAAAAACATGAAACTCTATCTTCCCAAACATTTAATCCATCGCGAAATTTTTAAACTTTCTAATCATGGAAATACATTTCTTATTTGGTTGTACATTTTTTTTGTTGTTGTTTCCGGAATTTCATCATCCCAACCCAGCTTTTGTAGCCATAATTGTTGAAACATAATTTTTACTAGAAGAGTTGACAATCATCCCAATGGATCGTAAATCGTAGATGCATCAGATTTGGTATTTTGAACTTTAAACGAGAAATAGTCACATTGAGGAAACCACTGTAAGCCGAGGATTTATATCACATTTTTTTCATCACATATGTTTATATGTGTGGTTCATTTTCACAAATTTTGGAATTATTTGCAATCCATTTTCTCAGATTGAATCCAGCTGATTGTACTATGTCACTTATATCCTTTTTTAATTTTAGCATTAGATCGATAGAATAGCATCCAGTCAGTAAATCATCGCAATATCTTGTAATTTCAACCATAAACAATCATTAATCATAGCCCGGTAGCGCAATTCATTCATCGAACAGTTCCACCAGCCTCATTTCTGAAAAAGTAAGGTCCAATTACACTGCCAGCCTCAAAACACATCAAACAGTGACACGTTTGGATGGAGGGGATTTTCAACAATCATTCTTGGATTTTCTGAGCCACAGATGTGACAATTCTGCTTATTAATTATCGTAGCCTCCGAGGTCAAAATGGGCGTCATCACTGAAGTTGATTTTTCGATGAAAATCCGGATCATTTTGAAAGACCCAATCAGCGGTTTGATTCCGCTGAACTTAGCTTGAGTTATTGTGTTAACTAAACTTTGAAAGCCTTAAGACCTAGGTCGTTATGCAAAATATAAAGATCGACGAGGAATGGAAAAACCTGGATTTTCTTCAACACTACGGGTTACAGCAGCAATATTCTCAGTTGTTCTTAATGACGCACACGGTTTCGATTCTTCACATCACTAACTTTTCCCAACAGCAAAAATTGTCCACCAGTTTCACTATTGCCGGCCTAGAAGATGCTTCACGGCGACAAAAAAGTGTTTTAGTTTTGCAAACTGTGCGACTGCTAAATTATCAACATTTTTGTAGTGAATTTTAACAATTTTACTGCATTATTGAAGCGTGTATCGTACCATTTTTAGTAATGACGTAGTTTTTACGTGTCAAATGTCAAAAGGTGACAGCTTCAAAATTGACAGCTTTGCCCAAATAGCAGGCTATTCAAAATGTAACTTCTTATTGGGTAACTCTGTATTTATGTAGTCAGTTATACTGATAGTGGGCCTATATCAAAATTAATCGTAGCAATCACGAGAATTCTGGAATCACGTAACATCAGCATTTAATTAAGCGGACTGCAAGTCAATGGGAGTATTTTTAGAAAAACTTAAAAACCATCACCTTTGGTAAACTGGCCCACATTGACTAACGTTAATCAACAACCCTTAAGAAGAAAAGGAAGAGAAACCGACATGCCAGTTTCTATAAATCGTGTCATGCGTTATCCAAAGCAACCAAATACGTAAAACTGATTACAAGAATACACCGAGAGATGATATAGCAATTCAATCCAATTTTACTTCCCAGACACATACGAACAGGTAAAGTGATACTGTGGAAATATATTCAGAGAACTGAGTTTTCTGAAGATTATGGAGCTTTGAGAAGAAATTGTTTACTTTCAAAACAAAGCCGCATGCGTATATGAAGACGGGTTAATTTGAGTAGGACGTAGGATCGACAAGTCATTTTCCAGTTTCTGCATAACTCCTATATTGTCTTGATCTTCTTGGTTCCGGATGTTCTTGATTCCGATCGTTTTTTTTTCCATAGTAAGAACGACATAATTATCGCTACTATTATTGCTAAGTTAAGATATGATATGCTGTATTGATAAACATCGTGACGACTGGGGTTGGCATTCCAATATAGTTCCTTGTGAGGTCCAAGATTAGCGTTTCTAGCTTAATGGTGTCGATTTTGTGTATCGGTATCATGGTCATATTAATGGTTGGTGATGCTAGCATTAATACTTGGAATAAAAGCCGAATTCAATTTGGTTGAACTACGTTTTATTTGTAATATACCGGTCCCTTTTAAGGCGATTACAGTGATTGCTCTTCCACAAATCAAATCGAACATAATTTCATTTTTTATACTAAAAATCCATTTGTTGTGTTCATTGACCTTCGCCCAATAGTTGGTAGAGCTGAAAACTTTAATATTACAACTGTGGTGAAGTTCGCTATCATGTTGGAACATATTCATTTCACACATACTGATTTTAGATTTGGTGTTGTAGACTAAAAATCGAGCCTGCAAAGCTGTCAGCGTCCCAGCATGCATATAGTAAGAGAAAATCGGTGAAAACTGTTCTCCATTCCCTCTTATGTCCTATAAAGAAGTCCCTCGAATAGAAATAGTTCTCTTTGGTGACCTTTTGTGATATTGAGGGTGCTTTTAATAATGTAAACCAGAGGCGATCACGCAAGCACTTTCAAATTTGGGGGTGGATGTGGCACTTAGAAGCTGGATTGATCAAATGCTCAAAGGCAGGTTCATAACGGCAAATCTAGGTGTATCATCCATCCGAAGATTTGTAAGTAGGGCTACACCGCAAGGTGGTGTATTATCCCCCCTTCTTTGGAATTTGGTGATAAATGACCTGTTACTAAACCTGGAAGGGACTGGCTTTAAAGTGGTGGCTTATGCAGATGATGTGGCTATTGGCGCTTTCGGTAAATATCCTTGTAACCTCAGTATGCTGTATGCAGTATGCTCTTGGTATTCTAACTCAATAGACCAATAGTTGTGGCCTTAGTGTTAATTCACTGAAGACTGAGTTTGTGCTTTTTTCCAGGAAGTACAAACTTCCTCGCTTTGACCCTCCAACTCTCAATGGAGTTGTTTTGAATATCGTAGACAAAGTGAAATTCTTTGGTCTCATTTTGGATAGTTACCTAAGCTGGATGCCTAATATTCTGGAAAGGCTTTATACCTCTGTAGTTAGATCAGTTCTAATGTATGGAGTAACAGTTTGGTGGCCCGCCCTAAATACAGTGGCGAATCAAAAGTTGCTGAAGAAAGTGCAAAGAACTGCTACCTTGTGTATTAGTAGTGCACTTAGAAGCACTCCTACTCAAGCACTGGAGATTCTCTTTTATCTCATCCCTCTGGATTTCCTGGCTTAGCAAGTGGCTGCTAAAACAGCCATAATGCTTAAATCATTTTCTCTGTGGTCCTGTAATGTTATGGGACACTCATCTATTCTAACGAACAAAGAAATCCTCAAATCTATCGACTACACCATCTCGACATCATACCTCGAAGTTAAATTTATAACTAATATTCCTTCCAGAGAGGACTGGGCAAATGGAACAGTTTTAAAGTCAGGCTTTATTAACTTTTTTACAGATGGCTCGAAAATTGATGGAAAGGTCGGTGGAGGGTTTTTCTGCACAGAACTAAATGTAATTCTCTCTTTCCGCCTCCCTGATCATTGCAGTATGTTTCATTCAGAGCTTATAGCAATCTAGGAAACCATAGACCGGAAAAGTATTATGTAATATTTGTAAGAGATATTGGCATTTTTATGGTCAGTCAGGTTGCTATTAAAGTTTTAAAATCAGGCTTTATCACGTTTAAAGTAGCCCAGAGTGGTCTAACATCTCTTAATGAGATGGCTGAACAGTTCAATATCCATCTTATATAGGTGCCAGGGCATTTCAATAGTACGGAGAATGTGAAAGCCGATGAACTCGCGCGACAAGAAGGTACCACTTGCCTCATATTACCGTGCAAGGTGGACTTTGAAGTACTACTTGCTACATGCAAATTACTCCTTAAAGAAGAAGCTTGTAAAATTACAAACAATAGATGGGCAAATTGCACGTCATGTGTAATTACTTTGGCAGATTTGGCCTAATCTGGACTTAAAAAGGTCTAATCAGCTAATATCTATGCAACAGCATAAGATTAGCATAGGTGAGGGTGTCATTACTGGACACTGTCTTATTGGAAAGAATTCCAGCAGACTTGGTGTTTTCTTTCATGATTACTGTCGAAACTGTAACGACGAAGAAGAAGAAGAAACAATACTTCATTTGTTATGCACCTGTCCTAGTCTGTCTCAAAACAGACTCAAGTTTTTGGGAGCTCATCACCTGTGCGATCTAACGGATCTCAGTAAATTGAGCGTTAGAGATATCTTCTGCTTTGTGAGAAGCTCAAATTGGTTGCAGTAGGGTAGTGCGGAGAAGCATTTTCAGTGGTAAGGCTACGGACCATATGTGTGTATGCCTCGTTCTTTTGTTAGGCGGCCACCTAAACCTAACTAACTAAATTACTAGTTTTACTCCCGCTTCCGTGTCTGCCAAATGTGGAGAACCTGGTGGAATGAAGTGCCATTGTATCCCTAGAACCGACAACTTGTTCGAAATATCGTTCACATGGTAAAAGATGGCCTACAGATATTTATTTGCTGCAACAAAGTTTGTTGCATTATCGCTTTATAATTTTACAACATTTCCCCTTCTGGCTAAGAAGCGTTTGAGGGCAGAGATAAATCCTTCTGATGTCAAATCAATAACCAGTTCTTAATGCATCGCCTTCGTTGTTAAACAGATGAAAATTGCGATGTAACCTTTCTGGCTTTTCGGTCCCCTTCCTTTAGATATTCGAAAATGTATGGGTCCAGCATAATCTTTGCCCATGGATATATCTCAGTGTGGGTGAATGTTTTTAATGTTGGGTCGCTCGACCAGCATTAAATCTTTTGCCTTGAATAGTTCAAAATTGCTTTCTTATATACGCAAAAGGTAAATCCACACCTCCATGCAGCTTTTATATGCGCCCAATCGAGGACTAAGCTCGTAATATGGCCTTTAGCTGATAGTATCAGAGTGTTCAAACGAGCTCCAATTCATATAGTTCCACATCCTTGTCTAGAAATGAATGTAAGGACAAAACCCTGCTTTTACTGCTCAATGAACCTCCTTTCTTTCATTTTATAACATCATCTGCGAAGGCCGTAGATTGCGTAACTTGTATCTTAGTTTTTGCTTCTTCTAATTTTTGATTTTTGAGAGCACCTTACCATTTTGTTTTTGTGAAATTAGAGAATTTCTCAATAAAAGTTGAATCTGTTATTATTGTGCTAAATGCGGAGATAAAACGGACCGTATCGATTGTCATATCAGCTTCTTAACCAATCTGGCGCCATAAATTATAATCGCACAGCTTATCAGGATTTATGCCACGTGTTGCAAAGTCCGCTGGATTTTTTTTTATTATGTTACATGTTTACATTGTGCGGAGTTGATAATAGTATGAATCTGTGAAATTCTATTCGCAACAAATGTTTTCCATTTACTTGGGTGTCCTTGCAACCAGGCTTGCGGTTTTGGTGAATCTATCCAGACTTGCATCTAACAATTTGGGATATTTATGGACTCGGTAAATTTCCTAAGTATAGCTTTGCCAATAATAAAGCTCAAAGTTATAAAGCTTGCTGCTTTTATAACTTTGCAATAAGAAGCTGCTGCGTACGGTGACTCGGATTTTTTGCAGCTCGTAAAAGCAGCTTTTGCAATAAATACATATTTGTATTTTCGCCATCTTGTTATGATAAATATTACCTAACTTTTGTTGTTGTACTGGATTGCCTTACTACTACATGGTGCGGTAGATAGCATATGTTGTTCTTGCATGCAATATCGTCTGGATTTATTGGAACCATATATCCTAGCTGACTGTATTCATTTAAGAAATTTTAATATTCATGTTTTACTTGCGGGCTATTTTTCAATTTTCGCTCCACAGCCATCTTGCTATGGGCTGATTCCTGCTATCCCTGCTATCGGCTGCTGTTTGGGTAATGAACGATGATTGTGACTCTGGATTTATTAAAAAACGTAGTGGTATTACATATCCAATACGAGGAGCTGCCTTTATCACGGCTGCAGCTAATAATCCATTATTTATTGTGGTAATCCATTATTTATTGTGGGAGCATTCTTGGCAGTATGGAGTGAAGTATTTTGTAACGTATTATGATTACCACCCATACATACCACGCAGGTTTCTTTGCAGGAATTTGGCATGCGAAAGTGTCTGTTATTTTGTTGAAATCCCCTTGCTTGGAGTTACTTCTAGTGATTGGAAGCAACTTTCTAGGAACTTAAGAAATTCATTAAGGGGTGGAATTTCCCAAGGATTCTTTAGATTAACTTGGTATAAGGCATACAGATTTTCTACAATCGTGCCATGAAGACTTTTTACTGCAGTTGTGGACTCCGATATAATGTTTGGCAGATTAAGCAGAGTATTCACAAAGTTGGCTACAAGTAACCTCCTGTTGTTGTACCTGTTTATCAGTGTTTTCCACGCATCTGCGTACTTTACTCCTGTTGTTGGTATATGTGATTCAAAAGGTTTGCTGCCTCTCCTTTAACATAAGTCATAAGGTAGCTGATTTTGTGTATGTCAGTAAGATTTTCGTTTTCGTTCACAAAACTTTGAAATCTTGCCCACTTATTATAGTGCCCATTTAAATATTTTATCAGTTGTATATCCTTTTGGAGTCTGGCTGTCATCTCATCTACTTCTACACTAATTATATCATATCGTTTTTGTATGAAATACGGAATATCCAACCGTTGTTCCTCTAGAACTTCCAGAAGTAGTTCTTCGTGTAGTTGATCCGTGATGTTCCTGTTGCTTTCTAGTTGTTGTTGTTGTTTCTGAAACAACTGCGCACGAGACCGCTTCTCGTTTACTCACATTTATGCTTGTTGCAGCAAACTCCGTCTATGGTTCATTTTTATTTCTAACATTTGAGTAGCATTAATATATTAACGAATTTATATTGCATCAACATATAGCTGAAGCCACTAAAGGCTTCAAATGCATGTTTCAGAGTGCATAACAATTTCCATAACTAAAATTGCCCTAATTTTAATTGGCACTAGATAATTATGTATTTTTTTTATTATTATTTTGAGACCGCGGCTTAAGTGACTTACCGATCGCTATACAACTAGTGATTGCTGTATTTATGTATATAAAACAATTTAATTGCATAAAATCAAATCAATATAAAATTTATTTACTGACGCCAATTATTTATTTAGGTAAAGTGCATGTCAACCACACCAACGATGGCAATTAATCACTTACCATATACATAAACTGCAAGAAATTCAAGGTAGGTGGATACAACCATAATTTGATTTTGATTAGTGTACATAAACAAGTTCTAACTACTCGCTATTCGTACTCGTTAGTTTCATACTCAACAATTGCATTTTTATTTTTGCCAGTCGTTCTTCGCTTCACTACCACATACATCATGAATAATTTACGACTTTTTTCATCGAATTTCAAGAAAACGAAATTTTTATTTGTGTCAAAGATGCGACAGTCACGAAAATGTGAGTACATCGATGAGTCGAGAGCTATCCGTAAATTAATTTATTAACACGAATTATTTGGTCCTTTATAGCAAAGTTAAAAACCGAAGGATTTCACGAATCGATCGGATACGTTTTGATTGTGGCGCAATTTTTTTGTTTAATGCCCGTCATCGGTGTATTTGGTGATTTACGAAATGTTCGATTTACTTGGTACAGTTTTCGATTATTTAGTTGCGTAGTTTTAGTGGTGATGGCCGCTATCGAAGGTGGTCTCGCAGTGAAACGTACCTTCGAGCAAGAAGTAAGCTTTGGTGATTTACAACATGTCATCTTTCTTGGTGAGTGTACGATTACGGGAATTTTACTAATAATATTGGCACGGAATTGGGGTAATTTTGTGCGATACTGGAGTGTTCGTGAAGATATTTTTTTACGTGAACCGTACATTGTACAAGGGATGCGTTTGAAAACGAAAATTTGTACGATTGCTTACATCATATTCATCCTGTCGATCATTGAACATTCTCTGTTTTGGGTGTCGACGACATTTTACGATTATCGACAGTATACAGTGTGTAAAATACGTCATATATCGTTTGTTGAGTTTGTGTTTTTAAAAGAACGGCCGCATATATTTATGGTGATTCCGTTTCGATATTATCTTATCGTACCGGTGTTGGTGAGTACCCTGGATATACAAAGCCTTGTATCTACGATTATGTTTGCTTCATATTTTTAGTGGACCAGTTTTTGTTGTACTCTTTGCTGGAATTTCATCGATATACTAATAATCATAACGAGTGTTGGGCTAGCGACCCGATTTGAACAAATTAACGAACGGATAACAGTTTTTTATAAGCAATCGGTGCCCGACATGTTTTGGCTGGAGATTCGAAATAATTATGTAAATTTGGTACAAATCCTTGAACGTGTTGACCACGAAATGTCATTGCTAATCATAATGTCGTGTGCCAGTAACCTATTTTCGATATGCTACCAACTGTTCAATAGTGTCAAGTATGTACATAAAATTAAATTATTTGTTTGCATTCAATGTCAATTTATTTTCAGTGACATCCCCCATGCACTGACGACCGTATATTTTTGGTTTTCGCTTGTGTATCTAATAAGTCGCACCGTTTGTGTACTATATTTTGCCGCATCGGTCAATGATGCATCACGAAAACCGTTACGAGTGTTACGCGATGTTCCAACCAAATTTTGGAATTCGGACATACAACGATTTATCGATTTGGTGACGGGCGAATGTGTGGCACTGTCGGGGAAGAAATTTTTCTTCTTAACTCGAAAATTGATATTAGCGGTAATGGGGTCACCGAATCAAAAATGGTAAAATGGAAATTCATTTTTGTTTTACCGTTTTAGATGGCGGGAACTGTAGTTACATATGAGCTGGTTTTAATGGAAGAAGTCGAACAAGAGCCGGAAAAGAAATCACTTTGTAACATAACTAGATTTAATTTTACGCTTGATCGAAATTAGGGTGCGGATAGTTACTGTGTGTTAAGAAAATTAAATAAAAGTTGACTGCGTTACCTTAAAATTTCAAGTTTGTCCTAGCGTCTAAATTATGGTTCTAGTCACTTAGAAGATGACTTTTTTATCCTGAGATTCCATCATCATAATTGACAATTGTAGTAGTCAGCGTATCCAAAATTAATTTTTCTTTATGAATGACCAAAGAAATTTTCACAGTAAAACAACGTTTAGCCTTAGGAAATATGGCTTTCACTTTTTGCTATCGACTCTCTTGGAGAGCAATGAATTCCAACGGAAAATGCATTTTTTCCTAACACGCGGGTTAAGAATAATTTTATATTTCTGAATGACATTTAGTCTATTTTTTAAATGTCAAAATAACACAAACGCTTTAATAATTAAACAAAACGGTATTTTCAATCGATGACATAAATGGAGGGGAAACGTTAAACACGATGCTAGTACCATCTTTAGTATGTAAAGTGAAGACTTTATATTAAATAATAATTTATACCTATGTTTATTTTGAAGATGGCGCTCTACAATGGTGTGTAACTTGGATATAATTTTCGGAATCAAATTATACCATTCAGCAGATATTTAAACCTTTTCTTTAATTTTTTTTTAAATATCAATTTGATTGTTCTAAACCATAGCTTTATAAATTAAACCTGGTCTTAAAAGCACAGTTAAACCAATGTATATAAGACATTTCAAATAAATTTGTTAAGATTTGTAATTGTTATGGAGAAGTTTGTTAAGATGTCACTACCATCGAAAGTGGTACCTCGACTAAGTTTCGGAATGGTTCATATTTATGATAGTGAGGACCTAAACCTATTAGTTTGGTTTCGTACAAAAATATTTTTGTTTTAATTAGTGTGTGTCTTCTATTGTTATGAAAAATTATAATAATCCATACGACAAGAGAGCAAAAATATTTACATGTATAAGTGAGAATAGATAATTATATAAAATAAAATTCTGATAGTATTGTGGGTACGGGCTAATTATTCTCAAATAACTCCTTTTGAAGTCCACTTATTCACATCGCTTCCTGCGAAGCCACTAATAGTGTCATGTACTCCACCTCTGCGGTTTACAAGGCAACTATTGGTTGTCGTGTTGAACTCCACGATACTGCTGCTCCCTGATTTATAAATACATATCCTGTATTCGTCACTCATCAACATCTGCTGCCCAATCTGAATTTCAAATCTGAATGTGATTATTTGTGATCTTTTGGTAAGGATCAAAGGGTGTTAAAACTAGGTAGCAATCCAGCATTTTAAATTTTTGTAGCACTTCTTGAATATATTGTTTTTGATCGATGGATAAGAGTTCTTTCCTGTCATGGGTAATGCGTAAACCAAGGCAATAAACGGCTTCACACAAATTCACCATTTTGAACCGCTTCATCAGTTGTTTTTAAAACCATGCCTTCACATCTTTATCTTTGCTAAAAAGGATAAAATCATCAACATAAATTGCAATCATCAATATTTTGCAGCCATCGAACTTGAAGTAACTTGAAGACACAAGGATCATTTTTTGCGCGATTAAGTCCCATTCCTTTTAGATTGTTATTCAATTCTTGGTTCCATATTCTGGTCGTAAACCTTCTGGCTGCAGTATATAAATCTCCTCAGATAGTTAGTTAGCTAGTTAGCTTTAGGTGGCCGCCCAACAAAAGGACGAGGCAAAGACACATATCGTCCGTAGCCTTACCACAGAAATTGCTTCTGCGCACTACCCTACTGTAACTAATTTGAGCACGAAGCAGTTTCTCACGAAGCAGTAGATATCTCTAACGATCAATTTACTGAGATCCGTTAGATCGCACAGGAGGTGAGCTCCCAAAAACTTGAGTCTGTTTTAAGACAGAACCGGACAGGTGCATAACAAATGAAGTATTGTTTCTTCTTCTTCTTCGTCGTTACAGCTTTGACAGTAATCATGAAAGAAAACACCAAGTCTGCTGGCATAATTCGAATAAGACAGTGACTAGTAATCTCACCCACAACTGCGTTAATATTATTCCGTTGCATAGATATTAGATGATTAGACCTTTTTAAGTCCATATTAGGCGAAATCTGTCTAGTAATTACACATGAGGTGCAATTTGCCCATCTATTGTTTGTAATTCTACGAGCTTCTTCGTTAACGAGCAATTTGCACGTAGCAAGTGGTATTTCAATGTCCACCTTGTACGATAAGATGAGGCAAGTAATACCTTGTCGCGCGTATTCATCGGCTTTCATATTCCCCGTTATATTGAAATGCCCTGGTACCCATATAAGATGGATAATGAACTGTTAAGCCATCTCGTTAAGAGATGAAAGACAACTCCGGGCTACTTGGATAGTTTACTATCCAAAATGAGACCGAAGAATTTCACTTTGTCTAAGATATTTAAAATAACTCCATTGAGAGTTGGAGGGTCAAAGCGAGAAAGTTTGTACTTCCTGGAAAAAAGCACCAACTCAGTCTTCAGTGGGTTAAAACTAAGACCACAACTATTGGTCCATTGAGTTAGAATACCAAGAGCATTCTGCATAACATCACTGAGGATACAAGGATATTTACCGAAATCCCCAAAAGCAACATCATCTGCATAAGCCACCACTTTAAAGCCAGTCCCTTCCAGGTTTAGTAACAGGTCATTTATGACCAAATTCCAAAAAAATAATGGTTTGACATTATTAAAGACACCCTCAAGATCACAAAAGGTCACCAAAGAGAATTCCTTATATTCGAGAGACTTCCCAATAGGACATAAGAGGGAATGGAGAGCAATTTCCACCTATTTTCCCTTACTATACGCATACTGAGATGTTGACAGCTTTGCAAGCTCGATTAGTAAGCCTCTATCTGTTTTTCTAGGTTTTTCAAGAAATAAGAACATAAGCTAATAGGCCTAAGGCCTTTGGGATTGTAATGAGAGGGTTTTCCCGCCTTTGGTATAAAAATTACATTTACTTCAGTCCATTTCCTTGGAATGTGACATAGTTCAAGGCTACTTTTGAAGATCACCTCAAACCAGGGAACAGTTAAATTAGTGGTTTTCTGAATATCGGCAGGAATAATGCCATCCAGCCCTGTAGACTTAAAAGGGTTGAAACGGTCTACTGCCAACAAGATAGTTCTCCTATTGAAAATTTTTCCCGCGAGGCCAGTAGTCTTATTAGCCTTTGGCAAAATAGGAGGATAATTAGAACAACCCGGAAAATGAGTTGTAGTCAATTGCCCATCCAGTCGTTGGAGGTAATTTGGAATGACAGGACAAGTGGATAATATCTTACGTAGCCTAGCTGCCTCAGAGAACTTCTGTATTTTATCACAAAAATCTCCAGGAATTGCTTTTGGCACTTCTTAATTCATATTTCTACGCTTTGAGGTCCTCCTTATAGAAGTCCCAGTCTATTTTAGTTTGTGTTCTCTTCGCGATCTCGTCAGGTAAGCCACCTTTCAAAAATGTTACTGAGTCCATCTGATCGATATCAAGGTCACATTTTGCTGCCTCATTAATAAGATATCTTATAGAACTGATCAGCACGACTGGAGCAAACTTCTTATAATAATCTACACCCTCACTTTGCGAACATCCTTTTATGACTAGGCCGGCTTTATATCAAGCAACCTGACCTGTAGCATCTCTTTTTGTTTAAATTACCCAACGACAGTCTTCTCTTCCAGTAAATCGCATAGTCCCCATGACTTATTTTCTTGGAGTAAACTAAATTCCTCTTCCATTGCCTGTTTACATAAATGTGAATTTATTCTGCAAATGCATCTTCCGGTGATACTGGATCACATAGCTCGGCTGATTTCACCGAATAGGTAACAAAACTAAATAGCCGTTTTGGCTAAGGTTGTCTAGTTGACCTTCTTGGTGTTGATCTTGGTTTCATACAAAAAGTTCAAATCATCCTGACTAACATCGGATTCTGACAATAATGTTTCTGAAAAACCAGTAGACTCTTCTGTATTACTGATACTGTCTATCAAGTTGTTAACAATGGTATTACCTTGAGTCTCCACTTAAATCTCATTTTCTTGTACATCAGTTTCATCTGGGAATGTATAAAAATTATTACGCTAACGTCATTATTTACCGCTGAAAAAATGATTTTCGAGAAAAAGGTCATCTCGGCTGATGACAATTGTACGTTTTATTGGGTTGAATAAGCGATATGCCTTTAAATTTTTACAGTATCTCACAATCATATTCTTTTCGGATTTGGGATCAAATTTACCCCTTGGTACCAAAACCTTCAGATGCTCCAATTGTGCCCTGCGTCCACTTTTCTGCAGGACATTTACAATCCGGAAAACACCGTGCCGGTGAACGATTGGATATATATAAAGTAGTCGAAATGGCCTCCGCCGGTTTCCACGAATAGCAAGCTTTCTCCACGATAGTGTGGTTCATCCTTTTTGCTGTCCCATTCTGCTCTGGTGTGCCGTTTGATGTTGTATACCGCAACTTGACAAATAACTCAATCCCCATTATATTACCTACTACTCAGGACCATTGTCCGTTCTTCACTTTTTAGTTTCCGACCTGTTTGATTTTCGGACAATAATTTGAGTTTATTAAAACAATTCAACACTTCGGTATAGATTTAATATAACCAACAAGTGTGGCAGTGGCGATCACTCTCTTGTCATTTTTGTTAAATACTGTACATCTATTTTGATTCCATTTGACTCCATAACTGACAGCAAATTAGTATACAATTGAGGAATGCACAAAACATTTGTTATGTCAGTGTCTTGCGCGGAATTGTTTCTTAATGGTCATGATTCTATATTTGCTATGAATATTTGAAACCGGCTGTGGTCACCCTAGATCCGAGCACAACATGATTTTATGATAAAGTTCCTTATAAGCAGAATATTTCATAAATCTTCCTTCGGTTTGCAATAACCTGACAATGGCTTTTTCGCGATTCTCCTAATTTTACGTGGTTGTCCTTGAATGGAATTCACAATATATATCGGTAATCACAATATCGTCTTATTGTTTCTTGGAATAGCTTCTCAACCTTATCCACTTCTTCTAAGCGGCTTCGTTCTTCAGGGATGTTGTCTTGTTCCACGAACAATCCCAATTATTCTTCGATATCCTTGGTTGACACCATGATTGTCCTATTTTGGTTTTCTAGCTTACACATGCTGCCTATTATGATTCATCTGAACTCCGTATGTTGAGCCATAGGCTCCTGGCATCCACCTTTTATCATGCGGTTTTTTATTATTGATAGATAGTAGTCTGCCCCTAGTACCAGGTCGATTGGTTGAGCTTTGTATAGTAATATGGATCTGCTAATTGTATATTCTGCAGATAAGTCTATTTGGTTGTATCGACATTTGTTTCAGGTAATTGTTGGATTGATTTGTCAAATATTAAGGCTTCAACCTCTAATCGAAAGACTCCCTCGAATATTGAGGCTAGTTTTAGATTGATTATAAGCTTACAAACGCCAGCCTGATTTCCTCCTATGTCTGAGATATTCACATGAACCTTCTTCTTTTTGATGTTAAGTATAAGTTAGCGGCCCTTGCAGATATCAATGTTGCCTGTGAGACTGGATCTATTAGTGTCTTCAATGTCGTGAATTTCTCATTTCCTGTTTCCGTTTTAATTATTCCAGTTGGCAATAACGCTGGGCCTTGCTGGTTTACCGTAAAAATTTGTGCTGTACCAGTAGTTGTTGATACTGAGTTGTCTCCATGTAGAAGAGTATGATGAGCTCCTTTACATATTATGCAGCGTATAGATGATTGGCAGGAGTAGGCAGTGACATCATTATTGGTGTGTTTGTTTAAACAACGGACACAGATAGTTGCTCAGCTTACCAATTTTTTCTTATTCAATGTTGACATTTCCTTAAATATTTTACACTCCTCCCGCTTATGACCAACTTGACATTCTTTCACCATGCACTGTTTGTTAACTGTTGCAGCATGTACATTTCTAAGGGGCGGTATGAATGAAGGCCGTGCGCTGTCTACCTTGCTGGATCCCATCGCTTCTAACGATTTGGGAACTAATTCCTTTGTGTTGGAATTTCTCTGGGATTTGAAAATTATGCTTCTTATAGCCTGCTGGATTCTGAATCTAGTTTTCTGCTTAGGATAAACGCTATGAATGCATCAAATGGAGAGCTTTTGGATTAAGGTTGTTGATGTTGTGAAGAATTTCTTTTGCTGTGTCATGCAATGCTCGAATTGCTCTAGCAGATTCTGTCTAGACTGCTAATACTGTTATTAGCGAATTGAAATATTTGCTTGCCAGAAGTCTTGGGTTATTATATCTGCTTTGTAGTAATTTCCAAGCTTTGTTATAGTTGTCACCCGTTGTTGATAGATGACTATTAAAAATTTAGCTGCCCCTTTCTGCACGTGCAATTTCAAATACGTCATTTTGAAGATTTTAGTGAAGATGTCCTTGAAAGAGCTCCACTGCTCGTAATCCTCATGAAATACTGGTATTTCGACCTTGGGCAGCTGAATTGTTGTTGGTCTGATCGAGGTTGTTAGTTTGATCTATCTATAGTGTAGTCAAACTATCATTGAGTCTACCTCATCCTTAAGTATCCCGTAGTAGTTTTCACGGAAGTAATTCGATATTTGCCCATCTTCTCCTGTTTTGACGAGGATCGTTATATGTAGTGAATCAATCTCTTCCATCTCTTTGCTCAATTGATTAATTTTTATTTGGAAGTACGAATTCTGGCTCTTGTTAGTATCCAGTGAGTACTTAATTGCGGGTAGCTTCTGATACATTTGCCGTATTATGACATTTTGTCTTTTAAGAAACCTTTTGTTTTTATTGTTTTCCAAATTTGGCGCTTGAGCTAGGCTGCTACCACTGTATGACCATTTATTATATTAACACGTTGTTTGTCATGGTGCATATTTTCTGTTTAGCAGACTAAACAACCAAGAATTTTATTTTTAAATCTCCGACAACTGTTACTTTCATTCGTGTGTCGAGGAAATCGCCATGAGTCATAATTTTCTCGACCCTTCAATTTCTCTATATAACAAAATTGTTGGCAGCCATCTTACAATTTTATTTTACAGCTTTTCTTAAACACACGTGTATCACTTCATACTTTTGCTATCCCATTCTATAATTTCCATTTACTTATTTTTTATTTACTTTGTAGCAGATCATTGCGGAATATGCCGGAGCTGGCTGGAGTCACAAAACCCCTGTAATTAGATAATTGATTTTGGCGTAATTTGAACGAACCTTGGAATTGAAATTTCTTCTTGCAAAGGAAGTAATATTTGTAATTGCTCTATTCCACATGCTTTTTCGTGTGGAAAGGGGTCGTTCCAATTCAAATGCAATATGAATTTCTCCAATTGTAATCTGCTATTGTCATCAGTTCATCTACATAAATGGCCAGCTCGATAATGCTCACTTCAGTGCAGTGTGATATTGAAATGTTGTCTGCAATTTGTTTTAAGACCCGAGTAGCTTTATATAATACGAGTTCCATACCTTATGTCACGGTAAGTAATATTAAATAGCTTATGGGCTCAGACTGAACTTCCCCATATAGAATATTTTGAAATGTTGTGTCATTGTTGTTGATTTGAATCTGCAGGGTACATTTTACTTTAGAACTCCACGTTGTGGCAAGAAAACATCGTCATTTGTTAAACATAAATGAGCGCATCAACTACGTTTCCTCGGTAGATTTCTCGGTCAGTTAATTATGGTAAAATTCTTGAATATTTTTGGTTTTAGAACGAATGCCTTGAAAGATAAACTATTTCCAGAGGGAAGTTTAATACCAAAACGAACCATCCCTTTAGTGGTGCTTGCTTCTCCTTGCCGAGTTGTTTGAACCGAATCAGAAAGAAATCTTCTATGCATATGTCGGTAATATATGTTGAGCCTCATTGCTCCTGACTAGAGAAGATACTCCCTGATATAAATCATAACTGTTGCCTGACAGTAGCTGATTTGTGTCTGAAACAAATCATGCATCTTTACTAATAATTTACTTTCGCAATATGTGTCGAGCACGCCGTATCTGGAATTTTTGGCGGATTTGACTAATAAGCAGGGGTGGTCCTAGATGAAAATATTTTTTATAATATTTTGCAAAACGGTGTAATGTTATTCTTTAGCAGAATTATATGGTGTGTTGTATCCAATTGGCATATGATGGTTCCTCTAGATGTCCCAGACGCGCAGTAATCCCCGTTAATCTAGTGTTGTTGTTAGTGCATGGATAGCAAGCACGATTCCTTGGTTTTTCTTTTGTTTAAACGTCCTGTAACAGGTTTCAGAATTGAATTCCCTGTTAGCAGATGCTACGGTATCTTGATACTTGTTGCGGTGATATACGTTGGCCTTATTTCCATTTTTCGATCGAGGATAATGATCAAAAAAATCTATATACAGATGTTGGAACGAACGCCGAAACTCTACTGGAAGGCTCATAGGTGGCTTTGTAATGAAAGTACTTGCTTTACTCATTTTGCAGGTTTGACACGCGTTAAGAAATTTTTAACAGCACGAGTCATATTTGACCAATAGAATTGTCTCCGAAGTTTTTCCAAACATTTTTCAAGTCCCAAATGAGCAGATGAAGTTGAACAATGAGATTGCTGTATTAATGATGCAACTAACATATTTGGTAAAACTAATATCCTTTCTGGAAATTAGTTTTACCAAATATGTTAGTTCCATCATTTCTTTTTATTAGTTTTCCGGAAAGATTCCGTTGTGACATTAACCAACGAAGACTTGCATGATCCGTATATATATATAGTAAATGGATATCCCTCTACATATGCTCGAAATCTCTTAACACTCTGAACGGTGGCAAAACATTCTAGCTGCGTCACTGAATAATTTCGTTGAGATTTATTTAGTTTTTGAGAGAAAAAGGCAATTGGGCGTTCTGCCCCTCCTCATCCAATTGAAATAACACACCACCGATTCCAGAGCTACTTGCGTCGCACTGAATAACAAAAGGCTTTGAAAAATTAGGATTAACTAGTACTGGGGCTGAAGCCAATGCTGATTTTAATGTCTGAAAAGATTCTTCAGTTTCCTTGTTCCATTGCATGTTTTTACCTTTTTTCAGAAGGTCCGTGATTGGAGTGGCAATTGTAGCAAAATTTCGATTAAATCTACGGTACCATACACAAAGTCCCAAAAACCTTCGAATTTGCTTAGTGGTTTTTGGACCCGGATAGTCTAATATGGGTTTCACTTTTTCAGTGTTTACTTGCAAGGTTCCTTCCCCAACAATATATACCAGATATTTCACCTCTTTTAATAAAAAATGGCTTTTCTCCAATTAATTGTAAGGCCTGCTTCGATTAATCTGGTGGCAACTTGGTCTAGTAAACTAAAGTGATGCTCCAGAGTGGCTGATGTGATGAGCAGATCAGCCAAATATACATAAACGTTTTCATGTAATTAATGCGGGATTACTTGATGCATAAGGCGGCACATTGTTTGAGGCGCATTGCATAACCCGAATGGCATGACCTTAAAATGGTACAAAGGTCTTCCTGGTACCGTGAATGCTGTTTTTTCTCTGGAATGTGGGTCTAGTAGCATTTGCCAAAAATCATCCTTTAAGTCGATCTTAGAAATATAGATTTCTGAGGCAGTTCCAAAGGTTGATCGTTTGGTTAAGTTAGGGATACCTTCAATTTCCCAAAACTTTTAAAGCCTGCTGTTGAGGTCACTTAAAATGTTGAAACTAGTGGTTTTTGGCAGACCGAAGCTAATGCCCATCGAAAAATTGTTTTCATAGAAATTAGGCAAATTCCAAGTACAAAAGCATCTTCCCTTGCATACTGAATACTTAGTTTGCTCTAGAACCCTAAGCCCTTGATCGTTTGATGAGGAAAATTTACGTGGTAAGATGACGGATTTTTAGGAAAGATGACGGATGCTACACAAATTTTAGAATGGTGAATAGATCTCACGGTAATAATAACAAATATTTTTGTATTACCAGCAGTCGAAGCGGAAAATCACAATATTCAAAATTTGTAACGTTTATTGAAGTAGTTGGAAGAATCCAATAATGGGCTGCAATCTGTGAGCAATAAAAGATTTGTTACGACCTCCGATTCAGTTTCTTCGATGTGCTGTCAAAATGCCTGAATATGACCTTAATGCAAATATCCTTTCAAGTAATTTTTAATACACGAATTAACCACATTGCATCCCAAATGTGGTTGATTCGTAATACGATTATCATAGCGGATAATCATCAGAAAAAGACGGGATGCAGATTTTCAGCAACTTTTCATAATAGAGAAAGGTTTCATAGAGAAGATTTTTGATGACATGCTGCCTGCCGCTATATCGATACTTCGTTTCAGCATTATATTAGCTTTTTTCAAATATTTTTTTCTAATTGACGTGAATTTGTCAACGTATCTTCACCAGTCTTATCAAACTGTGTAAATTTCTTAATCAACATGATAGCATTAAATGATAAGGGCCATAATTACGTAAA
This sequence comes from Tipula confusa, assembly GCA_963556175.1. NCBI lineage: Eukaryota > Metazoa > Arthropoda > Insecta > Diptera > Tipulidae > Tipula > Tipula confusa. Next base: position 168,948,763 of record OY744476.1, on the reverse strand, counting down.
CCTTCTTGTTCAAAATCAAATCATAAATTGTTATCGTCTTAACAATTTGATAAAGCATCTGCACAAGATAGAGATAGAGATATTAGAGATATTTATTAAAATTTTCAGAATTGGGAGTTGCTAATCAAGTCCCCAAAAACTGATCAGTGTTGCATTCAACAAGATAAAGTTGCAGTTCTTTGAAAAAATCTGACCTGGACTCGAAACTCAAAACTAAACTTTTCAATTCCGTTTTACTAGTCAACCTTACACCTAAGCGGAAAGCCCACGACCAAAACAAATATATAATATCTAATCAATCTTGGCAGATTAGTAAATTTGGCAGATTTAAGAAATATTTACGTTTATAGGGTTCCCCGATAAACAAACATTATATTATCAACAAAACAAATTTTTAATGTTTGTTAAAAGCTAAAGATAAAAAGGTCATGTTCTAAGCAATTGGCATTAGCTCGAATATTTTATCTAATTTTTATTAAATGTCTTCTTGATAAATAATATAATGATAAATGAATAAATGTTTTCTTGATAATGTTAAATGATAAGGCCTTAAGTCACTTATAATAAATTTCTTAAACATCTAGCAATCACTAATAACAACAAACACAGCAAATTTTATGATCTTCCCTATCGCTTATTAGTATTTTTAGGTTCCTTAATCTGGCTTTAACGGTTAATTTTATGCTAGTTTAAAAACACTGCAACCAATTTAACATATTTTTCAGTTACATAATTTAAAAATTTAGAATTTACGAGACTTTCGAACAGTAGCTCAATTTTTAAAATCATATAAGTTGCAAAATCCAAGGAACAAGTATTATTAAACTTAGTATTATTGGTTTAAAAATTAGCGTAGCTCAATTTAAAACAAACTACATTTGGATCCAGTTTAGATTATATTTAACGGAAATACCATGTAACTATAACAATTAAATTTAAATTTTAGTTTTTAAATTGAGCAATTAGCAAAAACTCTAAAATCTATAGATGAAACTTTAGAAAGTTAGGCTTATATACAAATAACAAATATTATTGACCTTTATAATTGACATTATTAGAGTTGCTCAATTTACACAGCTTATAAATGTAGCTCAATTTCTATGTAAATTCAAAATTAAATTGAACCCTGCGCCAAGATTAAAGTTTAATTAATCGTTTTTTATAAATAAATGTTTAAAAAAAGTAGCTCAATTTGTATATCACTTAAAATATACATACGATGTGGATTGATAGTTATATTGTTGCTCAGTTTTACAAATTATTGGTCAACCTCGACTGAATGTGATCTCATATTCAGGTGTAAGGGCTGGCCACTAAGTATTTATATATTTTATGCTTTTGAAATTTTTAGAAAGCTCAATAGAACTGGGAATATTGGTTTTCTCGTTGCCTTCCATAGTGAGTAACCCATTTTTTCTGTTGCTGAGAGCTCATTTTTATAATTTAAAATCCTTAATATTTCTTTTTCCATTAAAGCATCCCAAAGTGCTCTAATAGCTCAATTTAATTTTGACTTAAACAATCAAAACTTTTTGATGCTACCATAATTGCCTAACTATCTACTTTTCTTTTAGGAAATGTCCAATATTAAGGGGCTCTTATGTTTGTTTTATTAATTAGCCCAAATATTTTATTACCTATTTTTTGTTAAATGTTAAATTGGTTTTGCTTTTATGGCTTGAGTACCGCTAGCCATTTAAAGCTCAGCTGATTAAGATTTTCGATAAATTGTTGTTCTTTAAATGTATATTCTGAGGTGGGTAGTATTACCGGAGTACTATCCGATAATATTGAAAAAGTTATGTTAGTGAAATGTGTTTCAAATATTAGAGACTACCTTTTAGAATATTTGCATAGGCATTACCTGTGGCTGAGCAAAACTGCTAGCATTAGGCTCAAAGTATTCGTTTTGTGTGCTTACATTCGTTGGTTTGACAGATGTATTTCACATAGCCTTTTGTTTGTATTGTGATTCGAGCATCCGTGGCTCAGCTTGCATTTTTGGGTTTGTTTTGGCTGTAAGGTAGTACCCAGCGCTATAATTTGCGGTATTTTACTGCAATTATTACAGAGTGTTATTTAAGGATAATTGTTTAATTATTAGGGTTGGGAAGATTTAAAATAAGTACATTTTTTTTGTCACAACAAGTCACTAAGTTAGTCACTAAAACGTAGTTCCAAAGTGATTCCAAACTTTATCGGTTAAAAATTTTTTATTTTTGTAATTTTATGGTTGAATAAATAAGATGCAAATATTAATAAATGTCACTCAAGATAATACATTGTAGCGGTGCGACTCGTCTCGATGCCGTAACTCTTGATCGTATTGATAAACAAAGTACCAAGAATACGAGAAGAAAACTAAAAACAAAATTTAATTCGATAAGATAAATATTGGTACTATACTCAGACGAATCAACTTACTTAAAATGGGAAACAATTCAAACATGTTTCGATCTCTTAAAATATCGTAGTCTGGCAGGACTACAGCGGTCATTATGATTGTGGACTCAACAAATATAAAAATAGCCATTACGATCAGCCATAATTTAATCAGTTTTTGATGTCGCTGTAAAATAATTAGAAAAAAAAAATTTGTGTAAAAATTTTAATGCAATATCTATTGTATCGTAATTGTTATCAGATTCAATGTTTTTGGCAATGATATCATTTCGCAACAGTTTTTCTTCCGTCACGCCCTAAATTATCGCGCACCATATAATTATGTTTGAAACACTTTGAAACTTACTTTTATTGTACCAATCACTAATAGAAAACTAACAACGATCAAAATAAGTGATGTCACAAACTCTATACATGGCTTGGGTGATGAATCTAAAAAAAAAAAAAAATAAAAAAAAATTATTTGATTTTCCACGTGTGCAGACATTTTCCTCATGCTCATTTTTATCCTATTAATACTTACTAAACCCGTTAACGGTTAGAAATTCTCGAACGTCATTGTTGTTAGTCAATCCGTAAATTGAGAAAATTGATAATAGAATGCAAATATTACCGATCACTAGAACACCGGCGTCCAGTGAAAAACAACCAAGAAATTTCTTCCAACACAACATCTTTGCTTGATTGATTTGACTCTAATGTATGCGATACGCGATTGTTTGGTGAGTGATTGAATTTTTTCTTTCTTAAGTCAGATAGATAACAACTTAAAGGGTTTTCTAGTTGGGGCGTTCATTTTTTGAATTCCTCTCCACATGACGTTGATATGGCAAAATTTTGACTTTGAAAATGGAAAACTCTTTGGTATGTGTGACTGTCATTTATACTCGGTTGTTTAACGGTTTGATAACCTTTCAGAATTTGGGCAACCTAAATTGTGTAATTTTTATATTGTGATTCCATTTGTATTCACAATAACATTATACGACTGCGATATGGTCCACATTTGATTTCTGTTATCTCCACTTCATCGTAGTCCTCGTTTTTGTGTATTGGCGCAAAACATTAATTTAATCGACTTTGTACTCCTATATTGTTTGTTTTTAAAACCAGCACCACAATTGTCATAACTACAACAATTTGTTTTTGAAGTGTCGTTGACGTTAGAAAAACTCGTCTGGCAATATATAAAAACTTTGATGGTGCGCATCATTTCAAGAACCTATCTCAAGACTAAAATTATTGTCTAACTAGTCATAGAACATTGAAATGTTGTGAGAGGAGAAGTATTCGTCATTTGTTTGCATGCATTGTCAGATTTAAAGGTTATCGCTCAAATGAAGTTGCAAATCGGTAAGTAACCGTATAATTGAGGAAAAATTTGAAAGTGTCGAGATTATTTATAATGCATTTGTATCAAAATGAGTTTCACGCGAATGAGAGGTCAGAGCTTACTTTAATCATCCAATGTTGGTAGTGGACGAGAAAATTGAGCAATTAACCTAATTTAAGATTGTCAATTTGCATTACAGTTGACACGATTTGATGTAGTCTTCTTTACATTTACATTTTGCAAAATAAAAGCATAAACGGCTGCACCATATTGTTTAGATTGAATATTTATTTGATTGACGTTTATTGAGCTATTTTTCGAGCCGACCGGCCGTTTTATTGAAAAACATTAAGCCACATCAAGTATATATGTTTGAATGGAATGGGTGCCCAGAAAAATTTCTAAACTTTTAGAGCTACTCTAATTTTTGTCAATTAACTGAGTATCAAACCGACCAAGTTACTGACGTCATTATGTCACGAGTTTTAGTTATGTTTTCTGACAAATGGCCATATCCATATTTATATTTAAAATCAAATTGAGCTACTTTTTAAAACCATAGTTCAACATTAATTAGAATTTTTTTTTTTTCAAATATGTTCTCGGAAGAAATGTCATTTTAAACTAGATATATTTTAGAAGTGAAACATAACCGATTCGACTTCAAACCTTTTGTGGAATAAATTAAATTTCCATTGTAAACAACAAACGGCTACATTAACGGCTTTTAAAATGAGCTTCATTAGTTTTAGTGTAAGGCAACCGAGTACAAAATCGATTCACGTTTAACTATAGTTTCCCTCTTTTGTGACTTGTAATTTAGGTTTTTGTAAAATGAACAAATTTAAATTGTTTTTTAAAATAAAATTGAGCTACTTACTTTTTAAATACTTAAACTTTAAACATATGTTTTTTTTGTTAACTTGTCATAGTTAGGGTTGCAAAACTTAATTTTGATAGATAGCAAGTGTAAAATATTCCAAATTCATTTTAAATTGAGCTACTTTACAAGTCCATTAACCGTTTTAGTAAACAAGTCATACCAACAATGATCCATTTAATGTGCTAAAACATTCTGTTAATTTTACTTTATGTTAAAAACATAGCAGAGTTTTTAACATTTGTTTACCATTAATTATGAAATTTTTTAAATTGAGCTACTCTAGTATAAAGCATCTGAGTACCAAATAAATTTATAATTCACTAGTTTTCATTGGTCGTAGTTTAAGATTACTATAAAATGGTAAATTTTATATTGTTACTAAAAATAAAATTGAGCTACTTTTTTAACATAGTTGAACTTTTGAAAATATAATTGAAAAACAAATATTTTTTATTACATTGCCTTTATAATGTTCCTAAATCTTTATTAAATTTTTATAGATAAAGAAAGCAACACATTCTTTATTTATTTTAAATTGAGCTATTTTTCGAGTCGCTTGTATGTTCTTGGAACAAATGTCATTTTAAACTAGTTATATTTTAGGTTTGAAACTAACCCATTCGACTTCAAACCTTTTGTAAAATAAATTAAATTTACTTTGCAAATAACAAATTACTAAGCAACTTTTTACCACATAATTAACAATTTTTTAAATTGACCCACATTGGTTTTAGTGAAAGGCAACCGAGTACAAAATCAATTCGCATTTAACTAGTTTCCCTTTTTCGTGACTTATAATTTACGTTTTTGTAAAATGATCAGATTAAAATTCTCTTCTAAAACAAATTGAGCTATTTTTTAAAACCATACATAAACTTTAAACATATGACTTTTGTTAACTTGTTATAATTTAGGTTGCAAAACATAATTTTGATAGATAGCAAGTGTAAAATATACCAAATTTATTTTAAATTGATCTACTTTACAAGTCCATTAACCGTTTTAGTAAACAAGTCATATCAACTATGATCAATTCAATGTGCTAAATAGTTAATTTTACTTTCTGTAGCAGAGTTTTTAACATTTGTTTACCATTAATTATGAAATTTTTTAAATTGAGCTACTCTAGTATAAAGCATCTCAGTACCACATCGATTTATAATTCACTAGTTTTCATTGATCGTGGATTAAGATTATTATAAAATGGTAAATTTTATTTTGTTATTTAAAATAAAATTGAGCTACTTTTTAAACATAGTTGAATTTTTGAAAACATAGTTGAAAAACCAATATGTTTAATTACACTGCTATTATAATGTTTTTAAATCGTTATTAAATTTTTAAAGATAAAGAAAGCAACACATTCTTTATTTATGTTAAATTGAGCTATTTTTCCAACTTCAAATATAATTGGTATAACTTTTTTTTAATTGAGCTACCTCAGTTTTAGTGTAAATTAATCGAGTATCCAATCGATTAAGTTAACATATTCTCATCGTTTATGGGTTTTAATTAAATTTTCTATTTTTTATTTAAAATCAAATTGAGTTACTTTTTTAAACAACAGTTCGGCATTAATTAACCACCTTTCATTGCATTTTCACAATAAGTTTAGTAAAAAAATAAAAATTTTGAAAGATAGTATGTTCAACACATACAAATATTTAAATAGGTAATATTAGATATATTAAACTCAATTAAATATGTTCTCAGAACAAGTGTCGATGCGACTTCAAACCTTTTGTTCAAAATTAAGCTACATTTTTATTTTAAATACAAATATCTTAACTGGTTTACTAAATTAAATGTTTTTTAATTGAGCTACATTAGTTTCAGTGTGAGACAACCGAATACCCAATCGATTCATATTTCACCGATTTTTATCCAACGTAAATTATAATTAAGGATTTTGTGAAATGACCAAATTTCAATTAGTGTTTAAAATAAAATTGAGCTACTTTTGTAAACCTAATTCATCTTTAATTATATATCTTTTTTTGACTTGCCAAAATTAGGACTTGACAACTTAATTTAATTTTTTTTGGTAGTAAATCTCAATTGATTTTAGATTGAGCTACTTTTCAAGACATTACAACCATTTTTTAAAAGTAGTTCACATGAAGTATGTAGATTTCATTAGCATGTATTCTCAGAAAAATGTTTTCTAAATTTATTAAAATTGAGTGAAATTTTCATTTTAATTAATCAAATATTGAGCTTTTAAAATGAGTTCAATTAATTATAAAATATCTGATGCTACCATTATATTTATATTTATTAAAATGCCATTGCACAGTTTAATGAACTAAAATCAAATATAATTGATCCTTACACATTATTATTATTTCTAAATTGAGCTACTTTATTTTAAGTGTCAATTTACCGATTATAAACTATTAAGCAACTTTTTTTATCACTACATTAAAAGTTTTTAAATTAAGCTTCAATAGTTTTAGTGTAAGGCAATTGAGTACAAAACTGATTCACGTTTAACTAGTTTCCTTCTTTCCTGACTTGTATTTTAGTTTTTTGTCAAACGATCAAAATTAGATTGTTTTTTTTTAAATAAAATTGAGCTACTTTTTTAAAACAATACTTAAACTTTAAACATATGTCTTTTGTTAACTTGTCATAATTAGGGTTGCAAAAATTAATTTTGATAGATAGCAAGTATCAAATATTCCAAATTTATTTTAAATTGAGCTACTTTACAAGTCCATTAACCGTTTCAGTAAACAAGTCATATTAACTATGATCAATTTAATCTGTTAAATAATTTACTTTCTGTTAAAAATATAGCTATTGATTGAGAAAAGTTTTCACACTTGTTCACCATTAATAATGAATTTTTTTAAATTGAGCTACTCTAGTATAAAGCATCTGAGCACCAAATCAATTTCTAATTCGCTAGTTTTCATTGGTCGTGGATTAAGATTACTGTAAAATGGTAAATTTTATATTGTTATTAAAAATAAAATTGAGCTACTTTTTTAAGTAGCTCAATTTTATTATTAATAACAATATAAAATTTACCATAGTTGAACTTTTGAAAATATAATTGAAAAACAAATATTTTTTATTACATTGCCTTTATAATATTCCTAAATCTTTATTAAATTTTTATAGATAAAGAAAGCAACACATTCTTTATTTATTTTAAATTGAGCTATGTTTCGAGTCGCTTGTATTGAACGAGAGTAAGCCACATCGATTGAGCCACAAAAATTCATAAATTACTTACATTTTAATTAAATAAATATTGAGCAATGCTTTAACACTTGTCCATGACACTTCGTAAACTAACTTCAAATGTAATTAATATATTTTTTTTAATTGAGCTACCTCAGTTTTAGTGTAAATTGATCGAGTATCCAATCGATTAAGTAATATATTCTTATAGTTCATGGGTTTTAATTAAATTTTCTATTTTTTTATTTAAAATCAAATTGAGCTACTTTTTTAAACAACAGTTCTGCATCAATTAACCACCTTTCATTGCATTTTCACAATAAGTTTAGTAAAAAAAATTAAAATTTTGAAAGATAGTATGTTCAACACATACACATATTTAAATAGGTAATATTAAATATATTGGTCACAACTAAATATGTTCTCAGAACAAGTGTCGATTCTACTAAAAACTAAATGTTTTTTAAATTGAGCTACATTAGTTTCAGTGTGAGGCAACCGAGTACCAAATCGATTCATATCTCACCGATTTTTATTCAACGTGAATTATAATTAAGGTTTTTGTGAAATGATCAAATTTAAATTTGTATTTAAAATAAAATTGAGCTATTTTTGTAAACCATAGTTCATCTTTAATTATATATCTTTTGTTGACTTGCCATAATTAGGGCTGGAAAACGTAATGTAATTTTTTTTGGTTGTGAGTACAAATCTTAATTGATTTTAAATTGAGCTACTTTTCGAGACATTACAACCATTTTTTTTAAGTAGTTCACATGAAGTATGTAGATTTCAATAGAATGTATTCTCAGAAAAATGTTTTCTAAATTTTGTGAAAAAGTGAAATTCAGTGAAATTTACATTTTTATTAAACAAATATTGAGCAAAGCTTTTAAAACTTGTTAAACTAATTACAAAATATATGATGCTACCATTATATTTACATTTATTAAAATGCCATTGTACAGTTTAATGGACTAAAATAAAATATAATTGATACAAACACTTTATTACTATTTCTAAATTGAGCTACTCTATTTTCAGTGTCAATTTACCGATTATAAACTATTAAGTAACTGAAATCATTATGTCATGGGTTTTAATTAAATTTTTTGACAAATGGCCAAATATATTTATTAAAACTCAAATTGAGCTACTTTATTAAATTACAGTTAAACATCAGCGATACATCTTTTGGTAATTGTCACAATTAGGTTAGCAAAATAAAACTATTATTTCACAGAAAGTACATTTAACACCAACAAATTACACAAATGTTTAGTCACAAATATAAGACAAATATACAACACAAATATAAGTTAAAACAAATATATGAAATCTAATCAAACATGTTCTGAGAACGATAGTGCTATCTCAAACTTATTTGAAATTATAACCGACATGATTTTTTTGTAACGATAATTCACTTAAAACCTTTTATAAAACTAAGTAAAATTTGTATTGTAATTAAATTTTTATTGAGCAACACAATAAAAAAAATGTTATATTGAACTACTTTATTTTCAGTGTAGAGCAACCTAGTACCAAATCAATTCAGTGGTCTTCATCGTTAGTAGAATTTAATTAAGGTTAATTTAAAATGGAATAATTTATATGGTTACATAATATAAAATTGAGCTACTTCTTTTAAACCAAACCAACTAAAATCATCCATCTATTGATAATTTGTCATAATTAGTTAAATTTAGTAATTACATTTAAATAAATAGCAAGTGCAACACATTTTAAATTTATTTTAAATTGACCTAATTTATTAGTCGCTTGACCTATTTATTGGCCAAGACTAAGCCACATCAAATAGAACTAGAAATTAGAACAAGATGAGAGAAAATTAAAGAAAAAGCACAAAATGTATAATTTAAAATATTTTTTTAATTGTAAGCTCAGGATTGCGGAACCTAAGAAGTGGTTTGGACCAATTTAATTTTATAAAATGCACAGAATATGGGATTGACAATCTGTATGATTTTGATTTATTTATTATGAATTTCTAGTATTTTAATCAGCTAGAAAATAACAAGATCATTACCAAGAAATTTAGAATTGGCTATGATTGCGGTGGATAAGTTCACAGTCAAGAAAACATATGATGGTAACCCCATAAAAACTGTAAAAAGAATGATCGAGAATTTTCAAACTCAAAAAACATGTGTTGGTTAGTCCATGCTCATGAGTGTACTGAATGACGCAAGTTGAGGTTGACCTGTACTAATTTAAAACAAATGAAAATATATTTCTTATTTCCTAAATGTTGACTAAATTTGGAGCGTAAATAAATCAACATTTAGACAAAATTGATTTATCTTCTATATACTGTTTAAAAAAATTGTGTTAACATATTTTTTTGACTTGTAACTTTTGATTTAGGTTGACGTGCTAAAGTTTAAGAACCATTCAATAATTTCTATCGTTCTGGCTATCTAAATGCTGTGTGATTCTTTCCCGGATCGTACAGTATCGTATTGATCTGAAACTTGTTAAATTAGTTAAATGTAATTTGCCAAAGTTCAACTAAGTTTCAAGTTGAAAGCAAAACCGGTAGGACCCCAAATAGAAATGGTCTGAGTAAATCTGCATTTAGATAATGAACAACAGTGCTTGATGCCATTTATTTAAGATGTTTATTTAGATAATAACTAAAATTGGTAAAAATTATTAAAAAGTTGCTCAATTTAATATAGAAAAAATCAGGTACTATTGAAATTGATCACCTTAAGTAAGCGTTCATTTGGTAAAGTCTGTACTTTTGGATTCGATAGTGGTTGTTACTGTACGACTGTCATCGAAACTTAGCAACTAGTATTTACTGATTATTGATTTTCGACTATCGTCGTTCGAAATTTGGTCAGAGTCGTCCAACTAGAGGCAAAAATAAACCAAAGCAATCAACTTTAATAGTAAAGATCCTGTATAAAGTTTAATCGACACAAAACCTTCTGTTACATAAATTGTAGTTACACGCAATATGGATTTACGGGGATTACTAATAAAGCAATATATTTTTATAATTAATCAGTTTTCGCTCTAACTAGCTATTTAATGAGAAGATATAGCTTATTTTTAACATGAATAAAAAAAGTTGCTCAATTTGATTTGAGATACATAATCGCACTAAATAGCTATTTAATGAGAAGATATGTTTTTTTTAACGTGAACCAAAAAAAGTTGCTCAATTTTATTTCAGTACATAAAAAAAATTAACAAATGTATCTTTTCATCACTATAGAAATAACATTACAAAGATTTATTCAGTTTTACACAGCCAGGCGACGCCTAAAATTTAAAGAAAAATTGTTATTAAGGCCCAAACATTTTAAGTAGCTCCATTGCCGTTTACAGATGACTAAATTCAATATTTAAATATTGATCTTTAAACAAAAATATAGTAGCTCAGTTTAATATCATCCAAAATTATTGAAAAACTGTACTATAAATTTTCACTTCTTAATTGATTTGTGAACTTGATGTTCAAAGATTTGATTTTAAAGATTAAAAAATAAATAAAATTGTTAAGTTGCTCAATTTGGCTACAAGAAATAATGAAATTGAAAATGATTTGTATTAAAGCTATACATTATACTTTTATATTTAGAGACAACTGTATATACGTTTTACAAAATTATTACGTGTAAATTTGTTCCCTCGACAGTGGATATGAAAAGTTGCTCAATTGCCTATACTCTGATGATACATAAATGAACACATAAATTTTAATAACTTACATCCATCTTATGCTAATTAACCTGCTTACGTACCTTACTAGTTAACTTTTAGGCAGTTATAAGAACCTTAAACTTAAGTTGCTCAATTTGTTTAAACTTAAAATTATATTTGTAGACAATCACACCGGATCTAATGTTATACCAAAATACTTTAAAAACTTCTGGAAATACCTTTATTTTCAAAAAAATTTAGATTTGCTCAATTTAATATTTGTAAATTCAAAACAAAAAATTAACTGATCTAATTGAATTTCCTGTTTGATTAAGTCGGACATCTTTTACCCACTTTACTTTAGTGTAGCACTAGTTTAAAACGGCCTTAAAACTGTTGCCCTTAACATAGATTTGTAATCAATGATGTCGTAAAGTAACACTGTGCTATGTATACACTAAACTTCGACACCATTTTAGGGTTCATTGCCAAAATAGATTTGATGTCATCAAGACGAGAGGCTAATTTTGGCTACATCTACGACTTATAATCTGAGCTGGCGACTGATTAGAAAAACAAAAAAATAAAACGCTTATCACTTGTCTAATTCACAACATTTTATTATGATGAGCAAATTTAGTCATAGTCAATCGTTAGTCGGGAAAACATTATAATTATAATCGAAAGTGCATCGATCAGCCAATTTGTGTGCAGAAATGGCGAAGTTATATTCAATAGTAGCGTTAACAATATTAATGCTGGGATTTGTGGCCAGTGAAATTACGGTAAGCTAATCACTACAATTAAGCATAACCTAGGTTTTGTGTACGTTTTTGTTAGTAAACAGGAAACTATAATTTTGAAGGTCACACTTTAGTAAAAGTCAAATTTGTCTGTGAACTTTCATGCATGATAAGATAGAGAGACGTTCTTAAAATTTTTGTATAGTTTTTTAAACAATTTGCTTATAATCTTATAGGTCACATTCGAACCACACAACGAAACGGAAGTTTTGTACGAACGAAGTGGAGATGAAGAGCAAGTTACTGGTCCAGATGGTCGTAACGTGGAAGAAGAAAATCAACGGTTGTACGCAATAGCTCTAACTTCAAATGTTGAACGTCGTGGTGATATTCCTGCGACTCATATTCCAATTAGACAACCAGATCCGGAACCGGAACCACTACCCAATCCACCACCGCCATGCCCTGCAGCACCACAACAACAACCATGTCCAAAATGTTGCGAACAACCACAACCCAATGTAGTTTATGTACCAACTCATCCACTATTTCCGTCGTGGGGTGGTGGTGGCGGTGGATCATCATCTCATTTTGTTGAAGAGAGCCAAATAAATCATGGAGGTGGTGGTGGTGCACAAATTATTTATATTGGCCAGCCGGAGTTACCGGAATTTTCTCCACTACCCGAGCTACCTCGTTTCCCTCCGCTAAAACCACTTCCACCACAACAACCCTCAATTATTTATATTCCAGCGGAGCCGTTACCACCGCTAGAACCACTCAAGTTGAGGTGTCCAGCAGGGTGTGATAATGGTGGAGGTTTTGGTGGTGGACATTTTAATGGTGGAGACTTTGGTGGTGGTGACTTTGGTGGTGGTGACTTTGGTGGTGGTGGAAATAACGGCGGTGGTGTTATCATTGGTGGTGGTAGCAATGGTGGTGTTATTTTCGTTGGTGGTGGCAACAATGGTGGTGGAAGCATCAATGGTGGTAGCATCGGTGGTGGTAGCATCAATGGAGGAAGCATTGGTGGTGGTAGCATCGGTGGTGGTAGCATTGGTGGAGGTAACAGTGGTGGTATACTTATTGGTGGAGGTGTTAGCAACGGTGGCGCAAGCAATGGAGGTGCAAACATTGATGCTGGAATTAGTGGTGGTGGTAGTTTTAGTGGAGGATCAATCCACCAGAAACACGATGAAATATGGAAACTTCATCAACAACAGCATCAACAATGGCTTAAACAGCAACAACAACAACAAAACAATCAATTTGGCCATGTAATTATTGGTGGTGGTGGATACGAAACCATCGGAAGTGGTGGAAGTGCAAGTGGTACTGGAATTAGTGGTGGAAATACTAATGGTGGACGCCCACCTTGTGCCAATAAACAATAATTTTGTTATGTTTTAATGTCATGAAGCTAATAAATAAGTCAAGATCGAAAAAGAGTTTTCATTGCCATCATTTAGGAGGGACATTATATTATAATTTCTGTAACGTAATTGACTATACAACAATTTTGTATGTACTACCATTTCGGAGAATTAACTATTCAAAAGTCAACATTATGGAGTAGACTCTACAGTGAGTCCACTATTTAATATATCGAAAACGTCATTACCGAGTAAACCATATAGTGAGATTAGTACTTTGCATAAATTTATGCAAATTAGATGACACATTTATCAAGTATGTTGGTATAAATATTAAATTCTTGATTTAGATTTTCGAAAAATTTGAAGGTTAAAGCACGCGAGAAGAGCTATTTTATGCTGTTGTAACTGGATAATGAACCCATCTGATCCCAATAGTTCTGTTGTTTTAACATGGTTATGTTACAGCCATCAACGTTCTGCTGTTTGGGTCTCAAAATGTTTATTTTGCCTGCTGATTAGATTATGATGTATAAATTGGCCAAATATTGCACAAATAGCCATCCTTTCTTATTTTATTGCATTGTTGCAGTTCTTTGATAGTTAAAAAGTTGTAGTGCTCACAAATGAGATCAACTAATAGGAATTCCGTTGATCGTACTTTTATGTGTAACTGACCCGAAGGCAGTTGTAATAGGAATATGTTATTATCACTTGTAACTCTCGTTTGTATTGCTAGCACCTCGTAAATGACTCAGATTATGGTAGCAACTGATTGAAGCTGGTTTGGTGACACTCAACTAGACATAGTTTCTCATCCTTCTTATTGAACGTCTTTATGTGACATCGAAGGAAATTGCAATTGGTTTCGAAACAGTGTTTGTGAAGGTTTGTTACTGCGAAGTGGATCAGGTGCTGACGAACTAAGTACGATCAATGTATTTCGAAATTTTCCCAGTTCAAATTTTATTTCCACGGACAAACACAAAATCGTAATTTTCCGGATTGGAATTCACGTGTCAACTCGGATGGTTGTAGCTTTGATTAACTGCTGAGTCGCTGAATCATTTAGCCTTTTACGTGTGAGATCAACAAATATTTCGTATTTACTCAAAAATTCGGTACCAATAATTAAATGGTTCACTGCCTTGGGTCAATGGTTCTGCTTTTTGGGGTTTTATTTGAATTATTTGAGCCTGTATCCAGGATTGCTATACCTATATAGTTTTTGATCCACAATTTTTGACTTTCTGTAGAATCCCCAAATACATTTTATATAGCCGGGATATTTTTTACCCATTTTTTTCATCATAATTGGAATTATGATGTAATCCCACGATCCTGTGAGTACTGTGAGCCTTAATTTTTTAGGCAAGTTTTGGTGCAGTTTTTTTTAAATCTAGTTGGTCTTTTATACGATAATATTGCAGACATTTCAACGGGAAGAGCATCTGTCAAATGGAAGACCAATCTCAACGAATTTCAGCGATTTCTTTAGCTTTATCCGTATTCTTCTAAATATTGCCATATTTATGGTGTAGACCAAGTATCTAATAATTGGTAAAATTTTGATCTAGAAATCTAGCTAGATTTGAGGTACTGTTTTTATCCCGTACATAAATTTACAAACCTTGGAAATGAATTTATGTGTGCTTATTGTTTGTATTAATGCACTTTGTTCATTCATACCCTTATGCACATAAGCTTACTGCATAAAACTTGTGCTTCATGTTCTCGATTTTAGGGAATGCTATTTATCATTGTGCTTTCAAAATGCCACTGTTGTAGTGTTTTTGACATCCGATAGTTGTAATGGTTTTATCTATTTCCATTCAAGGACTACTATAGAATTTGTCATTGACATCATATCCATGTTCTTTCATAGATTTACCGTGATGGATAACTGAAACCTTCACCCATTGATATGGACCCATTGATCTGGACCAATATTAAGTTGGCCATATTTTGACATTTAGTTAGGTTTTCTGTGTATTAATTTTACGGAGACTACCTGTCTGCAGTATAATTGGTTCCTGGTACTTCTGAATTTAAAAACCTACGTCCTAATTAGTAATCTGCTCGTAACCTGATCTGATTTTCCAACTTAATTATTGAAATATAACTGATGTTCCCCAGTCCAAAAATTTGATTTTTTGATTCTAATTTTCTAATCTTTTAATTTCGTCATCTGAACCAATTTATGATTTATTGTCCTTCTCAAATGGATTGAGTTTCTGTAATGCAACTTCCCATTTTCATCATTACTATTTAAGATCGTGATCGTTTTGGTTTTCCTTCAACTCCTGCTGGAGACCATCGTCTATTACTATTGTTTTTTGCATAACCACTAGAATCTACTTAAGATCAAATCTGCTTATTTATTGGTAAGTCTGTTCTTATGTTTCATCCCATTTAAATTGAACTGGGCGAGTATTCCGGTGTGCTCGATATTCAAGCAAATCTTTATGTAATTCCTTAATAAATTTTGTGATCGGTCTGAGTTGGAATAGCATCAAATAGCATGCAATAACATAAAAAACATAAAATAGCTTCATACTTTTTCATGCTGTTTTATGGTATTTTCTGCTTTTTTATGCCATTTGATGCTATTTGTTGCTGTTTTATGCTATTTGAAGTTAATTGAGCTGTTTTGAGTTATGTTATGCTATTTTATGTTATTTCATGCTATATAATGACTTTTCATGCTATTTTATGATATTTGATGATAATCCATACTTTTTGACGCTATTTCATGATATTTTAAGCTATTTGTGCTGTTTTGAGCTATTTTATGCTACTTAATGCTACTTTATGCTTTTTATTCTATTTTATGCTATTTCATCCTTTTTAATACCATTTGATGCTATTTTATGCTATTAGTTGCTGTTTTATGCTATTTTCTGCTATTTGAAGCTATTTTATGCTATTTTATGTTATTTCATGCTATTCCATGCCGTTTGACGCTATTTAATGCTTTTTTATTCTATTTGAGCTATTTGAAGCTCTGCTATTTAATGCTATTTAATAGTATTTAATGATGTTTTATGTTATTTAAGCTGTTTTATGCTATTAAATAGCATAAAATAGCATCAAATAACATAAAATAGTTTCAAAAAAGTTAAAATTGCTAAAAAAACATAAAATATCTAAAAAAGCTCGCTAGTTTACGATATTTTATGATATTTAATGATAATTTATGCTACTTGATGCTACTTGTTGCTGTTTAATGCTATTTCATGCTTTTTAATGATATTTCATGCTATTACTTGCTATTTAATGCTATTAAATGCTATTTTATGAATTTCATACTTCTATTCTACGTTTTATACTTTATTCTTTATTCTATATTCTATATTCTATATTCTATATTCTATATTCTATATTCTATATTCTATATTCTATATTCTATATTCTATATTCTATATTCTATATTCTATATTCTATATTCTATATTCTATATTCTATATTCTATATTCTATATTCTATATTCTATATTCTATATTCTATATTCTATATTCTATATTCTATATTCTATATTCTATATTCTATATTCTATATTCTATATTCTATATTCTATATTCTATATTCTATATTCTATATTCTATATTCTATATTCTATATTCTATATTCTATATTCTATATTCTATATTCTATATTCTATATTCTATATTCTATATTCTATATTCTATATTCTATATTCTATATTCTATATTCTATATTCTATATTCTATATTCTATATTCTATATTCTATATTCTATATTCTATATTCTATATTCTATATTCTATATTCTATATTCTATATTCTATATTCTATATTCTATATTCTATATTCTATATTCTATATTCTATATTCTATATTCTATATTCTATATTCTATATTCTATATTCTATATTCTATATTCTATATTCTATATTCTATATTCTATATTGTATATTCTATGTTCTATATTCTATATTATATATTCTATATTCTATATTCTATATTCTATATTCTATATTCTATATTCTATATTCTATATTCTATATTCTATATTCTATATTCTATATTCTATATTCTATATTCTATATTCTATATTCTATATTCTATATTCTATATTCTATATTCTATATTCTATATTCTATATTCTATATTCTATATTCTATATTCTATATTCTATATTCTATATTCTATATTCTATATTCTATATTCTATATTCTATATTCTATATTCTATATTCTATATTCTATATTCTATATTCTATATTCTATATTCTATATTCTATATTCTATATTCTATATTCTATATTCTATATTCTATATTCTATATTCTATATTCTATATTCTATATTCTATATTCTATATTCTATATTCTATATTCTATATTCTATATTCTATATTCTATATTCTATATTCTATATTCTATATTCTATATTCTATATTCTATATTCTATATTCTATTCTAGCTATTATAAGCTATTTTATGCAATTTTATGCTATTTTATGCTATTTAATGCTATTTATGCAATTTCATGCAATCTAAATAGTATAGTATTTAATGAGATTTTATATGATTTTATTCTATTTTATGCTATTAAATAGCTTAAAATAGCATAAATAGGCATAACATAGTATCAAACAGCATAAAATAGCTTAAAATAGCGTAAAATAGCTAAAATATCAACAACAAAAACATCAAATAGCATAAAAAAGCATAAAATAGCTAAAAATAACTCTCTATTTTATTTTGTTTTATGGTATTTGGTGTTATTTTATGCTATTTTATGCTATTTTATGCTATTTTATGCTATTTTATGCTATTTTATGCTATTTTATGCTATTTTATGCTATTTTATGCTATTTTATGCTATTTTATGCTATTTTATGCTATTTTATGCTATTTCAAGCTATTTAATGATATTTCATGCTTTTTCATGCTATTTTAAGCTATTTTATGCAATTTCCTGATTTTACTAGTATGAAGTGATATTTTATGTTATTAAATGCTATTAAATAGCATAAAATAGCATAAAAGAGCATCAAATAGCTTAAAATAGCTAAAATAGCTACCAGGAGTAAAATACAAAACAAATAAGCCATTAAGCATTTTATTCAAGACAATAATTAACTGAGGAAAATGGAATCGTTCGCCCCAGCAAGGGGTTCTTCAAGCCGAATTGTTCCTATTGTTAAGTGATTTAAGTTGGCTTTTAGCAGATTTTTAGTTTTCTCTGCCTAACTAATGCTGGCCATACGATAGGTCGACTTTCAATTATTATACAGCCGCCAAAAAGTCCAACATTCTAAATTAATGCCTTAATGTTAAATAGCAAATATCATCACGATTAACTACCAACACAAACTACTATCGGGGCTTCTCCGAATGTTTAAAAGTTAGTGTGGCTAGATGAGCCTGATGTTGCCAACAACGACCCATTAATTCTCTCATTGAAACATTTGAGCATTTTTTTCTATTTCGATGGAAAAAGACGGGTTAAACATGTTGGACTCATACTACAAATTATAAAATTCTACTGGATTCTATCTAGAAGATGCAGCAAAAATCGAGAGGGCACTACAGCATTCTTAGCTACCATTTAACCTAATTCGAAGTAAATCTGGATGTCATAATGAAGCGGTTTTGTGAATTTGAATCGATTTGTGAAGGGAAATGTGTACTATCTGCCGAGGATAGAACTATGTGAACGACCTTTCACGGAAAACACTTTATGGATTTAATGAGTTTAAAGGCTGAGAAGTATGGAAATAAAGTGTCAAAGAAATCCTGAATTTATTCAATTGTAACACGATTTAATGAATGATTACGAGCGTCGTAACCAGAAAGAAAAAATACCGGAAATTGAAGTCAGTAATGATAGTCATTATTGGTTACGGTATATTGCGAAAAGATATTTTAACCACCAATACTATGGTTTATCCTATGGTCTTTGATCCATGTGGTTGAAGGACACTCATAGGCCTCGTAAAATACTTCTAAACCAGCATGTTATACTTAGAATTCTACCATCGCATCCTCATGCGCCCGCTGATGTAAGCCAGCCCAAAGGTAAAGACTAATTTTACAACCATTTGGATGATCTAATGGGATCCATACCGGGCAAGACGTCAAAATAGTGATTGGTTACTTTAATGCTAGAACTGACAAAAATAAAACTGACATATGTGAACATATAGGTTCGGATTCTTGACATGATCTAGCGACCGATAATATGGCAAGAATGAGGAAAACATGGACACCCCCGTTAGTCATCCTGAAGTCAAATTAACCATGTGTTCATTTATAAGGGAAGGTTTCTACATTTTGAGGTTTTCCAAGATGTAAGATTTCGACGGTCAGCTGCCAACTTTGTATAAGCAATAATCATCAATTTATCACTCCAATGCTAAGATGGCGTTAAATTAAACTCACGTTTCAACAGTGAAGGTATGATAAACGAAGATGACAAAGCACAATATAGAATCTTGTAAGCAGTAGAATTAGAGAAACCATCCATTGTTCTGATGGTGCGTGAACGCTCTACGGGAGGATTTGAAGGTATGGAAAAATTAAATCCAAAAAGATTGATTTGATGTATTACGATCGCACGGAAGCACAAAGTGATCCTTGCTATGAAAACCGCTAAGTGAATTTGTAGGCATAAAAAGCGTGAATATAGAAATTTTAATTCGTAAGAGTTCAACAACTCAACAATGGCACAGTTCTCGTTACTTCTTTAAAGGTGTCAATGGACTACACGTTCTTGGCCAGGATCGAAAACTCCGTAACATCGATGTAGTGCTTGACACTTTGGAGAAGCATTTCTCTGATTTGCTTAATGTTCAACTTTTCGACCTCATTCGATTAGTATGGCAAAGCAAAGTTATGCCTGATGAATGGAAAGTTGTGTCCTATCCTTACAAAATCAGGTTGCTCTTATTTGCATAGCATATAATTTACTGTCCTACCTAATACATATTATGGATAGAATCACTCCCGGGCGGAGGAATTTGTAGGAGACTACCAGGGAGGATTTTGCCTAAATCGGTCAGTCACTGATTAAGTTTTTTCGTAGAGGATAATTCTTTCTAAGTATTTAGAATTATCTTGTGATGTATACGCCTGGTGTTTAGAGATTTCCAATAAGCCTATGAGTCAATCTGTCGGACTAACTTATGGTTTGTTTTGCGATGTCTGGGAACACCTGCCCAATATGTCCTTTTATGTAAAATGACAGTAATGCAGTCACATAATGATGTGTTAAAGTTCGGAATAAGTCATTAGGATTTTTTGGTATTACCTCTGGTGTACGGCAAGGAGATGCTCTGTCCCCGATACTCTTTAATCTCATGTTAGAATGTATTTTTCGTAAAGGTGAAGCACCTCAAGACAACATTGTACCGACAGTCCAACCAGGTTCTGGCATATGGTTGATGATATCTGTGGAGTTGGATTGAATGGCAACGGTGTCTTACAACTATTGGATCCTCTAGTAAGATTTTCAGCTTCCGTTGGTCTCAAAACTAATGAGTCGAAAACACAATATATTAGCACTGGTTTTAGAGACCAAGAAACAATGGATTTTAATAGTGGTGACCACACATTTAAAGAAGTGATAAGTTCCCGATGCCGAGGGGATATTAAAGCACACAAAACTTGTCGCTAAGGCTTGTATGCCTTACATTCACTGGTGTAAAGTCAAAATACCTTGCAATTGCCAACAGGCTGCAGTTGTGATTAGACCCGTTGTCATGTATGAATGTGAGATATGGACTCTGACGAATAAGTATGAAAGTTAAGGTTAGGGCCATTCTAGAGAATCATGCGCTTGATATTTGGCCTCAAACGCGATGATGACGTCATTCAACCGCACGATATCAGGGATTTAATAAAAATTCCTGATCTCGTTTGTGAAACAAAAATCCAGTGAGCACGTTGGCTCAGTCACGTTATGCGAGCTGCTCATAAAGGGTTGGTTCAGTGATCTTTGAAAGGTTTGTTGTTTGTTGTCGGCGACGATGATTCCTCGGGGTAGAATGCAACTTGTTTTCTTCAAAGAATGACTTATTGTCTAGAACAATACGAAGAACAAGCTCGGGAAGATCATACAATTTGATTTTTACGCTATGTTTGGTTCTGCCTTATGTCCGTCTTTCACAATCAATTACTGATCTTTAATTTTAAAATAATATTTTTCTTCTCTCTTTACAGATTTTCACAATATACATGTGCGTACTGGGTAAGTTACATATTTTGAATAAATATATTTTAAAAACATTCTTTGTGTCACTGCCAGGATACTATTATAAATTTCTATATTGAGTATACTAAGTAAAGGCTCTGACTTGTTACTAATTACTACTGGTTGTCCGTTTTGTAGCAGACAAGCTCTTTTTCCTAATAAAATTTTAAGTATTAAATCACTGATGTATATAGCATGGCCTGGTAAATGCCCCCAAATATTCTGACATATTATTTTTGACATATTTCTGAACTTCTAAATAATAATGACTCCATGACGTATTGCATGTGCAAATGTAGGAAAAATCATTTTTCTAACACTTTTTATCCAAAAATTTTTTGTTCTAACACTTTGACAGTTGGTCAGTCTATCAATTTGTTTTCTTCTGGACGACATATAATCGCCTAAATGTCATATATTTATCCTAAATGTTGACTATATTATATCGATCCGACATCTGAAATTTCGTTGGGTAAACAATTTTTTCTTTATGATGGTAGTACTATGTGTATTTATATTATGGTTCGCGGAATGTGGCTTAACTCAGGACACTTTCACGGGTGTATTTGATTTGCATGCTATGAACGTTTTTTCTAAATCCTATTCCATGTTTCTATGTCGATTTTGTATGAAAAATAAAAATTGTACTGAGTGCAAAACGGATACTCATTTTTCTCTGATATTGAAAAAAACACTGCTCTGCAGCTTATTTGCGCAGTTTTTGTTATTTGGTGGTATTAATTCTACAGTTTTTATGGGCTAACCTTCATGAAGTTTTTGGATCTTAAGAACTTTCGATTTGTGTCATAAAATTTAATAATATCATGGTTTTGAGAAACTTCGATTTATGCCTCAAATTTCATTCAAGTTATACTTATGTATCACTGTAGTATAATTTATTTTTAATCAAAACTTTATATCATTAAATTATAATTAAAATTTATAAAATCGCGCCAATCAGTCTAGTTAACATTCTTGAAATTTTAAATCGTTTTAAAAATACTTCTATGACATTCAATTAAGTCGTCATAATTTAATTAAATTATCCATATGTCACATGATTGATGGTAAAATTAATTGTCAACGCATTTCTAGGTGCTTAAATCATCCAATAGTTTTAAAAACTTTTAGATATCATTCGAAATTGTGCGTCATTTACGCACATTTGATATAAAATGCTTAACACATTAGTAACACTTTAGTTAAGGAATGTGATAGTTTTGCACGTGTCACATATTTATAGACTATATAAGTTTTAATGGACGAAATATTAGTCAAGCATATCATTTGTGGATTGGACTGCAGAACCTAATTAAAAATTAAAATTTTAGAAAACTACCTTATCGATTTTTCATGTAATCTTCAACACAAATATCGTAAAGAGTCAAACATTTCTGTATTTAAGGGAACATAATGACCAAAATTTACTAAGGTTACTAAGTCGTTCGAATCTTTTGATTCTGATAGATTGCACCACAATCTACAAAAATGTAGAAAAATGTAAAATGTTAATTCTTTCCAAGAACTTCTCCTGGCATTTGATAAGGAACTACACCGATCTATAGCAACTACATTTCACGGTTGAAAAATACTCTAATTTCAAACCCAAAACTGTTTTGGTCTTTTGTTGGTGTCGAAAGAAAATGGTCCGGTTATCTCCAAACGATGTCGGTAAATGATGTTACTGCTTGTAATGCTGAGGACATTGTGTGATGTATTTGATGCATTTTTTCAATCAGTCTATAGAAATAAAATGATCAGGTTATTGATATTTCCTTAGGACCGCAAACTACGCATCATAATACCACATACTTCGGAAAAAGATGTCAGCCTTGGTATATTTAAAATAAAATCAGGATGTGGTTTTGATAATGTACCTACAAAAATTCTTAAGAACCTTAATAGCTCGCTATCATTACCTCTATCTCGGATATTTATTGCGTCTTCCGTTGATATGGAAGATTGCCATTGTAATATTCCCATTTTTAAATCATCAAAACGGTTCTAAATGTCAGCTAAATGTGGTTTTTACTGATTTTGAGAAAGCATTTGACCCACTTCAGTTTGAGCTACTTCTTGCCAAACTGGAAAAATTTGGAGTGAGTATATTATTTTTGGATTGGATTGGATCGTATCTGCGTGATCGAAAGCAGGTCATAAAAATTAAAGGGTTTACATCTAAGATTATTGAAATTTATTCTGGAGTCCCTCAGGGCTCTCACCTAGGTCCTGTGTTGTTATTTTCATTAATGAAATTGTTTATTTGGTCCAGTACTGTGACTGTGTATTATATGCAGAAGACTTCAAAATATCAATAGCTGTACATAGCTGTACATGCGAGCTACATTGTATTGATATGCAGAGTGATCTTGACTTGCTGTATAAATGGTCAGTCGCAAATAGATTGAACTTAAATTTGAAAAATGCAAGATAATGAGCTTCTCCAAGAAAAAAGCAGTTATTCATCATCAATATCTTATTGGTAATTACCAGCTCGAACGAGTTATGCATTTAAAGATTCCTTCAACAATTCTACGGGTTTCCTTTCTATAATTCTAAGTTTAGGACATAAATTAACTATTCCCTTAACGTCATTTGAAAAAAACATCAAAGTATATGTCATTGTTCCCATTTGTTGAATAAACTTATCGTACAACACATAGCAGTCATCGCAAAACCATTTAATATTATTCGAAACAAATATTGAGTATAATTTAATGTTATTCCCGGATCTCGTAATCTTCCCTCAATTAATGTCATAAGTCATCTTTCATTCTCATCTGCTAGGATCCAAATTTCTCCCCCTCATATATAATCAACATGAAAACTTTAACCGGTCGGTATTTGCAAACAAAGCACGGTTTACAGCAGCAACCGTCACTTCGCTCAAGGAGCATCTCCTTGTCGATCTCCAAAGCTACATTTGGTAAAATTTTTGCCAGATTTATAGCTGTATAAATTACAGATCGGTGATTGGTTTCTATAAGGCTGTTTCTAATAATATTTTTATTTTGTGTTATCGCCTTCGTTTATAAGGCCTTCACAGTTGAAACATAAAATATTCCCATGTCTTGTAAGATTTTTACTCGACAGTTATGATCTTTCATCTGATCTCCCATCTGATCTCACACTTTGAGTTAAAACTGTATTTTTACATGAGCCAGTCTGATTTAGGCCAACGCCAGCTCTAAAGTCACCAATCTCAATTTTGACGTCATTCAGGTGGGTTCGTTGCCACAGAATAAATCCAACGACAAGATTGTCGAAGTTATTTCCTCTCAAAAGCAACGTATAGCAAATCCTAAACTGTGTATCAGTGAACATAAGTCGGGGTTAATAATATTTGGCGGTATCCAGTTCCTTACTATTCTTTTTTACAATATTCTTTTAATAATGCGGGCAATCAGACCATTAATATAACCTATGTTATAAAAGCCACCCCGACGACCAGCATAAATACTTTGATGGTTGTTTTCGCTGATTCTCGTTTCCTCACATAATAAAAAAATATGTCCGACACGTTTATGGTTTTTATTTCGACTGCAAAAATTTTCTCTTTTGTTTCTTTTTACAATTTTATACGCGCCGTCCTCTACTTTAACTTCACAAAAAAATTACAATCAATGCAACTAAATGTAAATAATATCCGTTGCTATTTCTTTTTACGCTGGCCGTAACAACCTGGCGCCTTGAGGTACTACGACCTCAATATTTCCAATTTTGGTTTAAACTATTTTTCCTCTAATCGCCGTAACTCATCTGTTTACATCCCGCTCAATACCACTTTCCTCAGTCAACATCCAGCATTCGCTCAAGGATACTGGGAAAACCTTTAAAAAAAAAACTAAGGCAAACCAGCATCGGATGTTGTGGTTTTCTTGCTTTCTACTAGTAGCAAGCATAATTGGGTGATGGGTCGTACTAAGTCGCTCTTTTCTGTTTTAACCTTGCATGTTCTAATTCTTCCGTTGTACCACGTAAATACTTCGATAGCTCTTGCCACCAACCATTGACTTGGTGGGGTTATTTAATTTTTGATAAATACCATATCTCCCACCCTTAATGATCTGGTTTCATTGCCCTATTTGTTACGGCGTTGCTGTTCTGTTATATATTCCTGTGTTGACTTGATCCAGAATTCTTGTTGAATTTTTTGTAATTTTTGCCAGGCAGACAACCGATTCGATGGTTTCTCGGCCAATAACATTTCATGTGGTGCGAGCATAGGTTGCCCGGTTAGGAAATGACTCGGTGATAATGTTGTCAAATCCGTTGGGTCATTACTGATTGGTGTCAATAGTTTTGAGTTTAAACACGCCGCAATTCTCGCCAATACGGTCGCTAACTCTTCAAATGTGTACCTATTCTTTTTAAATGATTTTTGATCGATTTAACAGCTGCTTCCCAAATGCCTCCATGATGTGGGGCATTTGGTGGGTTGAAATGCCATTGAATGCTATGCATTTCCAAATAATCTATAACTGACGAGTTCTGCGATAATATGGCGGCTACACTGAGAATTATGTCGGCTCCAATGAAGTTACTGCCATTTTCGCTATACATATGATGCACTGCTTCGCAAGTTTACAAAGCGGGTCAACCCCGCGATAAATGACTCGGATTCCATACTACTAATCAATTCCAAATGGACTGCCTTGTACACCATACACACAAAGACTGCTATGTACACCTTTGCCGTTGTGTTACGGCTTTGCTTTAATTGAATTGGTCCTGCATAATCCACGCCACAATGATAAAATGCAAGCGCTGGTCTTAAGCGATACTGCGGCAAATCGGCCATCAATTGTATTGTTTGGGTTTCTGACCCTACCGATGATAACAGGTCAATTATGTAAAAATCGTTTTGAACAACTCGTGATGCTGTTGGCATTTTCTCTGTTATCGATCGCACATTGATTTAATGCCTTAAGCGCCAAATAGGGGGCTGATGTCAATCCATAAGTTACCACTGTCAGCCAATACTCCGTGATGGGTTTCTTTGGATCTTAATGTCTGTGATCTCCCTTCATTGCTGATTGGCAAGCCTTCTCCAGAAATATTCCATCTAAATGTCGTACTTTTGGGCCAATAGCCCGGTTGGTCCTCGCTTTATCTCAATGTTCCTTGCCAACACACCTACTCCGATTATTGCGTCTACCCGATCTCGTTGATTAAATAACGGATCCGATAACTCCTCACTCCGAATATTACCAAATTGCTCGGGTGTAAATGATTCTTGTGGGTGATCCGGAATATCGCGCATTAATACTACAAATTTTGCTCTTAGGACTAGCCTGTCTAATTGGTTGTGCCACAGTTCCATTTGTACTTCTCCCTTGGTTTTTACTACCTTCTGATCAACTTCTTTGATTCCGCCTGCAGTCGCCAATTTTACAAACTTGAATTTCTTTATGACCTGATTGCTGACTACATTGGTTTGAGCACCGGTATCACAAATCACTCTCAACCACCGGGAAAATTGATTATCAATTTTTAATCGAAGTTTGGCTGTAGGTAGAATAGCTTGAGGTAGTCGGTTGATCTCACATTTTCCTGACTGAATTTGTTTTTCCGAGGCATCCACGAGGGTCAATTGCTATGGATGATCTCTTCCACTTGCCTCCTACTTGTCTATAACATAATTTAAAATGATGACTTGTCGGTGAATTTGGACAGTTAGAACAACCGTCTTGCGTGCATTGCTCTACTCGGTGTCCTGGTCCTGGGCAGCATTTGCATAGTCTATTTTTATAAACTACGGACCCGCTGATCCGGTAGATTCAATTTACCAAAGATATCACAATTGTCGATTGAATGTCGATTCATACAACCTTCCATCACACACCACTCAGGTACTCCTATAGCGCGTGACGTATATCCCATTTGGTTTAATTTGTTGTCTCCACTCGCTAGATTTCTCTGGAACGAGGGCTTACTATATACTTCTTGCCGCGATCGATGGGATTGATCATATGATTTATAATGATGGTCTCGATGGTGGTTTTGATTTTGAGTCCAAAAATAGTTTAAACTGGTCTAGTGATTGTAAATTGGTCGTACCTTCTCAATTACGGTATTGCTTCCACGAATCCAATGTCGCCTTTGGTAATCGTCGCTTGGCGTAATGGATCCAAATTTGATCCCATGGTTGGTCTGGTGACGCGATCGTTTGCAGCTACCGTGTCCCGCTGTTCAATGAATCCAATATAATTCTTAGCGAGTCATGGGTCTCTTACTCCTGTTTTCAATCGAATATAGTTGCGCTAGAATTCCATGTATGATAGTCATCGTTGTATACCTTCATTAACATTTCCCATGCTAAATTGTAATTCTCACGTGTGAGTTGCCATGGCCTTATCGTCGTAGGAGCCCTTCCCACACAGGCTCACGAAAATGCAGGCCAGTCAGCTGTAATAACAGCTGACAGGAATAAATCACGAAATGCAGGCCAGTCAGCTGGGTTTCCATTAGCAGCCGTTCCCACACAGACTCGTTGTAAGTATAATAGCTTTGTAACCAGATCATAGTCATTGTTATGGACTTCGGTCAAGAATAAATCACGAAATGCCGGCCAGTCAGCTGGGTTTCCATTAAATTTATCGAGTTGTGGCTGCTGTTTGGTTTCTACCTTAATAAATATTGGTCTCTTTGCTTCAGAGTTAATTCCTTCCGATGAATTACAACTCTGTTTTTCTCTTAGTACGTAGATTCGTTCTTTATCTTGCCTGTTCATACCTCTTTCCCCTTCCTCATGGTTGTCGTTGTCTATCTCGTGCTCCTTTGCGTGATAATCCGCTTGCTGATTGTAATTCATCTTCAACACTATTGCCAATATAATCTCCGATATATCAAGAATTAATAACTTCCCTTAATACAATTTTCACTCCAATCCATTCAACTAAACCGACTCAACTAATATATCTTATTCATAAGAGAATTTTATCTTTTACATAACAATTCAATCAATTCATTCCATCACCGCTCACCATGTCTGCTAAGTTTATTCAACCAACCCCAGCACGTTTCTCGTGATTTCCTTCATAATTTTTCTTACTCTAACTTCCTTAGCCTTAGCTTTTTTTTTCTTTCCATTTTCTCTTTATCGCTTCTTGCTACCTTTACTTATAATAGGATTCACCTTTGTACAACTATTATGTACTAACTTACAGCATGGATCACCATACCACCGCAAATATACCAGTATGTACAGCCTGAGTCACCACCACCCGTAAATGCACAACTACATGCATGAAGTGGATCATCAGTTTCTCATCACGATAAATCGGAATCAATTCAGAGGAGCGATCCGATGTATGGCCATACAAAATTTTAAGAAATATACAAAAGAAATATGTAAATAAAATGAAGTTACGTTAAGAGTTAATTTATTTATGATCACTCAACCTTCATGACCCTCAAAACCGTTGATGGGTCGGCAAAACTACATGCCGTACTACCTTGTTCTTGGCAACTATTATGCCTCTCTAGAGAACCTTATGTGATTTGTATTTTATGTTGCAATCATCCTTGCTTCCCGAAGACTTGATATTATGCTCATATAACAATAGTTCACGAGACATGCGAGTACCCTCAACCACAAGAGCAAGAATTAGAAAATAATAATAAGATTATATTTAAAAAAACAAATTTAGTAAAGATTCAAACTCCCATACATTTAGCAAGGACATGGGGTTCCGAAATATTTTTTTAAATTCATAATAAAAAACTATGCATCCGGTACAACGAATACAAAATAAAACGTATACTGCATTAAAAGGTCTGCTTGTTTTTAACAAAAATGTTTAAAAAAAAATAGACGACCTCGATCCCCAATTAAAAATCACTTAACTTGTTAAATTAAAAAATAAACTATCGAATCGGATACTAATAATTTTTTATAACCTTGAACATTTCGCGGAAAACCATTTCTTGCATATTTTTCAATGGTATCGTTTAAAAAATTCAAGGCAATTTTGATAGAGTCCAGCATTTCGAGAAAAAACATAAATCACCGAGATTTGTAGTTTTTTTAGAATTATACGACATATAGGGATTGAGCGTTCGATTATGACCCAGATAAAAGGAATTTTTTGTAAAATGATTTATTGATGAGATTTTTATAATCTCGGATAACCCTTTTACCTAGAGGGATAAAGTTTTTATTTAAATTTATTATTGGAAATATTATTAATCGGGTGTACAAGGAATCCGCGACTAATTAATTTCGTTTTACACCCAGAAATAATAAATAAAGTCACGCGCGTTTGTTATACATATACACGTTGATTAACACAAATGCCGGTACATTAAAAATAATAATCACTTGTCTGTAAATCGTTAAGCGAACATAAGCCACACACATACTCACAAAACTAAAACAAAATTTATGTTGACTTTGACGCAGGATAATATGGTTTGAAATAATGGAAACACATGTTTTGACAGAATTAATGGATTTTGTGTATGTAGCTATGCGGCACTCGACTCCACTTTTTATACACACATTTTCAATATAAACCATCAATAACGATCGTATAGGTTACAGACCGAACCGAGTTAAAAAATGATTTTGAATAATCACACCATTGTGTCGATTCGTTTTACATAAATTTGGATTGGTTTCGTTATATGGAATGACTTGAGAATCATGTCTGTTAGTTTGGTTGAATTACTTTAGGAATTCAACAAGAGTTGAATGTGTTAATTAATGTTTATATACGCGACCATTATACACATAATATATATGTGTATGTATGTATATACCTTAATTTATGGATAATGGGTTATATGATGTGGTTACTTATTATTAAGAACATAAATTATGTCATTTAAGCGCGCATTGTACAGTGATTCGTAAATGATGTAACGCGAGCCACTCGTTACTATTTTTCTTTGTACGTAAAAATTGTCTTAGTGCTAGTCGACAGCACTAAAATTGTTTTCTGCACCATCCGGTTAGATCTTCGGTTTATGTTTGCATAATATGTTCTATAATTTTCTTCTTGCGTACCGGGTCTATTAATCTGACTTTTCTGCTCGCATTTCATAATAATCGATACCCTTTTCATTGGTTCAAAACCCTAAAAAGCCATTCGCCTGTGCATGAAGTTCATTGCTAAGATGACTTCATCCACATAGTAATTACGACCAATACTTAGTGTCAAACCTGTGTTTTACCGTTTCTTATGTATACAATCTCCGTGCCTGTTATTAGCCAGTGTATTTCATTCAGTTCTTTTTTCATTTGAACTATGTATTGCTGCTTTATGTGGTTGCTGAGGAAACAGCACCAAATTTTAGATCTCCGGGTAATCGTAGATTCTCTTTAAAAATGCTTTTGGGTGGTGATACTTATATCATGCACAGTTGGTCAATTATCCATTAATCACATCCCCATACATCGATTCCAGTTTAGTTGATTATTTTCCACGAACTTTGCCAGGTACCTCCTAGGACCTAGGAGCCAAAAATTTCTGTATAATTTTGCCTCTTCGCCAAAGTTTACCCCTCTGGTATAAAATTTCGTCATTCATCTTAAATGGCACCCTAACTTTTGTATGCTTATTATAATATTGTTCAGCTTTTTTATTTATTAATTCCAGTTCAATATTCTCCTGGCTTCTAGGTACTAAAAGACTTTCCTTAATCGGCAATTTTGTTCTAGTTCTTCTACCCATCAATAATTGCGCAGGCGAGACATTAACTTAACTCAACGGAGTGTTCCTATAATTTAATAAGGCTGAAGGCCAGTCACTCGCCTTATTTAATATTTTTTAGTTAGAACAGCTCGTTCTGCGAGACCATTAGATCGTGGATACCCTATGGTGATGATGTTATTATTTGGAAATTGCACTCCCTAGCAAATTCTCTCATTTGAAAACTCCCGAACGGTTGATTATCCGCAACTAACCTCTGATGCAGTCTTACTTTTGATTTCTATTATCTCAAGGCACTTACTGTAATAATCGACTACTATCAGATAGTAATTCATCCCTATTTCACATATGTCTACAGCTATTTTTTTTGAATGGTCTATCAGATATTTCGTGACTTTTTAACTCTTACCTTACGGTACTATTGCTAAACCTTTTACATACTTGAAATCCAGCCACCAAGTTCTCAACTTCATTATCTAAACCCGGCCAGTATAAAATAGACCTTGCTCGTTGTTTGCTCCTGACTATTCCAAAATGTCCCTCATGTATTTTATCTAACATCTCCTTTTTTAAACTGTTTGGTACTTTTACCCTGTCACCTAAAAACAACAAGTTATTTTCAACATATATTTCATTACGTATTTTGTAATAAAACTGTTCACCTTCAGCTTTTGTTTAACCGGCCATCCATTTAGGCAAAATTCTTTTATGCTACTTAAAAATCCAGTTCATTTCCGAATCTTAGATAAATTGTAATTCCCGATCTTGTGTTAAACTGATGGTGTGAATGACATGTGTTAGGTCTTCTTCATAGTTCTGATCCACTGCCTCTGTTCTTGATAACAGATCAGCAATGGACATGTATCTTCCCGGTAAATATTTTAGCTTAAATTTATATAACAGCAATTTCATTCTCATACTCTGAATTCTTGAATTTGCGAACTCTATATATTTTTTTAAATACCCCTATCAACCGTTGATGATCCGTATAAATTTCAAAAGGTTTACCATAAATGTAACTATGAAATTTTTTGCATGCATACACCACTGCCAGTAGCTCTTTTTCTATTTGTGAGTACTGAACTTGTGTGTTTGATAAACTGTGTGACCCATAATATATTGGTTTGCCATCCTGCATTATACATGACCGTATCCCGTTTTGTGAAGCATCAGTCTGAATAACTATGGCCTTCTTTTCATCATAAATACCCAACGCTGGTGCTATTATGTTCTTAATAGCATCTAAAATTTTCGTATACCCCTCTACCCATCCAAATTCCTTATTCTTTTTTATTAATTCTATCAACGGACTTGTTACTTCTGCTAGATTAGGTGTAAATGACCGCATGTAATTTATTAACCCAACGATTCTTTGCAACTCTTTTTTGTTTTCAGGATTCTTTATTGCTTCTTTCGCTTTTATTCTACTGGGATCACCCTTTATACCATCCTTGGAGAAAATATGTCCTAAATAAGACACACTGCCAACCTTATATTGAATTTTTTTTTTTATTGAAGTTAATGTTGTTTTTCCTTGCCGTATCCATGACTTTTTTTACTATTTGGTCATGTTCATCTTCGCTACTTGCTGCTATTAATAAATCATCTATGTAAATTGTTACGCCTTGAATCTTTTCAAAAATTCTAACGTTAATTTTTTGAAATAGCTGTGGAGCTATCGATAATCCAAATGGAAGTCTTTCGAACTTATAAACTCCAAATATCGTATCAAAACTGCACAGCTTACTTGATTCATTATCTAGTGTTGTGAAATATTCAGAATTTATTGAACAACCCTCCTACTCTAATTAGCCAACATTATATTTTGATTATATTATTATGAATTAACGTATATTTTTTTGTTGTTGTGAGTTGACTAAAATAAAAAAATAATCGGCAGTCGATTTAGAATAGTCAACATGTCATCATCTCAATTGTATTAAGTCTTATAAATAAAATAAAAAATTGTTTTATTTTCTAAAAGAATAGTTAATATTTTAAGTGATAAAAGTGTGGTTATCATATGGTATCCAAATTGGATGCGTTTATTACAAAAAGAATGGTGGCAGCGGAGGGATTAAGCTGTGAAACATGAGCTTGATTACCAATAATTTATAATCGTATCTGTAATAAAACCGTATGCCGTACTTAGAAACAAAACAGAAATAACGTGCGCTAACCAAATCACATTTATATTCATCCTTTCGAATGCTGATTAACATTACGGAACATACACGTTATTTCAAAAACACATGTTCAGTCAACATAAACCGTTCTGGAGAGTAACAACATAATATATATATAAGTCATGGAAGCCATATGGACTTGCTACTCAACTTTCTAAAATAATAAAAATCAACCTGGAATAGTAATTACAAATAATATACACGTGGGTTACCAGATAATAATTCGAACAAAATGAATTAAATAATATACAAGTGATCAGATATTGTATATGTAATACGGAACCACATGTAACCACATTTTGTGCATCTCAATACTGCGCCATTTTGTATTTCATATTTGTATAAATTAATCAAATGCAGCATCAATCCAACTAGCAGCGTGGGTTTTTATTGTTAACGCGATCAACATAACCCGTTTCATTATTACATACATAAAAAGGAATCTCATTAAAATTTTATCGGAATAGCAAATAATGCTCAAGTAAACATATATACATATATAGTTCATCACAATTCAACATCCAAGGGAAAATCCTACAAAAATATTACACGTTTACGTAATTATTAGAGTTAAATCGGTAATTAAATAAATCTTGCCATTTTGGGCAGTATACTCGCCTTATAATTTCTTTATTTTTTTTTAGCGACATGTATACTTATGACATCTCCATCTAGTCCAATAAAAAATAATTATAGTAGAAGTCAATCAAAGAAATTGAATATTCTGGAAATAAGGAATAAAAATATATTTGAAAATTCATCTACAACTGATTCGGAATCGGAACCATCATCATCAACGAGTGAGTCACTTTATTTTATTTCAGTTAGTCCAGACGAAAATACTACTGACCCTCCTACTTCGTTACGAGTTCTTAACAAAATTGATTCGACTAGTTTAGAAAGTGAATCCAATACTAGTTCCAGCGACAGTTCAATTCCGCTTGCTCATAAAAGTTTAAATATTTTAAATATGACTGAATTAAATGTTAATCTCGCTATAAAAATAATTCCAGAGTTCGATGGTAATCCAGATGAGTTGCATCGCTTTATTTCGTGCTGTGATATAATTCATAGCCCCTTAAAGAAATCTGAAATTAATTTATTTCTTAGTATTATGAAAACAAGATTAAAAAACAAAGCCTATGAAGTCATAAAGTATCACAAAATTAAAACATGGCTTCAATTAAAAACTGAATTAGAATTACAATTCGGTCATAATCGTTCAACAGAAGTAATCCAATTGGAATTATTGAATTGTAAACAAGTGAAAGGTGAATCCGTTCGCTTGTTCGCTAATCGTGTAGAAAAGCTGTTATACGAATTAAACGACAGTAATCTTCCTCCAGATGGTAATGACGTTATAAAAAATTTAAATGGTCTAACAGCCTTATGTGTGTTTCAGGAAGGTCTGGTAGATTCCATTAAACTAATTGTAAAAGCTTGTCGCGACACAAGTCTACAAACTTCTATTACTCGGGCGTGTGACGAAGAAGCTTTACTTGCATATGCATCAACAAAATCACCAGCTCCAGTATCAGTAGGCCATAGTTCACATCATTCTAAACCAATCTCTCAAATTGTATGCCAACTATGCCATAAGAGAGGGCATAGTGCATCAGTGTGTTATAGTTTACGTTCACAAAATACATCATTTAACTCCTCTCGTACGTTTCATCCAAACATATCCTATCGGAATCAATCGGGAAGTCAATCATTTCAAAACAAAACATTTACGCTACAAAACATTATGACTTGCAATTATTGTCGCAAGCCAGGGCATGAAATTTCTGATTGTTTCAAAAGTCAACAAGTTAATCAATCACGCCAAAATTTTAATAGAATAGCATATAATAATTCTAACAATCTTCAAGCAAATCCCGCTCAGGAAAACACCCAAGGGCTCGAAAAGTCGAACATTCCTTTGAGAGTCCGCGATTTGCAACAATAGAGTGTTCTGATGAAAATCAAAATACAATCGCAACCGTTTCACACCAAAACCATAATAAAAAGTTTCTCAAATTGAAAGTTGAAAATAATAGCAAGACTTCATTGTTTTTAATAGATTCCGGAGCAGATATAAGTTTGATAAAAGTAAACTGTTTGGATGGTGATATTTTCTGTTATACAGATAAGAAATGTTCAATAACTGGAATTTCTGCAAATGTTATTGAAACACTTGCGTCTTGTAGTCTAAAATTATTCTTGCCAGATTTAAAATCTGTTAATTATGATTTCCAAATAATTCCTGATAACTTTCCAATAAAATATGAAGGTATCTTGGGCTTAGATTTTCTAAATAAATTCAAATGTTCATTATGATACATTAATTATGATACATTATCGTTAAGTATTTTAATTAATCAAGAACTTTGTTCATACAATTTGAATACTAATTACAATGGTATTATACTACCCCCTCGAAGCGAAGTTATAACCACTATTCAACTACCTTCACCGAATGGTGATTGTATATGTTTATCAAAAGAAATTTTACCTGGTGTTTACATTCCAAATTCAATATTAAAAGTTACCCATAATATCGGTCATATTTCATTATTAAACTCAAATGATAGTGAAATAGTATTAGATTCGAATATTGAAATTTCAACTAAACCTTTAAATGATTATGAATTTTTCCATTTAACATCAAATAATATAAGTAACCGTTTAAGAATTCTTGAATCGAAAATTGATACGAGTCATATGAATTCGGAATAAAAACAAAATGTAATTCAAATTATACGGAATTTCAATGATTGCTTTAATCTAGAGGGTGATAAACTCACGGTAACAGATGCAGTCACGCACAAAATAAATATTGAATCAAATATAAAACCGGTTTATACGAAGCAATATCGTTTACCGCAAGCAAATAAAGCTGAAGTAGATCGTCAAATTAATCAAATGCTTGAAGAAAATATTATCGAACATTCTAGCTCGCCATGGAATTCCCCAATTTTATGTGTACCAAAAAAATCAACGACAGATGAGAAGAAATGGAGAGTCGTTATTGATTATCGCAAGTTGAATGAGGTTACTATAAGTGATCCTTTCCCAATCCCATCAATAACCGACATTCTAGAGCAACTCGGCAAAGCAATTTACTTCAGTACAATTGATCTCGCAAATGGATATCATCAAGTTGCAATGTATCCTTCTGACAAAGAAAAAACGGCTTTCAGTTCCAACTCGGGTCATTACCAGTTCAAAAGAATGAGTATGGGTTTAAAGAATGCACCGAGCACCTTCCAGCGTCTCATGAATAGCATTTTAACCGGTCTTATCGGCCTAAAATGTTTTGTTTATTTAGACGACGTTGTCATCTATGGAAGAAGTTTAGCAGATCACAATAAAAAACATAGTGAAGTTCTATCAACACTTCGTAGCTACAATCTGAAGCTCAATCCCGAAAAGTGTCAATTTCTAAAAAAAGAAATAGTTTATCTAGGTCATACCATTACTCAAGAAGGCATTAAGCCTAATCCATTAAATTTTGACGCCATCATGTACTATCCTACTCCAAAAACCATAAAAGAAACTCGTCCATTCCTAGGTCTAGTTGGATATTATCGAAAATTCTGTCCAAATTTCTCTGAAATATCAAAGCCATTAACAAATCTAACTAAATAACATTCAAAATTCGTATGGGAGGCTAAATGTGATGAAGCATTTTCAAAATTAAAAGAATTTTTAATGAAACCACCATTGTTGCAGTTCCCAAATTATGAAAAGGAATTTTATGTAACATGTGATGCTAGTGATTTTGCCATAAGTGCAATACTATCGCAGATTACTGATGGTCATGATCTACCTATTGCGTATGGGAGTCGGATTCTCAATAAGGCGGAAGAAAATTACTCTACCGCACGAAAGGAACTTCTAGCAATTGTATGGGGTATTAATCATTATCGCCCATATTTATATGGACGAACGTTTCAGGTAATTACCGACCATCGCCCTTTAATTTATCTAAATAGTTCAACTAATCAAAACTCACAGTTAATTAGGTGAAAGTTACAATTAGCTGAATATGATTTCAAGATTAAATATAAACCTGGCCGTATAAATAGCAATGCTGACGCTTTGAGCAGAATCGTGCTTAATAGTCCGCAAGTCGATGTGATTACTCGGAGTCAGTCCAATAAGAGGCAAGCTGAGCTCCCATCTAATTTATATTGTCAATCAACTAATGACAAACTCATTTCAACTCATTCTTCAACCTCAAATCCTTTAAATGTTACTTCTAATCAATCAAATAAACAATCGATCCAATCAAAACACGATCAACCATATGTCAATGAAAATAATCAAGAAATAATTCATTTAAAAAATAAAGACGATATATCTACTGTTGTTAAGGAATTCCATGATAATCCAATGGGGGCTCATCAAGGAATCTATCGTACCTACAAAAGAATTAAACAGTATTACTACTTTGAGAAAATACAAAAACTACATACAACAGCTTACCATCCAGAATCCAATGGTGCACTTGAACGAAGTCATCGTACTCTAGTCGAATACCTACGAAATTTCACCGAGCAAGATTCTACGAACTGGGATAAATGGCTACCCTATGCCATGTTTTCATATAACTCTACACCACATACAACGACAAATTTTATGCCATTTGAATTATTGTTTGGCCATAAACCACGAATACCCAGTTCAATTTCTCAATCAAACGAACCAATATATAATTATGAAGATTATTTAAATGAACTGAAATTTCGAATTAAAACTTCTGCCGAAGTGGCACGCTGGTCCATCTTAAATGAAAAGTGTAAGTCAAAACTATACTATGATAGAAGAAAATCGACTAAAGGAAAGACATTTTCTAAAAATCAGTTGGTTTTATTAAGAAACGAAGTCAGAAAATCTAAATTTGATCCGCTATGGCTTGGACCATATAAAATTACCGACACGCCATCTCAAGAAAATACAAAAATAAAAATTGGACGTTATATTAAAACAGTACATAACAATCGGTTAAAACTATTTAATTCTCAAAACGACGATGAACATGACGGACAGTCTAACTGAAATTAAATCAAGTAATCTTTGTCGAATTATACACTTAAATAATAAATAAAGAAAAGAAAGTATTGATACTAGAAATTACAAACGTACTTAATTCGAGAATTTCAATTTCAACTCTTTTATATTCATTTACACTACTACTATTATATAATTTAGGACATTTGGGAATGGTATAATTATAAGTGTGGCATAATGAATTAATCTATTTTTGTAAAATCGTATTATAACCCAGATAATAATATAATTAAATTAACATTATTTCATAATTAGTTAATATATTGTATTACATTTAAATTATATAAATAATAATATTTTTGAATTATATAACTTCTATTTCTTAAAGATATAACCTTCAGTTATATCTTTATCTTAAGGAGGGAGGTGTTGTGAAATATTCAGAATTTATTGAACAACCCTCCTACTCTAATTAGCCAACATTATATTTTGATTATATTATTATGAATTAACGTATATTTTTTTGTTGTTGTGAGTTGACTAAAATAAAAAAATAATCGGCAGTCGATTTAGAATAGTCAACATGTCATCATCTCAATTGTATTAAGTCTTATAAATAAAATAAAAAATTGTTTTATTTTCTAAAAGAATAGTTAATATTTTAAGTGATAAAAGTGTGGTTATCATATGGTATCCAAATTGGATGCGTTTATTACAAAAAGAATGGTGGCAGCGGAGGGATTAAGCTGTGAAACATGAGCTTGATTACCAATAATTTATAATCGTATCTGTAATAAAACCGTATGCCGTACTTAGAAACAAAACAGAAATAACGTGCGCTAACCAAATCACATTTATATTCATCCTTTCGAATGCTGATTAACATTACGGAACATACACGTTATTTCAAAAACACATGTTCAGTCAACATAAACCGTTCTGGAGAGTAACAACATAATATATATATAAGTCATGGAAGCCATATGGACTTGCTACTCAACTTTCTAAAATAATAAAAATCAACCTGGAATAGTAATTACAAATAATATACACGTGGGTTACCAGATAATAATTCGAACAAAATGAATTAAATAATATACAAGTGATCAGATATTGTATATGTAATACGGAACCACATGTAACCACATTTTGTGCATCTCAATACTGCGCCATTTTGTATTTCATATTTGTATAAATTAATCAAATGCAGCATCAATCCAACTAGCAGCGTGGGTTTTTATTGTTAACGCGATCAACATAACCCGTTTCATTATTACATACATAAAAAGGAATCTCATTAAAATTTTATCGGAATAGCAAATAATGCTCAAGTAAACATATATACATATATAGTTCATCACAATTCAACATCCAAGGGAAAATCCTACAAAAATATTACACGTTTACGTAATTATTAGAGTTAAATCGGTAATTAAATAAATCTTGCCATTTTGGGCAGTATACTCGCCTTATAATTTCTTTATTTTTTTTTAGCGACATGTATACTTATGACATCTCCATCTAGTCCAATAAAAAATAATTATAGTAGAAGTCAATCAAAGAAATTGAATATTCTGGAAATAAGGAATAAAAATATATTTGAAAATTCATCTACAACTGATTCGGAATCGGAACCATCATCATCAACGAGTGAGTCACTTTATTTTATTTCAGTTAGTCCAGACGAAAATACTACTGACCCTCCTACTTCGTTACGAGTTCTTAACAAAATTGATTCGACTAGTTTAGAAAGTGAATCCAATACTAGTTCCAGCGACAGTTCAATTCCGCTTGCTCATAAAAGTTTAAATATTTTAAATATGACTGAATTAAATGTTAATCTCGCTATAAAAATAATTCCAGAGTTCGATGGTAATCCAGATGAGTTGCATCGCTTTATTTCGTGCTGTGATATAATTCATAGCCCCTTAAAGAAATCTGAAATTAATTTATTTCTTAGTATTATGAAAACAAGATTAAAAAACAAAGCCTATGAAGTCATAAAGTATCACAAAATTAAAACATGGCTTCAATTAAAAACTGAATTAGAATTACAATTCGGTCATAATCGTTCAACAGAAGTAATCCAATTGGAATTATTGAATTGTAAACAAGTGAAAGGTGAATCCGTTCGCTTGTTCGCTAATCGTGTAGAAAAGCTGTTATACGAATTAAACGACAGTAATCTTCCTCCAGATGGTAATGACGTTATAAAAAATTTAAATGGTCTAACAGCCTTATGTGTGTTTCAGGAAGGTCTGGTAGATTCCATTAAACTAATTGTAAAAGCTTGTCGCGACACAAGTCTACAAACTTCTATTACTCGGGCGTGTGACGAAGAAGCTTTACTTGCATATGCATCAACAAAATCACCAGCTCCAGTATCAGTAGGCCATAGTTCACATCATTCTAAACCAATCTCTCAAATTGTATGCCAACTATGCCATAAGAGAGGGCATAGTGCATCAGTGTGTTATAGTTTACGTTCACAAAATACATCATTTAACTCCTCTCGTACGTTTCATCCAAACATATCCTATCGGAATCAATCGGGAAGTCAATCATTTCAAAACAAAACATTTACGCTACAAAACATTATGACTTGCAATTATTGTCGCAAGCCAGGGCATGAAATTTCTGATTGTTTCAAAAGTCAACAAGTTAATCAATCACGCCAAAATTTTAATAGAATAGCATATAATAATTCTAACAATCTTCAAGCAAATCCCGCTCAGGAAAACACCCAAGGGCTCGAAAAGTCGAACATTCCTTTGAGAGTCCGCGATTTGCAACAATAGAGTGTTCTGATGAAAATCAAAATACAATCGCAACCGTTTCACACCAAAACCATAATAAAAAGTTTCTCAAATTGAAAGTTGAAAATAATAGCAAGACTTCATTGTTTTTAATAGATTCCGGAGCAGATATAAGTTTGATAAAAGTAAACTGTTTGGATGGTGATATTTTCTGTTATACAGATAAGAAATGTTCAATAACTGGA
Source organism: Tipula confusa (assembly GCA_963556175.1). Classification (NCBI taxonomy): domain Eukaryota; kingdom Metazoa; phylum Arthropoda; class Insecta; order Diptera; family Tipulidae; genus Tipula; species Tipula confusa. Next base: position 168,907,109 of record OY744476.1, on the reverse strand, counting down.
ATTTCTGCAAATGTTATTGAAACACTTGCGTCTTGTAGTCTAAAATTATTCTTGCCAGATTTAAAATCTGTTAATTATGATTTCCAAATAATTCCTGATAACTTTCCAATAAAATATGAAGGTATCTTGGGCTTAGATTTTCTAAATAAATTCAAATGTTCATTATGATACATTAATTATGATACATTATCGTTAAGTATTTTAATTAATCAAGAACTTTGTTCATACAATTTGAATACTAATTACAATGGTATTATACTACCCCCTCGAAGCGAAGTTATAACCACTATTCAACTACCTTCACCGAATGGTGATTGTATATGTTTATCAAAAGAAATTTTACCTGGTGTTTACATTCCAAATTCAATATTAAAAGTTACCCATAATATCGGTCATATTTCATTATTAAACTCAAATGATAGTGAAATAGTATTAGATTCGAATATTGAAATTTCAACTAAACCTTTAAATGATTATGAATTTTTCCATTTAACATCAAATAATATAAGTAACCGTTTAAGAATTCTTGAATCGAAAATTGATACGAGTCATATGAATTCGGAATAAAAACAAAATGTAATTCAAATTATACGGAATTTCAATGATTGCTTTAATCTAGAGGGTGATAAACTCACGGTAACAGATGCAGTCACGCACAAAATAAATATTGAATCAAATATAAAACCGGTTTATACGAAGCAATATCGTTTACCGCAAGCAAATAAAGCTGAAGTAGATCGTCAAATTAATCAAATGCTTGAAGAAAATATTATCGAACATTCTAGCTCGCCATGGAATTCCCCAATTTTATGTGTACCAAAAAAATCAACGACAGATGAGAAGAAATGGAGAGTCGTTATTGATTATCGCAAGTTGAATGAGGTTACTATAAGTGATCCTTTCCCAATCCCATCAATAACCGACATTCTAGAGCAACTCGGCAAAGCAATTTACTTCAGTACAATTGATCTCGCAAATGGATATCATCAAGTTGCAATGTATCCTTCTGACAAAGAAAAAACGGCTTTCAGTTCCAACTCGGGTCATTACCAGTTCAAAAGAATGAGTATGGGTTTAAAGAATGCACCGAGCACCTTCCAGCGTCTCATGAATAGCATTTTAACCGGTCTTATCGGCCTAAAATGTTTTGTTTATTTAGACGACGTTGTCATCTATGGAAGAAGTTTAGCAGATCACAATAAAAAACATAGTGAAGTTCTATCAACACTTCGTAGCTACAATCTGAAGCTCAATCCCGAAAAGTGTCAATTTCTAAAAAAAGAAATAGTTTATCTAGGTCATACCATTACTCAAGAAGGCATTAAGCCTAATCCATTAAATTTTGACGCCATCATGTACTATCCTACTCCAAAAACCATAAAAGAAACTCGTCCATTCCTAGGTCTAGTTGGATATTATCGAAAATTCTGTCCAAATTTCTCTGAAATATCAAAGCCATTAACAAATCTAACTAAATAACATTCAAAATTCGTATGGGAGGCTAAATGTGATGAAGCATTTTCAAAATTAAAAGAATTTTTAATGAAACCACCATTGTTGCAGTTCCCAAATTATGAAAAGGAATTTTATGTAACATGTGATGCTAGTGATTTTGCCATAAGTGCAATACTATCGCAGATTACTGATGGTCATGATCTACCTATTGCGTATGGGAGTCGGATTCTCAATAAGGCGGAAGAAAATTACTCTACCGCACGAAAGGAACTTCTAGCAATTGTATGGGGTATTAATCATTATCGCCCATATTTATATGGACGAACGTTTCAGGTAATTACCGACCATCGCCCTTTAATTTATCTAAATAGTTCAACTAATCAAAACTCACAGTTAATTAGGTGAAAGTTACAATTAGCTGAATATGATTTCAAGATTAAATATAAACCTGGCCGTATAAATAGCAATGCTGACGCTTTGAGCAGAATCGTGCTTAATAGTCCGCAAGTCGATGTGATTACTCGGAGTCAGTCCAATAAGAGGCAAGCTGAGCTCCCATCTAATTTATATTGTCAATCAACTAATGACAAACTCATTTCAACTCATTCTTCAACCTCAAATCCTTTAAATGTTACTTCTAATCAATCAAATAAACAATCGATCCAATCAAAACACGATCAACCATATGTCAATGAAAATAATCAAGAAATAATTCATTTAAAAAATAAAGACGATATATCTACTGTTGTTAAGGAATTCCATGATAATCCAATGGGGGCTCATCAAGGAATCTATCGTACCTACAAAAGAATTAAACAGTATTACTACTTTGAGAAAATACAAAAACTACATACAACAGCTTACCATCCAGAATCCAATGGTGCACTTGAACGAAGTCATCGTACTCTAGTCGAATACCTACGAAATTTCACCGAGCAAGATTCTACGAACTGGGATAAATGGCTACCCTATGCCATGTTTTCATATAACTCTACACCACATACAACGACAAATTTTATGCCATTTGAATTATTGTTTGGCCATAAACCACGAATACCCAGTTCAATTTCTCAATCAAACGAACCAATATATAATTATGAAGATTATTTAAATGAACTGAAATTTCGAATTAAAACTTCTGCCGAAGTGGCACGCTGGTCCATCTTAAATGAAAAGTGTAAGTCAAAACTATACTATGATAGAAGAAAATCGACTAAAGGAAAGACATTTTCTAAAAATCAGTTGGTTTTATTAAGAAACGAAGTCAGAAAATCTAAATTTGATCCGCTATGGCTTGGACCATATAAAATTACCGACACGCCATCTCAAGAAAATACAAAAATAAAAATTGGACGTTATATTAAAACAGTACATAACAATCGGTTAAAACTATTTAATTCTCAAAACGACGATGAACATGACGGACAGTCTAACTGAAATTAAATCAAGTAATCTTTGTCGAATTATACACTTAAATAATAAATAAAGAAAAGAAAATATTGATACTAGAAATTACAAACGTACTTAATTCGAGAATTTCAATTTCAACTCTTTTATATTCATTTACACTACTACTATTATATAATTTAGGACATTTGGGAATGGTATAATTATAAGTGTGGCATAATGAATTAATCTATTTTTGTAAAATCGTATTATAACCCAGATAATAATATAATTAAATTAACATTATTTCATAATTAGTTAATATATTGTATTACATTTAAATTATATAAATAATAATATTTTTGAATTATATAACTTCTATTTCTTAAAGATATAACCTTCAGTTATATCTTTATCTTAAGGAGGGAGGTGTTGTGAAATATTCAGAATTTATTGAACAACCCTCCTACTCTAATTAGCCAACATTATATTTTGATTATATTATTATGAATTAACGTATATTTTTTTGTTGTTGTGAGTTGACTAAAATAAAAAAATAATCGGCAGTCGATTTAGAATAGTCAACATGTCATCATCTCAATTGTATTAAGTCTTATAAATAAAATAAAAAATTGTTTTATTTTCTAAAAGAATAGTTAATATTTTAAGTGATAAAAGTGTGGTTATCATATGGTATCCAAATTGGATGCGTTTATTACAAAAAGAATGGTGGCAGCGGAGGGATTAAGCTGTGAAACATGAGCTTGATTACCAATAATTTATAATCGTATCTGTAATAAAACCGTATGCCGTACTTAGAAACAAAACAGAAATAACGTGCGCTAACCAAATCACATTTATATTCATCCTTTCGAATGCTGATTAACATTACGGAACATACACGTTATTTCAAAAACACATGTTCAGTCAACATAAACCGTTCTGGAGAGTAACAACATAATATATATATAAGTCATGGAAGCCATATGGACTTGCTACTCAACTTTCTAAAATAATAAAAATCAACCTGGAATAGTAATTACAAATAATATACACGTGGGTTACCAGATAATAATTCGAACAAAATGAATTAAATAATATACAAGTGATCAGATATTGTATATGTAATACGGAACCACATGTAACCACATTTTGTGCATCTCAATACTGCGCCATTTTGTATTTCATATTTGTATAAATTAATCAAATGCAGCATCAATCCAACTAGCAGCGTGGGTTTTTATTGTTAACGCGATCAACATAACCCGTTTCATTATTACATACATAAAAAGGAATCTCATTAAAATTTTATCGGAATAGCAAATAATGCTCAAGTAAACATATATACATATATAGTTCATCACAATTCAACATCCAAGGGAAAATCCTACAAAAATATTACACGTTTACGTAATTATTAGAGTTAAATCGGTAATTAAATAAATCTTGCCATTTTGGGCAGTATACTCGCCTTATAATTTCTTTATTTTTTTTTAGCGACATGTATACTTATGACATCTCCATCTAGTCCAATAAAAAATAATTATAGTAGAAGTCAATCAAAGAAATTGAATATTCTGGAAATAAGGAATAAAAATATATTTGAAAATTCATCTACAACTGATTCGGAATCGGAACCATCATCATCAACGAGTGAGTCACTTTATTTTATTTCAGTTAGTCCAGACGAAAATACTACTGACCCTCCTACTTCGTTACGAGTTCTTAACAAAATTGATTCGACTAGTTTAGAAAGTGAATCCAATACTAGTTCCAGCGACAGTTCAATTCCGCTTGCTCATAAAAGTTTAAATATTTTAAATATGACTGAATTAAATGTTAATCTCGCTATAAAAATAATTCCAGAGTTCGATGGTAATCCAGATGAGTTGCATCGCTTTATTTCGTGCTGTGATATAATTCATAGCCCCTTAAAGAAATCTGAAATTAATTTATTTCTTAGTATTATGAAAACAAGATTAAAAAACAAAGCCTATGAAGTCATAAAGTATCACAAAATTAAAACATGGCTTCAATTAAAAACTGAATTAGAATTACAATTCGGTCATAATCGTTCAACAGAAGTAATCCAATTGGAATTATTGAATTGTAAACAAGTGAAAGGTGAATCCGTTCGCTTGTTCGCTAATCGTGTAGAAAAGCTGTTATACGAATTAAACGACAGTAATCTTCCTCCAGATGGTAATGACGTTATAAAAAATTTAAATGGTCTAACAGCCTTATGTGTGTTTCAGGAAGGTCTGGTAGATTCCATTAAACTAATTGTAAAAGCTTGTCGCGACACAAGTCTACAAACTTCTATTACTCGGGCGTGTGACGAAGAAGCTTTACTTGCATATGCATCAACAAAATCACCAGCTCCAGTATCAGTAGGCCATAGTTCACATCATTCTAAACCAATCTCTCAAATTGTATGCCAACTATGCCATAAGAGAGGGCATAGTGCATCAGTGTGTTATAGTTTACGTTCACAAAATACATCATTTAACTCCTCTCGTACGTTTCATCCAAACATATCCTATCGGAATCAATCGGGAAGTCAATCATTTCAAAACAAAACATTTACGCTACAAAACATTATGACTTGCAATTATTGTCGCAAGCCAGGGCATGAAATTTCTGATTGTTTCAAAAGTCAACAAGTTAATCAATCACGCCAAAATTTTAATAGAATAGCATATAATAATTCTAACAATCTTCAAGCAAATCCCGCTCAGGAAAACACCCAAGGGCTCGAAAAGTCGAACATTCCTTTGAGAGTCCGCGATTTGCAACAATAGAGTGTTCTGATGAAAATCAAAATACAATCGCAACCGTTTCACACCAAAACCATAATAAAAAGTTTCTCAAATTGAAAGTTGAAAATAATAGCAAGACTTCATTGTTTTTAATAGATTCCGGAGCAGATATAAGTTTGATAAAAGTAAACTGTTTGGATGGTGATATTTTCTGTTATACAGATAAGAAATGTTCAATAACTGGAATTTCTGCAAATGTTATTGAAACACTTGCGTCTTGTAGTCTAAAATTATTCTTGCCAGATTTAAAATCTGTTAATTATGATTTCCAAATAATTCCTGATAACTTTCCAATAAAATATGAAGGTATCTTGGGCTTAGATTTTCTAAATAAATTCAAATGTTCATTATGATACATTAATTATGATACATTATCGTTAAGTATTTTAATTAATCAAGAACTTTGTTCATACAATTTGAATACTAATTACAATGGTATTATACTACCCCCTCGAAGCGAAGTTATAACCACTATTCAACTACCTTCACCGAATGGTGATTGTATATGTTTATCAAAAGAAATTTTACCTGGTGTTTACATTCCAAATTCAATATTAAAAGTTACCCATAATATCGGTCATATTTCATTATTAAACTCAAATGATAGTGAAATAGTATTAGATTCGAATATTGAAATTTCAACTAAACCTTTAAATGATTATGAATTTTTCCATTTAACATCAAATAATATAAGTAACCGTTTAAGAATTCTTGAATCGAAAATTGATACGAGTCATATGAATTCGGAATAAAAACAAAATGTAATTCAAATTATACGGAATTTCAATGATTGCTTTAATCTAGAGGGTGATAAACTCACGGTAACAGATGCAGTCACGCACAAAATAAATATTGAATCAAATATAAAACCGGTTTATACGAAGCAATATCGTTTACCGCAAGCAAATAAAGCTGAAGTAGATCGTCAAATTAATCAAATGCTTGAAGAAAATATTATCGAACATTCTAGCTCGCCATGGAATTCCCCAATTTTATGTGTACCAAAAAAATCAACGACAGATGAGAAGAAATGGAGAGTCGTTATTGATTATCGCAAGTTGAATGAGGTTACTATAAGTGATCCTTTCCCAATCCCATCAATAACCGACATTCTAGAGCAACTCGGCAAAGCAATTTACTTCAGTACAATTGATCTCGCAAATGGATATCATCAAGTTGCAATGTATCCTTCTGACAAAGAAAAAACGGCTTTCAGTTCCAACTCGGGTCATTACCAGTTCAAAAGAATGAGTATGGGTTTAAAGAATGCACCGAGCACCTTCCAGCGTCTCATGAATAGCATTTTAACCGGTCTTATCGGCCTAAAATGTTTTGTTTATTTAGACGACGTTGTCATCTATGGAAGAAGTTTAGCAGATCACAATAAAAAACATAGTGAAGTTCTATCAACACTTCGTAGCTACAATCTGAAGCTCAATCCCGAAAAGTGTCAATTTCTAAAAAAAGAAATAGTTTATCTAGGTCATACCATTACTCAAGAAGGCATTAAGCCTAATCCATTAAATTTTGACGCCATCATGTACTATCCTACTCCAAAAACCATAAAAGAAACTCGTCCATTCCTAGGTCTAGTTGGATATTATCGAAAATTCTGTCCAAATTTCTCTGAAATATCAAAGCCATTAACAAATCTAACTAAATAACATTCAAAATTCGTATGGGAGGCTAAATGTGATGAAGCATTTTCAAAATTAAAAGAATTTTTAATGAAACCACCATTGTTGCAGTTCCCAAATTATGAAAAGGAATTTTATGTAACATGTGATGCTAGTGATTTTGCCATAAGTGCAATACTATCGCAGATTACTGATGGTCATGATCTACCTATTGCGTATGGGAGTCGGATTCTCAATAAGGCGGAAGAAAATTACTCTACCGCACGAAAGGAACTTCTAGCAATTGTATGGGGTATTAATCATTATCGCCCATATTTATATGGACGAACGTTTCAGGTAATTACCGACCATCGCCCTTTAATTTATCTAAATAGTTCAACTAATCAAAACTCACAGTTAATTAGGTGAAAGTTACAATTAGCTGAATATGATTTCAAGATTAAATATAAACCTGGCCGTATAAATAGCAATGCTGACGCTTTGAGCAGAATCGTGCTTAATAGTCCGCAAGTCGATGTGATTACTCGGAGTCAGTCCAATAAGAGGCAAGCTGAGCTCCCATCTAATTTATATTGTCAATCAACTAATGACAAACTCATTTCAACTCATTCTTCAACCTCAAATCCTTTAAATGTTACTTCTAATCAATCAAATAAACAATCGATCCAATCAAAACACGATCAACCATATGTCAATGAAAATAATCAAGAAATAATTCATTTAAAAAATAAAGACGATATATCTACTGTTGTTAAGGAATTCCATGATAATCCAATGGGGGCTCATCAAGGAATCTATCGTACCTACAAAAGAATTAAACAGTATTACTACTTTGAGAAAATACAAAAACTACATACAACAGCTTACCATCCAGAATCCAATGGTGCACTTGAACGAAGTCATCGTACTCTAGTCGAATACCTACGAAATTTCACCGAGCAAGATTCTACGAACTGGGATAAATGGCTACCCTATGCCATGTTTTCATATAACTCTACACCACATACAACGACAAATTTTATGCCATTTGAATTATTGTTTGGCCATAAACCACGAATACCCAGTTCAATTTCTCAATCAAACGAACCAATATATAATTATGAAGATTATTTAAATGAACTGAAATTTCGAATTAAAACTTCTGCCGAAGTGGCACGCTGGTCCATCTTAAATGAAAAGTGTAAGTCAAAACTATACTATGATAGAAGAAAATCGACTAAAGGAAAGACATTTTCTAAAAATCAGTTGGTTTTATTAAGAAACGAAGTCAGAAAATCTAAATTTGATCCGCTATGGCTTGGACCATATAAAATTACCGACACGCCATCTCAAGAAAATACAAAAATAAAAATTGGACGTTATATTAAAACAGTACATAACAATCGGTTAAAACTATTTAATTCTCAAAACGACGATGAACATGACGGACAGTCTAACTGAAATTAAATCAAGTAATCTTTGTCGAATTATACACTTAAATAATAAATAAAGAAAAGAAAGTATTGATACTAGAAATTACAAACGTACTTAATTCGAGAATTTCAATTTCAACTCTTTTATATTCATTTACACTACTACTATTATATAATTTAGGACATTTGGGAATGGTATAATTATAAGTGTGGCATAATGAATTAATCTATTTTTGTAAAATCGTATTATAACCCAGATAATAATATAATTAAATTAACATTATTTCATAATTAGTTAATATATTGTATTACATTTAAATTATATAAATAATAATATTTTTGAATTATATAACTTCTATTTCTTAAAGATATAACCTTCAGTTATATCTTTATCTTAAGGAGGGAGGTGTTGTGAAATATTCAGAATTTATTGAACAACCCTCCTACTCTAATTAGCCAACATTATATTTTGATTATATTATTATGAATTAACGTATATTTTTTTGTTGTTGTGAGTTGACTAAAATAAAAAAATAATCGGAAGTCGATTTAGAATAGTCAACAAGTCATCATCTCAATTGTATTAAGTCTTATAAATAAAAAAAAAATTGTTTTATTTTCTAAAAGAATAGTTAATATTTTAAGTGATAAAAGTGTGGTTATCATATGGTATCCAAATTGGATGCGTTTATAACACTAGCTAGACCTGCCAAAATCCATTTTTCATATCCAATACACTAAATTTCGTTTTATTAGTTAAATTAGTCGATATTTCTTCAAGCGTTGGTATATGGAAATAATCCTGAAAAATGGCTTCATTCATTTTTTGGGTCTAGACATAAACTCAACGATCGGTCCGCTTTTTCTACAATGACCAAATTACTGGTCCACTCTACGGGTTCATTTATCTGCTTCTAATTTATATAAAGTTTGCCTTAAAGTTTCTTTTAATACTTCCGGTACCCTACGAGCTGGTTTTATTATTGGCTTTGCATCTGATTTTAATTTTAACTTATATTTACTAGCAATACACCAATTTCCCGTAAAAACATCTATGTTATCCTTTACAAATTGACATTCCGACCTAACTGAATATACCCTACTCACAACTCCTAATAGTTCTATGGTTTTCAAACCTTATATTGGATGCGACCCTACATCTTCTACTACAAAAAATTCCTGTATGTACTCTTTGCTTTTGTAATAAACCTTTAAATTCGCCTTTCCCAATGGTCTAACAACAGAACCTCCAAAAGCTTCCAATACAATGCTAGTTCTATTTATCTGATTTTTTGTCATCAAGCTTTTAAACATTGTTCGCGTAATCACATTAATGTCTGCCCCGTGTCTATTTTAAAACTGATTACTTTACTTTCAACTTCAATTTCTTCATACCACATATTCCTATTTTTCTGTTCAACTAGGACAGAATCCACAATAAAATTGCAATTCAAGTCTTCACTACCATTCATTTGATTTGCACTCTCCCCTACACCTTTCTTTGGTAGTTACTTTAGAACTTCTCCTGTTAAAAGATCATATTCAAGAGTCTTACCGGTCTTCAGATTGAATTTTATTTCACTATTAACTTCTTTCTGGGTTTTTAGAGGGATCTGCCCCCATAGTCGTTGCTTTCATTTTCGATTATAATATCCGATTCGGTCTCATTCGGTTGGAAAATACCAGCCAGGTGATTAGAATACACTTTATTTTGGCCCACGAGCCATCACTTTGCTTAATAGGGGAGATCTGCATGATTGGGGTTTTCATTCTTTTGGTTGCCTTCCATAATAAGTAGTCTGTATTTTCATCAGCCGTCAACTTTCCAAGAAACAAAGATAACGGTTTTTCATTTAACTTCTAAATTTCTCGCTTAAGCTGCTGTGATTTGTTAGTTAGGATCGTCTTGTCAGATGGACTCCTCGTTTGTTGCCATTTTTCCTAACTTTCTTTTTTTCTAAGAGCAGGTTTCTAATTTATCTTGGGTATAGCTTTTACCAGTAGTTTTGGATGCTGTTTCTTTAGTGTTATTCCAAGCGGCTAATTGAATGATATTTGTGAAGTTTTCAACCTCTTCCTCTAGCTCCGTTACCGGTTTTAATCGTGTTTGTAGGTTAATATCGCTTTCTAATTCAGATCTAAAGCTAACTCAGTCAGTTGTTTTATTGACAAGAGTTGGTCTTGTTTCCTTCCTAATTATCTTGTCGCTTATGGTAAGTATCACTGCAGAATGATCAGAGACCATATCTGAATTATCCTCTACTTCAATAAAATTTGATGAAACTTGTTTTGATATAAAGAAATCCAGTAGACCAGGAGTTTTAACTTCGTCCGTAGGCCAATCTGTCGGCTTACCAGTGGAATGTATGTTACAATCCATTTCATTTATTTCATTTTTTAGTTCGTTACCTTTGGTTGTTGTAAGCCTAGATCCAAAGTCAACATGTTTTGCATTAAAATCACCTCCTAATATAAATCTACCATTGAAATGTTGTAGGATATTCAACGGTGTATCTAGGTGGAAAATATACCGCTCCTATCTGAAGGCGTTGCTTGATAGATGTAATTTCTACTACGATAAGCTGGTTTTCAGGTGATTGATAATGCTGGCATTCATGGTCTTTATTATAGTTTTTTATTATAAAAGCGGTTCCACCTCTTGCTTGGTTATCCGGATGAATTGTTTCGTAAAGTTGGTAACCCTGAACTTTTAAGTAAGATTGTCTTTTTGAGTGGGTTTCAGATATCAGACACACATCAATATTTTGCATTTTTAAAAAGTTCATATTTTTTATTTTTATTGCCGTTAGCATTCCAAGTAACAATTCTCACTTTTTCTAAGGACATCATTTTGGGAGAAATAATTAGAATAATAAAGCAGAATTATTATTATAACAGGGCGTTCCAATCTTTTTTGACTTTCAGAAAGGTTGCTTATAGCATTCGAAACATTCTGCGTCATTGCCATTAGAATATTCGAATGTGTAGGGTTTAACACGGATCCTGAGCTGACCTTCCCTGTCGCAGCCACCTGTACATAAGGCATATCACCTCTGACATGATGACTAAAGGATTCTGTTGGATGACTCTTATATAAACTCATTGGTTTATTTTGATTATTTCTTCTTTTTTGGAGTTCTTTCGCTACCAGACATCCTCGGTAGCTTCTAAGGTGGGCCTGTGCACAGTTTGAACACTTTTCCGCGGTGGTCCTGGGTTTCTCTCAAGCAATAGTTAAATGTTTCTCAGCACATTTAACACATCTAGGTTTGTGTTGGCAGAACTTTTGAGTGTGACCATATCGCTGACAACGTTTACATTGCGGAATTATACGATTACTTCTAACCGCCTCGATCTTTACTCCCATATGACACATACGTTTTATTTCGTAAATTTTTCTTATATCTTCATTGTTATCGAAGGTTAGCATGAATAATGGAAGAGGAATTCTTATTTCTTCATCCCCTTTCTTAGACTTTTTAATTTTATTGACGGCATCAAGGATTTTAAACCCCTTTCGCACAGTTCACTTTTAATGTCTTCTGGGTTGCATGATTGGTGTAAATTTCTAACCATAACCCTTATCGGTCAGGTATGCTTATTTTCATATGAATGCCGCTGTTGCTGCGAACCGTTTGTATATTCTGTTAGATTTCTATAATCTGTCTCGGTGTCTACATTTATTTTCAGTTGATTGTTGTTCATCATTCTAGCTTGAAAATTGATGCTGGTATCCTGTAATGACTTGTTAATGACTGAATAGTTTGTCATATTGCTAAATATTACAGGGGGAGGATTTTGTTTGCTTTTTTTAGGTTCTTTAGTTTTTTGAAAAGTTGTATGCTTTCCTGGTGTGTTATTTTTCTTGCGCATTGAATCTTGTAATGCTTCCAGATGAATTACGCGTTCATGTAGACTTTTGCACTCATTCCCTGTCTTATTTATGTGCAACTTTAACTTCATCTAGTGCTGCTTTTAAATCGTTTTTTATCTAGAAAACATCTGTATCCAAGGAATTAGAAATGAGATAATGAGAGTCCTCCAATCCTTACACTTCAAAATATTTTAGAAATAGTTCAGTATCGCGTTTGCAACAAAAACCTAAAAAAAAAAAATCATTTAAATGTGAATTTTATAACATACGTTGAGCGGTTCTATAAAAAATTTCAAATGCTTTTTAAATTCTGGAACAGCCCAAAGTATGATTTATCATACACTAGTGTAATTTGCTTTATAATTATGATATTAAAATGCACAAGACACTGGTTTTTACTTTATTTGATAGAATAGACCTTATCTTTAAGTTAGACCATAAATCACTTGAAGAAAAATGTCATTTTATACTTAATAAACATTAAATTTATAACATACCTCCATGGACGCATTTTTCAACGTGTTTTGAGCCTCAATTAGCGTATGATTAAACATATGTTGGGTTCTCACCGGTTGCCACTCTTAGTAGTTGGAAAACGTCCTGCTACATCCAATGCTATTTTTTTAATGGTCTTCGACGTTATACTGTTGCACGGTTCCTCAGGTTTCCTAGTGGAGTGTTTTTAGTACGCGTTTTTAGTCGTTTAAATGTCGCTGAATTACATTAACACGATCCCTAGAGTCGTCTTTCAGTCTTTTACTTAAAGTTGCACTAGCAAAAAGGTAGCCACTTTGGAGATCTAGTGTTAAAAACAGACTAGCACCTGACAATCCGTGTAGCTTTCCTTCTTTATTAATACAAACTTAGGGTAATCAATGCAAAATATCATGCTCCCGTCTTCTTCCTATGTCTAAATGATAACGATCGAAACCATTATTTCATCTACATTCCCGTGTTATGTGAACGACATTGTTAAATATCGAACATTTCGGATTCCTTTATCCCTAAGAGTTGACCACTCCATGTCCCTGCTAGCTTCGATTTCCGTTAGGTGAAATTTCGTAGATGGTTTGTGTCGTTTTCTGTGTTAGCGCAAAAGGGAGGGATGCCTTTGTCAACCACCGTTTTTAATTCGTAGTTTGTATTATCCATTTATTATTCATAATCCCGCCGGTGTCACCAATTGTTACGTTTTTGTCTATTCTGGATATTGCTTTGTCTATTATTGACCGTAACTAAATTCGCAACATAATAAATTCCACATTTAAAATGTTTTCTAATTATCAAATTAATTCACTTTTTATTAATATCACTAGATTTGCCGCTTGTCAATGGTGACTGCTATGATACTTTTCTTTATTTTCAACTAACTAACGTTGTTGTCTCCTGAGTTGAATTTGGACACACCACTGGCTACTTACTGAAATAGTTCATAACTTATCTGTTGCGCATATTTATTGCAACTCTCAGTAGTTAAAAAACACTCTGCTACCTCCATCACCATTTATCCGAGTGATGTTTTGAAATTATAATGTTACATGGCTCTGCAGTTATATGGCCCTGCAGAATATATGTGACCACTAACAACTATTGCTTAGATGTTACGTCCGAGCTTTCCCAAATCTGTGCCTACTGTGGACCATAGGAGAAGCTGCACTTGGAGAACATGTGCTTATAATGTTCTCCAAGTGCAGCTTCTCCTATGGTGCACAGTAGGCTTTTTATGTATTCATAAAGGTAATGGCCATCTTGATAATTCATCGGCGTTTTCATATGCAGTTCCTTTTTGATGCTTGGTCTCGTAGAGTATCCAAATCAAAATCTCTGCCAAACTTTTTAAGTGCTGGTTGTTTGTTTTATCGTTTTAAATTGTTGGTTTATTACAGCCATTTGCTGCGGCAAATTGATATTAAGGAATGGTTATTCAATTTTTTTTTACAAACGATTGTATTTCTTCATATTCTACAGTTATTATATCCCCCTTATTTATTTCGAAGTTATTTTCTGCCAGATTTAACTCCTGTTTCTTTAAAGGCCTACGAAGTTAAAACACGTTTTTCTCTTTACTACCGTTAGTTGGTAAATCTCGCTGATCTAGTTATTTTTTTCAATCCCTCAATTTTAAATTCGTTGAGGATTATTATTTTTTATTATTCACAATCCCACCGTTGTCACCAAATGTTACGTTTTTGGCTATTTCTGCTATTTGTTCATAATATGGGATCGTAAATAACCAATAGTTTTGGACCAATTTTTTTAAACTACAGGACCTTTGCCAGCTTTAGCTTTTTTGTAGAATTACGAGTACACATCCAAATTTATTATTTCATTTAAGGACTACAGTGGTCAAAACCAATTTTAAGTATAGGGTATATCGGATTACTTGTCGGTTGTCACTTGTCATCCTTCAGTGTCACTCATGATAATAGTTTTAAAATATCGAAGCATAAAAAACCTTGAAAACCCGATAAACTATATCGAGTCGTTGATCAGATTCATTCTTATGGTCAGGTACAAAAGTAGCTTCAAAATGCGAGTAATGTGTGCAGTTGATTTAACAAATTGCCTACATTTTCGGACGTTTCATCATGTGCACGAGTACCATAACTTAAAATTTTACATAGAGTATGCATAGGTTTTCTAATATAAATAAATAAAAACTCTTATCTACGACATACTTTAAATCGATTACGCAATAACCCGATTTCAACACTTCAACAGTTAACGTTGAACGTCGACATATTTTTAATCAGTTTTATGAGTACACTTGAAGCATGTCATTTGTAAATAATTTTATCAATTGATTTGATTATATTTCCGTATTTTCCAAAAATCGCTTATCAAGCAAGTGTACGAGACATGTAGACATGCCACATAAACAGAATGATATTTGGAAGGGTAATTTTACCAAACCATTTTTAGGGGGCTGGCGAAAAATATTTTTGGGTTATTGCCAAACCACACGATGTTGTGTGCGAAAGGAAGAGAGGATGCGGAAGTACAAAACCTAAATCTAAGCCAAATTCAAAATCATTTATTTATCTGGCACTTGCATTGGACAGTATTATTAACCATGATGGAAATACTGTTATATGCAGAACACTGCTAGACTCCAGCTCGCATCCAAAGTTTATGACTGAATCATTTTTGGTGCTGCTAAAATTCCCACGTCGAATAGATGGGAACAAAATTCACGGGAATGGAGCCAACGTCATATCATCGCATTCCAGTTTAATAATCACCGTAATATCGAACACGATCAATTTCTTACACCTTTGGACGTTTAAGTGCTACCCAAAATCACGTGAACTAATTTCACGAATTGCTGTTATTAACTGGACTGATTGGCTACTAGGCCAATCAGTCCAGTTAATAACAGCGATTCGTGAAATGGGTTCAAACAACCAGCTAGCCGGTCCAGAATTGTTTAAACCTAGAGACATTGATTTACGGTTTGGCTTCAATCTGCTTTAATAATTTTACCAAACAGGACCGTGAGGTAAAATATCACTTTTATCATGTCTATCGCCACTTACTGATTCAAAGGATCTGGCGACTCGCCGATTCTTCAACCTAGAAAAACGTCTTCATAAGTTTCCAGAATTATTAATCGATAGCAAAAAAAATTTAGGCCATATGGAACTTGTCGAACCGGAAACCAACGATCATCTGAATTGTTACTTCCCGCATCATTGTCTGATCAAACCAAACAGTTCTTCAAGGAAAGGACGAGTGGTGTCCGATTGATCCACCAAAACAACGTCAGGGAAATCACTCAATTCAATAACGAGGGTAGTTCCAGTGGTTCAGAATGACCTGAGAGTGATATTGTTAAAATTTATCGGTTAATTCAAACTCACGAAGACATAAAAAGTGACGTATGGATCCTTTTCTGCGTCATTTTTTGTACAAGATTCCACAACAAATTCCACAGATGATGCAACAAAGCTGGACAAACATTTTTCAACATAATGTAGACTGCATTGCGGGAAGGACTAACAAAATGGTGCACGAACTGCCCTGAAAATGGTGCACGAACTGCTTGCTGCACTACCCTTCATAGCCTCAAGGCGTCTCGTTTGTCAACCGGTAGACCTATAATCTACTGCGTAGTCTATGATCCTGTAGACATTCCCTTCCATTCATTTCGACGTGGCATGAAAAAGATTCAGGCCCACTAGATAAATCAAATTGTACTGTCAACGACAGAATCAATATCAACTTTGGTGGAATTCTGCTGTACAGCTAGTGTACCAAACCTGTTTCCAAAAATTTGGACAATTTTGTGCCATCCATGCTAAGCAGAAGAGGCTTTGTGGAAAGTCTCACAGCTATATGTTTCTTGCTTATGATCGGTTTTCCTAGAACTGTTTACATTAAGAGAATTTAGGATGCGATGTGCATGATCAGAACACAAACATCTTGTCCTGGTATAGTCATACCCCATATGCACTTGTAGTACAGTGAGAGTTTGACCTTCTTTCTGATACAGCCATAGACCCAGCCAATTTTGGGTCTTCTCAAAAGGGTCGGAGTGCCTCCTTGACCTCGTCCTGTATCGTGAAGCAGTCCAGCATTTAGAGGGTTTCTACCTTCTTTCGAGGTGTAAGTTACTTGATTTCTGCATTCTCGCTGACTGCCGCTCGTAAAATTTTCCTGGAGCTAAAAGAGAGCTCTGTAACGATTTAGTTCAAGAAGAATTCCTATATCATCTTCTGTTTCCTTGATGCATCAAGTCCTACTCGGAATGACACTTAAAACCTGCGCATAAATTTTTCCAGGTGCGAGTTTAATGACCGCGCCATTTTTTACCCATCTCCTGGGACTTCTTCTTTTCCGTTTCTTTTTGATTTTGCCATGCATAAGCAAGGTAGCGCAGACTACTTTGGGGTCC
Organism: Tipula confusa; assembly: GCA_963556175.1. Taxonomy (NCBI): domain Eukaryota; kingdom Metazoa; phylum Arthropoda; class Insecta; order Diptera; family Tipulidae; genus Tipula; species Tipula confusa. The sequence continues at coordinate 168,889,632 of OY744476.1, read as the reverse complement.
CCTGAGATAATCCTGGCTTTAGAAGGCCTACAGTTCTCCTGTAGTCCTCTTCCACGAGGGTAACCCTTTTATCCCCTCTCCCTACTACTGCCTCTGTCTCTGTTTTATTGGCAGGGACTGAGGAAGAAATCCTTTCTCTTTCGGTAGCCAGTTGGGTAGGTCGAGTAGGTGTCAAGAGCACCGTGGCCTACGCGTTTGGCCGCCCTTTCCGTCCGTTCTACTACAGGCGTTTGAACTATCTTTTTCTCTGCCTTTCGCTTGGCCTTTCAGCAAGTGGCAATTACATCGACTACCTCTTTAATTTCAAAGAAACCATTTCTAAGCCATAAAGCCATGTTTGATCATAAGGGGGCAGTTGTTCTCATCCATTTGATTATTTGACGACACCTCGATAAACCGTTATCTTCCTGATATCTCAATCTTGTAACGAGATTGTGAGTAATGTGGTTTCAGTCTTCTTCAGACTGTTTTCTCAACTTCCACCTCTCGGTCCAGAATGGAAGACTGGTATTCACTTGTCGTTTAATCTGCATCACAGACCCGTTTATAGAGATTCTTCTTCATCATATGTCATAAAAAAAGAATTCATACATCATTCACTTGGAGACCCGTTTATAGGAATACTACCCCGTCTGCTCATTAAATACAACAACTTACCACGAACAAAGTGGCTTAAGGATAAAGTTTTTGATGTACTATGTGGTACTGATGGAATGGCAAGAATTACGATAATGCCCTAAATAAAAACTGCGTGAAAATTAGATAATGCAAAATATCTGTAACAACCAAATAAAAAATTCCGCCAAAGACGGAATTGGTGAACCAAAAACAAATGAAACTGACGTTCTATCGGTTCTCTCGGAGTTTTGAAAAATTGCATTCTCTTCCCCACAGTGAAACGGCTGTAGAACCACCTATAAGTTAAAAAAATTACCCCTGACATCTAATTCTCAAAATTTAGGATCAAGCAGAGCTTCCTCAAGATTGAAAATCAATACTCATATGCCCACTACATAAAAAGAATGCCGTCTAAATTGTGAGAATTACTGAGATTTAGCACTCTTAAATACTGCCTACAAAGTACTAGCAACGAGTAACGTTGAACTCGCCAGAATTATTCCATTGACTAAAGCAATCATTTGAGACTTACTTTGTGGATTTTGACCCAACCGATCAACCACTGATCAAAATTTTGCAATCAGGATAGTTTTGAAGAAAGGTTAGTAGTAATCAAACAACAACAAATATGTGAGAGGATTAACTGCGGAAACCTTTGGTCCGCGCTTATATGCTTTGGTATCCCAGAGAAACTCGTTTCTTTATGCAAAAGCACTGCGTTTTAAATAAATCAAGTCACATCGTTGGCTAAGCAGATGATATAGTCCGCCAAGTCGAAGACTGAATGACTTGGTCCTTTACGATATCTAAACGCATCTTTAGCGTAAATTACCATTACTACCGCTGTTGCGGTGCAGACATTAAAACCCTCGGTTGGCCATAATATCCAAAAATTGTTTACAGGTAAAAAAAACCCGTTGAAATATCTTTCGATGTCATGCAAATTGATTCGAGAGAAAGGTTTTACCTGGATACAAATGTACATAAGCAGATCGAATTCAACAAATTCAACCTTAGTAGATGGCTTGGGTACGTCAAAAAGCCTTATCAGCTCTAACAATTAAAAAGTGTCTCAACATCAACCATATGATGTACGTAGATGGCGAAACCCTCCGCTGCCATGACAGATGCTGTAGGCATACGATCAAAATGATGGTGACTTTGCGATTGCGCGGGTTTTTCATTCCACATTAAAGATTTGACTACACTTATTATGTAGCACAGCCGGTTTTTTTGATTTTCCTCTTTTGATTTTTTGTTCCAGCTAGGTGGCCCTTTTTATCTATCCAATTGTTTTAAAGATTATTTTGTAACAGACCTAGAATCATTGGACACACAAATCGATGATCACTATCTGGGTTGCCACTGTAATGCAACGTTTAACCTTGGGACACATATGACCTCGAGTCGAGTTTTATGGAAAGCACTAATATTCTTTGTCATAAATAAACTTCAAAATGAAGATTACAGGATGAGCTCCATACAAAAAACTTTACGAATGACCCACCCTATAAAAAATTGCCTTAAATATGCCTAAAAAATACGTTCATAAGTCAAGATTTTACTATACATTTTTGATACGAGTATTTCGAGGGAAAGGTAGAAATCGAATTTGTCGTGTACACACATACGAGCGATGAAAGATACCAGAGCAGAAAAAACATTAAAAAAAAATAAACATATAGTGATCTTGCCCCTATGATCAAGTTATAGTCGCTGTTGCTCTAATAAAAATAATAACATATCACAAATGTATAAATACGAAATTCACCCCGAGGACAGATCTTTATCGGATTACCGCACTATAATAAAATCTATTGACAAACTATGCTATGTGTCGCAAATTTGCTGCGCGCAGAATTATTTTACTCCCATTATGGTCTAATGATGCGTGTATAACCATACGAAACCACCGCCGAATGAATGAAAGTCTCGTAAAAATTATTGAAATGATTTAATCCGTATCGGGGTCAAGTTTGATCATGCGAGCTATTAATAAAAATGTGTAAAGGTATCTTAGGCACAAACAAATTTGTTTAAAAATATCTTAGATCAACGATCAATTTTAAAGTACGTGCGAATTAGCATACAGCAAGCCAAAAAAAAAAAATATCAAAAATCAATTTAAAATCTTCACACCATTTTCATGTCAATCGATAATCAATTATCTGGATGACGAATATTAAAAAAAAAACACAACACACTGGTATGATCATTTAGCTCGAAAAAATTTTTAAAAAAAATTTACAGAAATGGAATTTGTAAGACGTCGTCTTCTTCTTCATTGATTTATTTGGGTTAGTCTTTCTTATATTGGGTAGGTGTATAAATTGGTGCGTATTTAAAATAAAAAGGGCCCAAGAGACGTACTTCGCCACCACAGGTATGTTAACCATACAAAAGTTTTGGTCCCAAGCTTGATCTTCGCATTGTTCTATAGACAACCCAAAGAAGACACAAGTCGTTCTTTAACCGGAGTCACCATAGTAGCCGACAACCAAATTGCAGTTCCATTATTGCAATGTGACCGTGCCAGTGTATATATGCGCTATCCTTTTCAAGAAGACATAAGGAGTTTTCATCAAACTTCTAATCTTATGGTTGATGAAAAGTGTTCAGCCAGATGCATTTGGGGCCAAATCTCAAACGCATACATGACAACATAACTAATCAACACCGTGTATACCTTCAGCTGGTTGGCATTTACAAGGTATTTCGGCTTTAGCCGAGGGCTTAAGGCTTCCAAAGCTTTAAAATCTAAAACAGCCTGTTAAACCAGTGGTCCTTGAAAAAAAAACAACAACTTACAGGGCAGAACAAGTTAAATAAGAAAGGATAGTGGAATAGAAACCAGCAGATTTCCACCTCAATAATCTAAGCAAAACCGTCATATATAAAGAACGAAGCGTTTCAAACCAGAAAGTATCGTCAACCAGCTAGCTTTGCAGTCACAGGACCTTCTGAAATCCTAAGCAAAAACAAAAATTCGGGTAAACTAGAATAAAGCGGAAATGATGTTGCGACCTCTGGGATAGCCATCAAAACTGTCAGTGATGTCAGTAAAGACATTGTTATTATGACCACTAAGGCCGAAGACATTAGGTTCTTCTTGACAAACAAGGAAGTACAAGACGCTGAGCTTCAAATAGCCTTGAAGTTACCCAAGCTACATGAAAAGAGATTACCCAGTTGTCTATGATATGGACCGCTTAGAAACATCAGAGAACAATAAAAAGGCTATATTATAAGCCAAAAATAACTGTGAAACTACAGAAAATATCCTTATGCATGGTTTCAGAACTTTTCGGCGGTCCTCAGAGATATGATATGACCACAAATCATGTCCAGAGAAAGCGTGAGGTGTTAAATCCGTTAGCTGCACAAAAGTTTAAAAAGCCTAACTTTGTTCGGACAGTAACACCCTTCGTTGTTGGAAAGAAACTACAAAATGTTTGTTGGGTAACTTGCGATGTAGAGTTTTGATGAAACTACCAACGCAATAATGTAAATAAAAGCTGGTAAAGCACCCGGCCTCGATAATTCGGGATCAAATATTTACAAAGGTCATGGCCTTTAATAGGACCTGATATCACGGGCTTCCTGAACGAGTGTCTAAATAGAGGACTGTTTCCAAATGCCTTGAAAAACAGCCAGGTTATCATCATTAAGAAGAGAGGTCTTATACATCAATCATGCTACTCCTAGTCTTAGATGAATTACTTGAGAAACTATTAATTGAAGGGTTGACATGGTACGTGTTCTATAAGAGTAGAAAGTTTAGTGACAAGCAGTTTGGATTAAGAGAGAATCGGTCCACAGAAGGAAATGGTGGAAATGATCAATATAGTCAAAACTTCGAAGCAAAAATACGGCCTTGGAGTATTCCTTGGCGTGACTGGAGCTTATGTTAATCTGTGCTGGCCTAGAGTTTGAATGAATTAAAACAGATTGACTGTTCAGAAAATCTTTATTCACTCATATAGATGGCAAAGTAATTTCTTTTTGCCGGCAGCTCTAGGAAAATCGTTCAGGAAGTTACTCAGAATGGTAAATAAAGTGACTGATTGGTGTTGCATTTATAAAATTAGCATCCTATATAAAAAAATTAAAGCGAGCAGCTGTGAGTGTGAACGTGATAACGATACCGTGAACCACTTGCTGTACAGCTGCGATCTTTTAGAAGGCGAAAAAAGCCGATGGATGAGGGTAGCCAGTAAGCAAACTAACTTAAATGATGCTCAAAAACATGGTTTTACTACTCTCAGCAAAAGATAGTGTCAAATTTCTGCTAACCATTGACACAAGACGGTACATTAAGCATGCATACATTAAGCATACATTAAGCATGCGTTACTGCTAATCCCCGTTTATGGGCTTTGCCAATTTTGAAACTTTTTAAATCTTTCTTGACTGAGTTTCCAGAACAAAATAAAATGTGACTAATGAAAACTGTCTTAACCTTAACTCATTAAATACTTTAGTTTTGTTTATTGAAAAATTCTGAAGATGATGTGATCATATGGCTTCTAGGATTAATGGATTGCGACCTTCATTTATGGATTTTCCTGGATTTTGCAAATTGGTGATTGGTGGCATACATTTTACAGTTTTTATGGGCTAATTTCATGTTTTTGTGGATTTTAGAAATATTCGATTTTTGGCCAAACTTCCGCAATTTAATATCTTAGTGTAACTAAAGATGATGACTGCAAACCATTTATTTCTGTAGCATGTCAACATGAAGACTCAAAATTATTTAATTTATTTTAAGATACGTTGCTCCACCGAAAGTCATTGCAACCAATTTGTAAACCACACTTATACATTCGTCACAGGCAATATTCGATTGTTTATGCCTCGTTCCTTATTTCAAATTGTAATTACTCCTTTTTTAATCACTCCTTGTCGTCTTTATGATGTTGTATTTTCATACTAAGATCTCATCCACAGCATTTTTTTTGTAGAACTATTTCAGTTAATTTTTCAGCCTTAGGAGTCAAGCGTCAACTGAATATACTTGCTGGACCAGCCATTAAATTATATTCTAAATTTTGAAATATTTGGATTTGTGGCAAAGATCTCAGTTTTTTGGCCGGCATGCATATTATTTACCAACTAATACAAGCAAAATTTAAAGTGAAACCTTTAGCTATAAAATACATTAGGAACAACCAGAAGAAATTTAAAATAGAAATATTGAGAGAAGCCGAACTATAATTGCTTTCAGTGAAGGCCAATAACTTAACATTACCTATAACAAAACTCACTCAGTTACCGTAAAATGATGACAATAAAAGCAGAAACACAGCAGAAATAAAAATGCATTGAGATGATACATTGAAGATATTCTCAAAACAGCTGAAGAAGCAGCAAACAACAGAAACATGCGCATGCTACATTAATGCGACAGACGGGTAACCAAAATGTACCAACATACCAACAGTTAGAGATGCAACAGGTTAAACTCCAACCACAGAAAAGCAACAGCTAAACAGGTGGAAAGATTTTTTCGAAAACAACCGCATAGACCCTGAAGCAAATGAAGCACTTTCACCAACGGAGCACGAGGCTACAAGTGCCATAAGGAAGTAAAACGACAATGAAGTTGATGGATTGGGCAAAATCCAAGCTGATCTGCTAAATGATGATATATCTATTGCAGCAGTGGTTCTAACAGTATAATATTTTCATAAGTTTAGAGTTCAGGTAAAATACCAGATAGATGGATAGAACGAATAATTATAAAGGTTCCGAAGAAAGGCAACTTAAGAGAATATGTAAGAATTGGAAAAAAATCTTCCTGCTCAACAGCATAATCAAATTATTGGTCATGATCATCATTGAGAGTATCTCATCTGTAACCAAGAATCACTTACGAAATGATTAGGCTGGATTTCGATCTGGAAGGAGCTGGATGGATCACATCAATACAATTCGAATCATAACTGAACAATCTTACGGATGGAACTCACCACTAAACCTACTCTTTATGGACATTGAGCAAATGTTCGACTCAATTAATAAAAGCCCTATTTAGAAGAAACTTAGTAAAATTGGTGCACCGATAAAAAAGCAGAAGTGATCAAAGAAATGTACTGAGGCGCTGGAAAATGAGTTTAATATAAAGGCAGACATAGTAAAAAATACCACAATACACGAGAAGTTGGACAAGGATGTGTACTCCCTCCACTACTGTTCTAAATGGTGGTAGACAATGTAGTATTAGACGAAGCAAGTCCAAGTGGAAAACACTGGGACCTCATCAGTCAGCTAAATGTTCATGATACTGCTAACACACAAATTGCAGAAAAAAGCTGATATTTTAACAGAATTCGAACAAGAAGTTGGTTCATAAATCAACATCAGAAAAACCAAGGCTATAAGACTGAAAACAAACATAGAAACACCGCTTCTCATCAATCAAAAGAACATTAAAGAGGTTAATAATTTTGTTTACCTTCGTGGTACAGTGACAAAAAAGAGGCGGCACTGAAGAGAATATAAGTCAAAGAATTAACAAATCCATAAATTCCTGCAACACGATCCATGAAATTTGGAACACATCTGCACTGCTAACAAATCGGATTTTCAAACGTTCAGTGTCTGTGTATAATCAACTACTGTTTGCTTGTGAAACATGAAAAAACACAGAAAACACACGAAGATTCTAGGTATTTGTAAATAAATGCCTCAGGTGATTAATAAGATGCTTTTGGCTAAAAAAAAAGTCATTAACACGGAGCTCCTCCTCAAATAAGGCAAATCGATAAAGACAAAGAAATTATAGAACTTAAATTGATTTGACCAAAATGCCATTAGAATGCAATCTGTAAGGAAAAAGGAATTTCAGAAGATTACCGATGACATAGAAAATAACTATGCTAACTGAAGCGAAACAACTAAAGTACTAGGTAAAACATGCGGGGTGAGTTAAAGGCAGTAACATCCAATAAAGTGAAATGGTCCAGCCTAGTAGACGCTCTATGTTAAAATAGCTCTAGTCACGTCTAAAATATTGGACTTTCGTTGTAATGCCTTGTCCAACCAGTCACATTTATTAGGACTGTCACTATATCAATATAATTTTCTTCCGAATACTACGTTATTGAACTAGGCATTGGGCATGTACTATCCAGTTTCTCCCTTTTTTAGACCATGAAAATGTAAGCATGAAGTCCCAGTCAAAACTGTTGATGTTTTGTTCCACTGGTTATTCTGGATTTCTTGAATTAAGTATATCCTTTTTATCTTTAGAACTTTGAACAGTTTTGGTTACTGGGCGGTTTTCTAAATTTTTTAAGCTTGGCTTTTTTCCTCGTTTGGAAGATATTGTTATACTATTTCCACCATCGATCCAAAGCCACTGCGCTTTGTTTCATCTAAAACATCGCTATTTTTCAGATTACTGCTAGTCGTTATACTTTTCTTTTCAACTGCGGTATTCATTTCATGAAATTGTAATGTGCATTATTAGCTTTGTCTTTAGTGTTAATTCAGGCATTCCTAACTTTGTGTAGTAATGTCTTACAGCATTGTTTTTGCAATAAAAATGTAAAGAGATGCTATGGAAACATAGTCTTAATATTACAATAAGCACTAGATTTAAAAATTGGATTAATCAACGACCATTTTCAAAGAGAAGAGAAGTATCCCTTCTAGAAACTTCTATTAAAAAGAACGGAAATAGAATTCGCAATAAAATCCGGAAAAAGAAGATTTTTTCCACTTTTATTTTCAACCTTCTTAGAAGAAGCTTTCGAATAAGTTTGAAGGTGTTATAAGCAGAAATATTGGTCTTTATGAAGATCTTTTATTGGTTGGTTTCAAAGTATTTTTCTGGGTTTCTCTATTCGGAGCTTTTTGAGTAGCCCTCGGAGCTTTTTTAGCCTTCTGCAAAGTTATCGCTCTTATTTTTTGCTAATCAATGTTATCAACCAGTTTAATATATTTTGCCGTTTGTATTAGATATGGCTCAAGCTGATTTGAAACATATCAGTTTTTCGATTGAGACTTTTAGCCCAGGTTTCATTGTTTTTATTTGGAGGAATCTGGAGGTTAAGTCTTTGATCAGGCTTTGGGTTTCTTCCATAAAAAATAAACAAAGGCGATTTGTTCTGTCAATTTGGTAATTAATCCAGTAAGTTTAAAGAAGTTCTCAAAGTTAGGAAAGAGTTGGGACCTTATCTCGTAACATCGAGGAAAACTTCTTAGAGAGTAGGAAATCACATATACCACTTCTGAAAATTGGGAACAATATGTTTTCTACTGCCCAACAAAAAGCTAATCTCCTCGCCCGAAAATTTGCTGAATCTAGTTTAACTAAATTTAACTTAGCATCCCTGATTATCATTCTAGCCAGCTAGTCGATGACATGCTCTAGATTCTGTCCTAGAGGTGTGGCTATAGTCCTTTCAAACATTAATACAAACAAGTCTATCGGTCTAGATAGTGTTCTCACAATTATTGTCAAATATTGTTGTAAATCCCTGTTCAAAACATTATCATGTTTGTTCCACCGATCTACGTCTTCTGGCATTTTCCTCTCCATTTAGAAAATGGCTAACTTACATCCTGTGCCAAACAAGGCAGCTAATCGAACTCGATAGCGATTGGTGCATATTTTTTAAGCGCTGGTGTCCCTCAGGGATCCATCCTTTCACCGGACTTTTTTTAATTTACATCAATGATCAGCAATTCTTAATCCAATATACATCTGTGCTAATTATAGATCATTATCCATTTCTTAACGTTTACCTTCCTTGTTCTGCATCGTGAAACGATGTTCTAAATAGCAGACACAATGGCTATGAAAAATCATAATGGGTAGGAATGGGGTGAAGTCAACAGGATTGGCTTCCATCCTAATAAATTTCTATCCTGTTATATTTCTAGCCGAACTGACAGCTATTTGCCATCTAAAGAACACTTGATACAGCCATAGATGTTTCGGTTTTTTACGAGGATGTCATTTTTACTTTATTCCATCAGCATAATTCTCATTATTGGACAGGTGCACCAAAAATTGATTTGATTTTTGCTTATTTTGCAAGTACTTTTACCAATGAACAATAATCAGAACTATTTGGATATGTGCCTGTTGTGTCCAGGCTCGTGCATAATTTAAGGCAGCTTATGTAAGATACAATCCAAAAATCAAATTCGCCAGGACCAATTAATTTAAAAACTCAAAAGTAAAAAACAATCCTTCCTTTGCCTTATACAGACTACAGTAGGGCTGTGTGTTTGTTCTTTCTCTGTTCCTCGTCCCTAACATAAATAGTTTCTTGCGCATTTGTTCATATCTACCGTATTTATTAAACTCTTGGCACTTCTTGCACTGTGGTATTTGTCTTAGAATCTTTTCACAAGATCTCAATTTTTACTCTCAGATGGAAAAATGCATATTATAGACTTGTTTCTATATTTTTTTTATTATCGAAGGTTAGCGTAAAGAGTAGAAGTCCCCTTCTGATAATTTCAGAGTTTTCGTCCTTATTCTGCCGATCTTTTAGGTATGATTTTCTCTTCCTAACTGCGTGCAACTTCAATTTTTAGTTGTGTTGTAGTTTCTTCCATATGTTGAAGCTTTTGCAGTAGAACGTTTTATTTACAGTGGACGTTCCAAATTAAGGAACAATGGATTATGGAATAATTCCTAAATTATTTTCAAAATTTTTTCCCGCGATGTATTCAAGCTGCGTTATCAAAAACTAAGCAAAACTATATGCACCCACCCAATATTTTGTCAAAGCCTCATCATCATAGACATTTTGTCACCACACCTATATGTATGTTATATACACAAAACTTAAAAATGTAGCTCAAATATTTAAAAAATTGAATACGAAAAGTAAATTTTTGGCTTACATTTTATCGTAATCATCAAAAAAAACTAAAAAAAAAAAAACTGTAAAAAAATGTATTAGTTTTTTGCAATCGTGACATGTTATACATGATTATCAATAGTTTGAAATCCGAAAAAAAAAATTAACAACAAACAAAAAACTAGAGTTAAAGCCACAGGCGGCCAAAATAACATTTTTTTTTCTCTTGTATGTTCGGAATTTTGTTGTTGTTGTTGTTTTCGGATATGTTCGATGTGAGAAAGTTAAGAATTTTTGTTGATAGTTTTTGGAGACAAATTTGTAGGTACATATAGTAAATCAATATGTTGGAATTTTTTTTTTTTTAGAATTAGCTGAGTGTTTTAAGAATGCCAATTCAAACCTTAAAATTGGGTGATAGTTTTGTAAGCCAATTATGTGTGGTCGAATAACACACTACGTGTATACGAAAATCGAATGTGCGCGGTTTGATCAGACAACATCAAATGTAAATCGTCGTATATCAGTCGATCAGTTCGAACAATTTTTTATTTTTTTTTATTCAAAATCCAATCGGATCGTATGGATTCGATGGATAATCTTAAGATCAGTTTTTTTTTTACTTTCTCTCCACCAAATGGAAGCTATTTTATGGGTTGTAATCATAAATCACTCCGATTTTGACGGGGTCGATCGAAATTGATCATTAGCTGAGATATAACTTACAGTTGAAGTTGAAAATATTTTTGAATGTGTAGTGAAATTTTATCAGGAAGCTAAATTGGTGGTGTATAGGAAAAAGAAAGGTTAGTCAGTAATGACAGAATTGGTCCGGTTTCCCGGTGGCCAATGTTTAACTTTTATTAGCTATGCTATAACAGATGGCATTAGTTCTCACATGTAAATTACAAATTAATTATTTCATTTTCATGCTGCTAAAATCTATAAAGTGTTATATTAATTGGACACTATTGACACAAAACTTTAAAATTAATATAAATTAGATTTTAAAAAGTTGATTAAATATTACAAAATAAATGAATTAACCGTTTTATATAGTTATGTTTATCGCCAACTTTACTAAGTGAGAAATTATGTTTAATTAAAATGTTAACAATTTTGTATATCAAAATTAGGAGTTCTCGCTCAAATATATTAGTTAATGAGTCAAATTGTAAGAAAAGTTTTGCGGTTGAAAATGTAAATGGAACATGTATAATAAACTTCAACGAACGTTTTTGCAAAATTTCTAGTTCTTTAATTTTTGTCACCGCATCCACTCCATATTGGATTTAGGTACAGCAATCTAGATTGAACAAATGCATTATACAATAGTAATAATGTGGTTGTATCTAATAAATTTCTAGTCCTTTTAATGGCAAATATATATAGTAATATTTCTTTTTTTTATTTTAGCAATATGATCACTCCAAGTTTGCTTGATGTTGATATGTAGACCCAGATATTTGAAAACTCGAACTCTTTCAATTAAAACGCTATTATAAAATAACGGGTTACAATTCAAGTAATCATCATCTAATTGTTTATTTTCAAAAATTATGTATTTTGTTTTTTCAATGTTTAGGAGTAAATGGTTTATATCCAGCTAATTTTTTAGTATTACCAGATCACTCTGCATCTGTGAGAGTAAATCACTTAATAAACCCGATAAATAAATGATTAGTCCATCATCAGCAAATAATTATAGACTGCCGTTCTGTTTGAGAAAGTTAATGTCATTTAAATAAGCCAGGACCTAAAATAGAACCTTGAGGTACACCTGCCATAATCTTTTTGAAGTTGCTCGTTTTTCCATATATTTGTACTGTTTGCATTCGGTTTGACAAATAATCTTTAAAAAGGTTATAAGGTGAACCGGACATTCCTAATTTTTTGAGCTTCAAAAGTAAGATCTTTATATTTACAGTATCAAACGCATTTTGAAAATCTAATATTATAAATGAATAAAATTTCTTATCTTCAAAACCTTCTGTAGTATTAGATTTTTGTGTTAAACCAAATTATCTATCTCAGATTATATTATTTGTAATTAAAAAAAAGTTCCAGTTTGACTAGTATTGATCTTTTTCAAAATTTTAGCTACATTACTTAATATAGATATGGGTCGAAAATTATTAATTTCTAGCTCACTTCCAGATTTATGGATTGGCGATACTCTTGCAAATGTAAGGCAATCCGGAAATGTACCATTTTTAAAGCAGCTATGAATAAAATTTTGTTTTGTTGGGAAAATATAATTAGCACCATGCTTTATACATTTTGGTGATATACCATTTACACCTGAAGCTGATTTAAGTTCAAAATGATTCCACTAATTTCAGAAACTGATCACTCACTTAACTGAAAAGGAGTTTGAATATTATAATTGAGATAATTAGATAATTTAACCTTAGGCAGATGTTTTATAAGTTGTATAGGGGTACATTAATAAAATATTCATTATTGAACAATTAAAAATTATTTTTTTTAATAGTCCCCAAAGCTTCTTGGGATTACTAACAACTGAATTTATTTGAGTGGAGCTATTCTTCCTTTTGGCGTATTTTGTTTTCAATGCTACTAATTTACTGTAATACTGGCTTTCCACATATGAATTATTAATTAGTCGTTTATGTAGACGAAAATATTTGTCGCGTATTTTCTTTGAATTAAGTATTTCTGTTGACATCCATTCTTTATGCACTTTATTGCCTGATATATTTTTCATCGTTGAACTATTTTGAATAACATCAACGCATACATTTTGTAATTCATTAGTGGTTTTCACATTGTCTAATCTAGCCCAGATATGCTTTTATTTGGAATCTTCATAACAGAAATACTATTAATTTGGAGAAAAATTAATTTATGATCGGTGAGTGGCGTATTTGCTAAACAAAACTCATAATTATGATTAAACAAATCAGTGATCACATGATCTATAACAGTGTTAAATCCATTTCTAGATCTAGTAGCAAATGTGTTATCTATTTTATTTAAAAAGTAAAAGCCATTGGATATTACAAGCTCTTTATATCTCAGTATTTCATTATCATTTGCGTTCAATAAGTTTAAATTTATGTCACCTACTACATAGAGACATTGTACGTTGAAAGATATTTTTCTAACAGAGGATAAAATTTTAAAGTACAATTTTTTTGAGATCGATAAACCGAGAAAATATTAATTTCCTTATCCGTCAGCAAAACACCTAGCGTTTGACAGTAGTCTACATCTTCACAAATAATTTTAGATGCTCTAATATTTGAACTAACGAAAATCGCTGTACCACCATATCCGTCGATTCTATTAGAATAAAATCCATTATACCCTTTAGAAATTACTTCATGTAGAAAATCCTCACTACCTATATCTTTTAGGATGTTTTGAACCAGATGCTCCGTTTTTAAATCTTTGTTGGGCAATCCAGCAATGACTAAGTTGCTGTTAATCGACTCTTGGCTTTGACTATGCCACATAGATTCTAGCTTATTCACATAAAATCGATTTTGAATGGTTTTATGTTTGACCAATTTTAGATCTTCTTTCAATTCAATATTTTCAGAAATAGTTTCGCTGTATTTTTTTTTCATGTCATCAAACTCGTGCGAAATAAACTCATGAGATTTTTACATTTCCCTTATAGATTCTTTTGGCGGCCAATCTCAGTCAAAAATTTTTAAAATGTGGCCTCTTTATCTTTTAAACTGTCTATAGCTAATTTTGTGCCATCACTTATTTTATTTACACTATTAGCTTCAAAAACACTAGCTTGATCTGGAGTACATTCATTTGAACAATACCAGTTTGGTAGAGCAGCTTTTGACATAATGTGCGTTCCAAATATTTGTTTACAGTTTGGATGAAAGCAAGTTTTGCATCCACTGCATTGAAAAATAGCTTGCTTAGGCAATATTAGATTACTACAATTTGCTGCTTGGCATATTAAGCAACATAGTAGGGATTTTGCTCTGCATTTTTGTAGTATGGCAATGTTAAATTATTTTTTTTTTGGTATATGGATATTACAAAGGAAAAAAAATCACTTCAGCTATATGCGTTTAATAAATTAGTATTATTTTTATAATGGGCAATTAATTAAATTTACAATTAAAATTACAAATTGAAACTAAAAATAAAATTTATATGTTTATTTACCTTAAGGATCGAAAAAAAATTGACAGTTTGACAATTTGACAATTTCTCCAAAAATAAATACAAAATAAATACAAATTAGATTTTAAAATAATTGATTAAATATTACAAATCAATTGAATTAACCGTTTTATGACAAATACGTCATGTATTGGCCGAAAATCAAATTTACATACATTTTATTTGACACAAAACTTTAAAATTAATAAAAAGTAGATTTATAAAAATTGATGAAACATCACAAATCAATTGGATTAACCGTTTTATATCTAATAGGCTACCTACAACTATCCCCCATTGTAAACAAAATGAAGTTTTTGTAAAAGGTCATGTAAGGGATAACAAATAAACTTCGACTATTTTCTGAACCTTTGTTGATAGATTATATAAATTTAATTTTTACTCGTCAAAGTTTACAACTTATTTTCTAAATCTCACCGATCTAGAATCGGCTATTCGTGCTCTTTATTATGAGTTACAGTACGCACGTCGAGTCACTACCCAATTACTGGGTTTTATATTTTTTTGGAATATGCACATCTATCAGTCTTTCCCGGGCTTTACTAGAAAGAATGATTTTCTTCAGTGCGCGCTGTACGTAAGCGTGTTGGTGATTTAATGTCCAACAATGTAAATTTGGTGAGCAATTTAGTCACAATAGCCCGAATAGCCACTTCAGTGTGACGATTAAACTGGCCATAAAATGGAAGAAGCGCGCGATGAACTTTCTTAACAGAGCACGCATTTTGATAATAAAATCTAATGATTTGCAAGCGTTGTTCGTTTGTAAGACGATTCATGGTTAAATTATAGACCAAACTGAAGATGTTTGACAGTGCCACAAAACACTAAACTTACTTGATCTGTCAAAATCAGTGTTGCCAAAAAGAAAATAGTTAAAAAATCACTCTTTACGTCTAAGGTTCGCTCGGTAACCATTCGAGTATTTTTCTATTTCTGGATAAAAATTAAAAACTACTATGACCACCGTTCATTTCCTTGGATTAAATGCCAGTTATATAGTGGACCTCCCAATTTAAATGGCGTAATACCTTTTATCGCCCCCAGAATTTATGATTCAGTTATGATATTTGATGTGCTTAATAATTCATAACAATTCTCGGCGTTCTAAACTCCGTTGAGTTGTCGACTTAAAGTTTCAAGGAATCTTTACTGGAAATTATCCAGGAACAGTCAGAAGTCGCTGAGAACTCCAATTTTTTAACAAAAGGGTCTCCGAAAATTCTTTTGTATAAGGACACAAAAGGATAACATAAAACTTGTATAAGGATAACATAAAATAAAATGAAGAAATTAAGGAGAGCCACCTCCTTAATTTCTTCATTTTGTTTTATGTTATCTTAAGACTACTTGGTTTTTTTTACCTATATTAAATGCTGTTCTCAATTCCTTCTTATAAGGATTTCTAACTATTTGGACCACTATAGGCTGGTTTCCCTTCCCCTTGAAGCTTTATGTTAGGACAAGCAGAAATAAAGTTTTGATTGCAGGCACTTGTAATAGTATTCAGCATACAATCATCTAGGGCTCCGGGGCCCCCATGAAAAATTCATTTTGTTAATGTGATTTCGCAGATTTTGATCCCGCAATTTTGTATATTCACATAGTATACCTGAACACCTGTGTTCCGTTTCGAGGATCAATTCACTCAGATTATCCAATAGATCTTTTGTAATGCCGATTTTTGAGCTAACCGCAGATATATCACCATTGTTGTATTGAGAGAAATGAAAAATATTTAATTTTTATTATGCTTTTTATTTTTTCGATTAACTAAACTCCCAGGTCTAAGAGAAAGACCGGTCACCTTTTTCTTTTTTTTAAAGATAAATACTCAAACTTGACGTTGATAATCTTCTTTGGTAGCTAGAGGAGCAAGCGACTCCTTAGTGAATGTACCTTTATTGTCAAGAACTTTACCTTAAACTCCTGCTAATTAAGTGATTGCGGCCTTTAATGAACTTAACAATCTCATCGGGACATTCCTACAAGACGGGACGGCCCCCAGATTTTATCCAAAACACTTAAAAATACTGGGTTTAAAGCGTTTAACAATGTAATCCATCTTTTTAATGTGATGTTCCCATTTTCGGGTTTTTATTCAGTAACGGCTAGTATCACCTCATGGCCCCTGACTACTGCTATAAAAAATGTTGCTACCTGGATCGCTGGTCTTTTCCCGCATCTGATAGCTTTTCTGGGCCATGCCACGGACTGATTCTGTTGAAAGGGATTATTTTTAATGCTTCACTCATAGGAGATTAGGACTCTTCCAGGCAACGGCAAATTGTGAAGTTAGACACAATTGTTCGACGAAGAATTTTCAAAACTTTCAAAATAATCCAGGTAGGGTTTATTGGCTTTTGAGATGACTTTAATATTTTTTTAAGACTGACGTACCTTTTATACAATGACCTAAAAAGTAACATATCTCTGAATTAAAATACCGGGTGTTCTTTTTAAACTGAAACTTTCAAATATCTCGGAAAATCTGCACTCTGCGAAAAAAATGTTCAAACCTTAATCTAATCATTCTGCAAGGCAGATATATTAATGCTAAAATTATTACCCCTTTTCTCACCCTGTTGATGGGGTGGGGGTAACTTTAAAATTAAAATAGGAACCTCTATTTTTTATTGCAGATTCGGATTTTCTAGCTAACAGTTAGTACGTAAAGAAGTTAATTTTGGCGGAAATTGGTTAACCGGAAGTGGCAGAATTTTAAATTTTTTTTAAATTTTTATTTTTTATTTTTATTTTTTATTTTTTGTTTATTTTTTTAATACAATATTTTTGCACCTAACAATTTTCTCATGAGTGCTGTACTTTTTGAAGTATTTAAAAAACTCGAAAAACTCCCTATGGAAGCAACCATTTCCGGTTCGCCAATTTTAGCCAAAATTAACTAACTTCTTTACTTATTTTTAGCCGGAGAATCCCAATCTGAAATAAAAAATAGGGGTTTGTATTTTAATTTCAAAGTTACCCCCGGCCCCATCTACAAGAAAGGGGAAAGGGGAGATCGAGCAAATTTGTTTCGTAGACTGCTTCTTTTCCGAGATATTTGAAAGTTTCAGCTTAAAAAACACCCGGTATATATCGAAAAAAACAAAGAGATCAGGAATTTTCATGAATTTTCATTTGGAGCCATAAATTATGAGCATAATTCTTCTCTCAAATGTCAATAAGATACTGCGAGCAGTAGATCAGGAAAATAATGCCTTTACCTTGAGGAAGACCTTAAATCCAGATATTTTGAATGATACATCAAAACCGCAGTCGATAATCAATTGGTTGATGTAATGTTGCATTACTATTCAAAACACTAACTCCAGAACTTGGTGAATCAATATAATGATGATTCAAACACTAAAATCATTAATGACAACTTAATGATTGGGCCACTGATACAACTATCCTTATGGCCAATCAAACTGTGGTTCCAGATGCATTCAATGACGATACAAATTTTACAACGAATCGTTTGGCGGTGGTAATCTCTTAACTTGCTAATCCAGCATTTTCGATCATTGCTTCAATTAGCAATGGAAAATGAAGTAGATTTTCCCCGGCCGGCTACTATAACAAGAAATAATTTTTGAATCAATGATCCAAAACAGGTGGAACCAAAGAAGCTCTCAATCTGAAAGAGAAATTAATCAAGTTATTGTGTTAAGATGGATTTCCGTTCAGCAAAAGTGTTTTAAACGTTCCCGCGGTTATGTAATATTTTAGATCAATCATATTTGCGATTACAAACAAGCCGCTAACAGTAAAGGTTCTCGGGCTTAACTGAAATCATAATCAGACATATTCTGTGCAATACATTATCATTTTGCTAAATAACCACATCCTGAGCAAAATGATAGCTACCTATTACAACATTAAGTACCTTCATTCTGGCTCATCCTTATTATTCTTACATTAAAATAGAAATTCTGGATTTTAAACCGTTTGAATATGCCCAAGAAGTTTACGTATAAGTATCACATCACAAGTGTCACTTCCTCGTAATGGTACCTTTAACGTCACTATACCAGAACGAGACTTGAAAGCAGTATCAACATTTAGGCTATCGAGTTGGCAGCAAATCATAAAACGAAGAGTAGGCAACGATGGCCTTGTACATGTGGTAACACTACGCACATCGAAAGTTTGTAGGTCACAAAATTACGAATCACGACCATTGTTCGATTAGGGAATATCACAGCTGAATTTTGATATAAATAGTGGTGGAAGAATTGAAGATGTAGACCTATTGTGGCTGGAGCTTGATTTGATAAAACGAGAAATGGAGGTAATAAGGCAAGAGTGTTTGTTAAAAGCGAGTATATTTCATCGACCATGCAAAATAAAACCTAACGACCGTTATTTTCTCTTCAAGATATTGAAGATCAGATGTCCAAGTTCACCGGAGCAGAAGGGCATCTTCTGAATTAGTGGAGCGATATACAAATTACTACATAAGCCAAGTTATTTCTTGATAGTGATTATGATGTTGAAGTTGATAAAAAACTATCGATATGGAAAATGGAGCGAAACTCGAGTATTGAATCGGATGAATTACGGACTATAAGCCAAATAAATCAGATCGTTAAGATGCAGTTACTATCCACTGAAACAATCGATAAGACGCCCGTTGATGTGTCAGGCAGTATTTATGGTGGTATCGAGAGCTTATAAGCTCGCCTCTGTACCATGAATTTTCGATGCAAAACAATATGCTGAAGCGCTAAATTAGCCACCAACGAGGCTTATACATTTGATATCAGCAAAAGCGATATTTCATTCTAACAAGTTACTGTGCCATGACTAGAACTCTGTGTCACGTCTATATTAACAAACTAAATAAATTTAACTCTACTCAATACACAAAAATAAATCTCTGAAACCTACGCAAGGGAAGACCCTACCATTGTGCTAGATAAGCTCGTTAGCCACCATATGCACTGTTAGAGATATATTGGCCATAAAATGGTTGAAATTTTGTGATTTCATACATAGAGCATTGGCGTCTTGTAAGCATGTCATAGAACCCAAGCCAAGGGGGGTTCAAGAATGCTTAGAAAATATTAAATGAGTGGGGAACTGTTTAGTTGGACGTACAAAGTATGCAAGCAAGAGCAATCTTAGCTCACTGAAAGTAAAGTAATCTCCCATCATGATGAGTGAGTAAGTAATCGAAAAAACCGTGATACCCGCTCAAGGGGTACAGTTTCACTCTTGACTTCAGAAAACTATATCAATTGTTCAAATTAAATTAAAATAAATCGCCGAAAACAACTTACAACAACAACAAAAAATGAATCAAATCTAGAACACGTAAATTGAATTATGTCCCTCAAGTCCAAATTGACTTTGCCATTGGCATACAACACCAACAATCCGATTATTTTTTTATATTCCATCCATCCACAAAACCACATATGCACTCGAACATAATATTATGCTCGTATATAAATCATAAAATTAAAAAAAAAAAAACTTTTATTAGAAAATACTGTAACCGCACTCAAACCAATCATTTACTCTATGGATATGTTTTATGTACCGTATGATATCATAACAATATTACAACAACACCGCAAAGATTTTAAAAACTATTTAAAAAACAAAACAAAAAAACTAACTTCCAAATGACTTAATATAATATTGTGCTTGATCGAATCGTGTATGTGTGGGTCTATGTATATGCATGTATTTGACCAAATCAATTTTCTTAGACAACAAATCTTAACTGTATATTATATACATCGACTTATATACAACCACCACATATAAAAGAAAAGCATAAATAAATTCCCGCTCTTATGACCCTGAAGGACCAAAACAACTAAAATCATTACGATACATAAGAAACATATAGCATCTTTATCCTATACATATATGGTGTACGCGAGTATTTGTTATATACAACCAACTTCAATATACACAACAATGAAAATTCATCAAGAAGAAAACTAAAAACAGAAATAAAAAAATGCCTTATTATTAATGCACAAAAGAAGTAAATAATAAATAAGAAACTAAGAAAAAACTACTCTGTTGTCTTCTTCTTTTACTCTAAAGTCGTTTTCATCTTTAAATCACTTGAAACGACCTTAAAGAATAGAAATACGTCTTTATACGTACCATACACACAAACCAAATGACTTACACATTTATATAATACTCATATGAAAAAGTGTAATCGTAAAATACTCAATGGGTAATATTACTAACAGGTAGACTTCGAATTACGTAGTTTTGTATATAATTAGTGATTAAAGTCTTAAATGTCAAACAAATATAAATTGGATCTAAACTAACATACTCCGTAAAAATAGAAAAATTCTGTCGACATTTTATTTAGTGAAATTTTATCGAAATTTCAGTGAAATTTTAGTGAAATTTTGAAATCTTCCACATGAACGGGTTTTTTGTGGATTAGTTTATCCAATCGAACCTCCTTCTCTTGGTTCATATAGGCTTCAAAAAACATGATTTTTTCACAACCCAAACCTGACGTCAATCATCCCCTTCGATTTAGTTTGAAGAGCAAGGAACTCCTCATTGACTACCATTATTATTAGTTTGAAGTCACCTTTGGGCTACTCCTGCTTAATATTCTTCCAATTTCCAATTAGGAGACCGTGATTGCTGGCCTTTATCATCTTAAAGGTCTTACTCCAGATTTTATCGAATTTAAAAGCGAAATAATATCGAAATTTTATGTAAAATTTTATTGAAGTTTTATAAGCCACAGTAATTTTAGTATTCAATATTTTTTGTTTTTTAGTCCATATTCTAATTATTTTTGTTAATTTCAATTTCAATAGTTTTTTTAATGCATTTAATAAATAATATTACTAATATCTTTAATTTTATCTTACAGAATATTCGTAGCTTACGGCAAAATTTTGACATTTTTTTAAGTAACGTAAATGCTATTAATTTAGATTTTGATGTAATTATTTTTACTGAAACTTGGATCTCGAGTTCTGAAATTTCAAACTACAATCTGGATGGCTTCATATTTTATGCTAATTGTAATGACCAATATAGAGCTGGTGGTGTGGCTGCATTTATTAGGTCTTCATTGGATTGTCGTGTGTCATCAGTTCCGTTTTCATCCGCCGATGTATTAAAAATTGTCATTAGTCTAGGTAAAGTTAAATGTTGCTTTGTTTTGGTTTATAGATGGAATCTCTTCTAAATAGCGTAACGAGACCATGTTCTAATACTTGTATTGATCATGTTTTCTCCGAGACCGATAGTCAACTATTTACTATTGAGCTTAGCAATTTACAATTATTTAGAACTGATCATAATACTATTATTTTGAAAATAAGAATTTCGAACAAATTGAATAATAGTCGTAAATATAAGAATTTATTTCAAACAAAAATTAATTATATTGAATTAGCGAAAGCATTAAGTATGAATGATTGGTGCACAGTTTATAACACTTATGATCCTAACATAGCGTATTCAAATTTTTCTGACTTATTCTTTGCTACAGTTAATAAATTTAAAACAATGATTAAGATTAAACGGTACAACTGGAAACTTAAGCCCTGGATGTCCGATTCCTTACTAAATATGATTATTTATCGAAATAGGTTAACGAAAAAGCTCACTAGTCATCTTGATAATATTCCACGTAAGAAAAAAGTCGATGCGCTAAACTCTAGAATTAAAACGTCTATTCCCAGAATCAAAGAAATGTATTTTAAAAAGAAGTTTACTGCAGCTACTGATGTTAAATCAAGATGGCAAGTTGTAAATAGTGTTTTAAATGATAATTGGGGCGCTGATACTATTACATCAATGGAAAGTGGTGATACTAATCGTATTACTAACTTAAATGGCATTGTTAATTTGCTCAATGATCATTTTATTAACATACCAAAAGTCATTCTAAGAGAAACACAAGAAAATATTTATGTTGATAATACTATCCAAAGGGATATGGTATTGACCAGGTTTAATAGCTCAAATTTATTTTTTTTCCTGTCAGTGAATTGGAAATTATCTCAGTTACTTGTCAACTCAAAAATAGTTACTCGTGTGGGATTGATGAGATTTCAAATGTAGTGGTCAAGAATGTTATTTTTAGTATCGCGCCTATTGTAGCGTATATCTTCAATATGTGTTTTGCTAAAGGAATCTTTCCTGACAATTTAAAAATTGGTATCGTAAAACCACTCTATAAAAAGGGATCTCGTACTGATCAAAATAATTATCGCCGAATCACCTTATTGAACACTTTCTCGAAGATATTTGGAAAAATTATTAAATCTAGATTGTTGAGTTTTTTGGAGAAGACAAACTTTCTTGATAAAAGACAGTTTGGTTTTATTAAAAACTCATCAATTGAATTGGCTCTTATTTCATTTTTGACTCAAGTTCACAATCAAATAAATATTAACCGGAAATTATCCTCAATGAACGGTTCATTGGCATTACTAAAGCGTTCGATACTGTTAATCATGAAGTATTATTGGAAAAATTATCGCATATAGGTATTAGTGTTGTGGCACTTTCTGTTTTTAAATCATATTTAGCTAATCGAGTTCAAAGTTTATCCATTGGCAAGCCCCACAGCAATAAAAAAGGTGTGAGTGTTGGGGTTCCACAAGGGTCAGTTTTGGGACCACTGCTTTTTCTAATTTATTGTAATTCAATTTTTGATCTTAATCTACGTGGTAATATTATTGCTTTTGCTGATGATATTGCGCTGCAGTATACAAGCTCCAACATTGACTCGTTAAATATTGACATTAAGTTTGATTTAAAATTACTAAAAAAATGGTTCTATGTTCATTGCATGGTTCTAAGCTGCAAGTCAAAATTGATATATTTTAATTTGGGTAGTCCTATCCAAAATTATGAGCCATTAACTTATCATTCGTTTACATGTAATGATTCTAACTGCAATAGTCTTTGCGTACATATTGAAACTATAGATTCTTTCAAATACCTAGGTTTAAATTTGGATTCACAGCTCAACTTTAAAAATCATGTTACGAATTTAAAAACTAAACTCCGTCGTGCATTAAAATCATTCTTTTTTTTTTGCGTAATATCTGCAGTTGTGAGTTTTTAAAATGTCTTTACTATTCTTTGATAGATTCTCATCTTCAGTACGGAATTACATGTTGGGGTGGAATTTATTTGTCCAACATTAAATCATTGTTGACAATTCAAAAGGGTGAACTTAAAATAATGAATTTTTTGCCAAGAACTACACCATCCTTCCCGCTATTTGTTGATAATAAAATTTTGCCCCTCCGATATCTATATATTTTTAAAGTTTTGAAAATGTTTTATTTAATGAGCGGAAATCGCATAATAAATATTCAGGCTCAACCATATCTCTTTAGAAATAAATTCAGAATAAAAATTCCACAACCGTTCAAAGAACATTTCAAAAATTTCTATGCATACACTGCTCCTAAAATATATAGCTTGTTACCAATTTATGTAGTAAACACGGGGACATTTAAAAAATTTAAAAAATTGTTTAAAAATGGCTATTTACCATAAATGATATTGAGATTTTATTTAAAACTATTTTATAATAATTTAGATAATTTTTATTTTACTTTCTTTAGTTATAATTAAATCCAAAAGACAGATATTATAATATCTGTCTTTTGGATTTAATTATAACTATGTTAAAACTATATTTTATTTTATTATTTTATTTTATACTATTGTGATATTTTTTGTTAAAATAGTTGTATTTGTTTTATAAGATAAGAATCGTGACTCCAAAACATTTTTTAAAATCTGGAGTTCACTACCTAGTTTTATTTTGAATAATTTCGAAATTTTCTGTACAATTTTATTGAAGTTTTAGTGGAATTTTAATAGCTATTCGATATTTTAACGAAATTCTATTAAAAATCTATCTAAATTTAAGGGAAATTTTATCGATATTTTATCGAAATTTTAGTGAAATTATATTGAAATTTTATTGATATTTTCTGTCGCGTAAGTTCTTTTGACACTTTACAATATTTGCCCTAGTTTGTATTTGTTGGGTTTCTATAGAGCTTCTAGGTAGTAAGGGTTTCCGAGGTGAAGGTCACATTCAAAACCTCCATTCGGTTTTTTGTAATAAATATGGGTCCTAATATTGCAAAATAATATAGTGGTTTGTTTTAAGCAAGCATTTTAATAATTACACACTTCTTTTGATATTGACGCTGCTTCCCCAGATTCTATGATGTGCGTTAATACCAATCCAAATAATACCCCAATCTTTCTCTGTTCCACATCGAGAATTAGTTTTCCCAGATTATCGAAGGGCATCTCTTTCTCATGGTTGGCTGTTATATGCTGTAACATCCAGATAGGCTGTTATATGCTGTAACATCCAGAGTTTTTCGGTTTTTTGAATGCAGGATCTGAGACTTACGTGGGTATTATAAAAAATTAAACGCTTTTATCCGAAGGCCGTAGATCCTGTTATAATTTATCCAAGATTCCTGGATTCTAATCCATCTTACCTGATTTTGTCAGTCTGAAGATAAAAGACGCTGAGTCAGTCATTAATCTGAAAATAATCTGAAGTATGCTTAACATTTTTTTGATTAACTTCTTTCTTACCTAAGGTACTGCCAGCTTTCTTTCCATTAAAGGGTTAACGACCCATACCCGACGTTGACAACTCCCTTTGATTTAGCTTGAGGTTGAAGGGGCTTCTTACTAAATACCATTCATGTCAGTTTAAATTTTTAAATTTGAAATTTTGTGTCAGATTCTATCAAAATTTTTGTCAAATTTTATCAAAATTTTAGTGAAATTGTATCGACGTTTAAGTGACCTTTTCTGCCACCCTAGTTTG
Source organism: Tipula confusa (assembly GCA_963556175.1). Classification (NCBI taxonomy): domain Eukaryota; kingdom Metazoa; phylum Arthropoda; class Insecta; order Diptera; family Tipulidae; genus Tipula; species Tipula confusa. Next base: position 168,864,180 of record OY744476.1, on the reverse strand, counting down.
TTCATGTTCGGCTTCTGAAAAGCTTCGAAGCAGCAAGGCTATTAATGAGGTTTCAGAGGTGAAGGTCATATCCAAAACCACCTTTCGGTGTCGTGTGATTTATTTGGGTCTTAGCCCAATAGTACAAAATAATATAGGTTTTCGTTTTAAGAAAGCATTTTAACAATGATACACTCCCTTTGTTCCTGTCGCTGCTTTCTCACATTGTGTGATATGCATTGATACCATATCCAAATAGCACTCCAATCTTTCTCTATTCCGCTTCGAGGATTAGTTTTCCCAGAGTATCCAAAGAAATCTCTTCATCTTGGTCTATATAGGCTGTTATAGGCTATAACAGCCAGAGGTTTTGTTTCTTTTTGGATGCAGGATATAATTCTCTCAGACTTACTTTGGTATAACATATTAAACGTTTTTATCTGATAAGGTCGTCGTAGATTCCAATCAATCTTACCTGATTCAGTCATTCTGAAGAGAAGAGATGCTGAAGGTGTGGTGTAAGTTAATCTGAAGTTTGCTAAACATTTTTTTGATCAACCTCTTAACTAAATTACTGCCAGCTTTCTTTCCTTTTAAGGATTAACGACCCAAACCCGACGTTGACAACCTCCTTTGATATAGTTTGCGGATGAAGAGACTTCTTACTGAATACCATTCATGTCAGTTTGAAGTCACTCTTGGGCTCCTGCTTAACAACCTTCCAAATTTCATGTTAGACCTTTAGGTTTTCTGGCGTTAATGATCTTAATGATCTCTCTCGCTCGGTCACTTCGGCTTAGTTAAACGCGTGCCACTCAGACGCGTATCATTGACTTACTTGGATTTTCACAACCTCGCGATATTTTGTGTATAATTTTATCGATACTTCTGGGAAGATTTATCGAAACTATAGTAAAATTTTGTAGAAGTTTTAGTAAAATTTTATCGACATTTTCTCGTAATTTTAGTAAAGTTTTATCGAATTTTTAGTTAAATTTTATCAAGATTTTCTCGACATTTTTTTCAAAATTTTAGGGAAATTCTCTAAACACTTTTAACTTTCCATTTCATTGATGATAGGTGTTGTTGGATTTTTACCTGCAATTCATCTCTGCCATGTTTAGATGATACATTTTAGTAAACTTTGGATGCCTAAAATCGCTGTTTTTTATATACAATATTGATCAGAAAAGATCGTTATCGTAGTTGGAATCGGAAGGGCCATGCTACCCTAAACATGTATTTGTAGACCTCTTTGAGATGCAGGTAAAGTGTTTGTCACATTAATTCTTGCCAAGAGGTTTAATAAATTGAAAAAATTCAAAAAACAGGACGTGCTATCAATACACCGCATAAATAATTCCTGCAAAATATAACGAAAATAATCGGTTTTATGGGCCATTGAAAGCAATAATGCGGTTCTAATGGTTTTGGTTCCGAGATAGCTCTTATTAATGTTCCAGACAACCTCAAGAAGTTGAAATATCCATATTTTGCCTACATCAACCTCGCTGATAGTAAAAACGTCAACTAATCCTTTGAGCCCTCCTTTCATTGTGAATGTGATAAATTATTTTTTGGCCAATCTGTGAAATGGTTGATCTATATCTATATTATTAGGCTTTTCTATCAATGTACTTCCAGCCTCAAGGTTCTCATTTAGTCCTCCATTTAATCGGACATCAGCGGTATTGCCAATCTTTGTTCATATATAAAAAAAACCCTCAGCATATCGTGGTAACTTTTTCAATTTGCAGGAGTATCTGCATAATGTAAATTAATCTTGAAGATCAAGCATCCAAAGCAAATATGGGTTTCTCTAGTATCAGTAAATTATAAAAAAAAATTATAAAATATCCGCGACGTATGTCGAAGTCGACTAGTCGATCAACCATACTTTGATCGTATTTATATATATATTATGGTCTCGCAATTCAAACACTTTAACAATATTACCAGAAATCTTCGAAACGGATTCGTATTAGATTTATCATCTTTTATTTTGCTGTATACAATGATCATGATCGCGGATGATCGTGATCATGATGATGATTATGGTGATCATCATTTATATATTGTGGTCCGGGTTTATAGTTAGTAATTTTTTTATGGTTTGTGTGTACAGACAAAGTCAATAAAATAATTTTCTACATTTAATCTACGAATATCACCCGATCGGAGCGTATAGAAAACCTAAGTAAGCACAAATTTTATTTTTTGTTGCCTTCGATGTTTTTTTTTTTTTTTGTTGAGCTTAAGTTAAATGAACTCAACAAGTTTTTTAAATATTAGTACATTGTGCGGTATTTTTTTGGTTGTCCGTACGATCACTTAAATGACCTTGATTTTTGTTTTTGTCACTTCAGATCTAAAGTTTTTTGTTAATTTTTTCTTAGTATTTGCATGACCAGTGTGGATTCCTCGTTAGAAGAGTTCTCTATGCACATCCTCGCATTCGGGAGCAATAAAACTTGGCTGACCAAATGACAAAATACGTCATGGAATCACACGAAAATCCAACTTATATATATATATATATATATATATATATATATATATATATATATATATATATATATATATTTATATATTTACACAGAAAGGTCACGCAATCAAATGATATAAAATTATTGATAATTCCCTGAATCGCATGTTCGGTAAATCTCATGTGGTATCTATCAATATATCTTCATGACGCTGCCCGATTTATGAACCCTGCACTTGAGTTGGTGCAGCTTATGTTGAAGTTGCGGTCATCGTAAAATATTTTTCCGACCCTCGTTCTGTATTAAAAATTCATTCGTCAGGTCCCCTAATCGAGATCAGCCAAAGATGTTTTCGTTATGACATTTTACGAACTAAACCTTTTGTACCAGATAACCGGAACCTAGTCATTAATATTTGTGGTTAGGACGAGAAAAAATTTCAAAATGAGATGCGATTTGCAGTCATCAAGGGTCAAATATAAATAAATGTGTTGAAATAAAATCTGCCAACATACTTTTAACAGTTTTAATATTTAAACATCTTGAAATAATTTATCACAAAAATTCATTTCATTGATGATAGGTGTTGTTGGATTTTTACCTGCAATTCATCTCTGCCATGTTTAGATGATACATTTTAGTAAACTTTGGATGCCTAAAATCGCTGTTTTTTATATACAATATTGATCAGAAAAGATCGTTATCGTAGTTGGAATCGGAAGGGCCATGCTACCCTAAACATGTATTTGTAGACCTCTTTGAGATGCAGGTAAAGTGTTTGTCACATTAATTCTTGCCAAGAGGTTTAATAAATTGAAAAAATTCAAAAAACAGGACGTGCTATCAATACACCGCATAAATAATTCCTGCAAAATATAACGAAAATAATCGGTTTTATGGGCCATTGAATTTCAGAAGCCAGTTTCAGAATACTTTGTGGGCCTGATTTCAAGACAGCGCGGATTACCCTTTAATATTCCAGATTTCCGACATTTGTCAAAAGATTTGGTAAACGGACGAGATTTTAACCAAACTACATGCCGGTTTGGAAAATGTAATTCAGTCGTCACCATGTCCGACACCATTATTGGGTGGCAAAAAATTGGCGAGAACATAAAGTCGTCTGAATGATAATTAAATCGATACAAATATGTTAGGGCCATGTTATGGTCGCCAACCAGTCGCGATTTTGTAGTTGGATTCATCGTTATTGGCGTTATTGTGGTCGGATTTAAAATATAATTATTTCATTTGTTCGGCCAGAACGGCACATTTAAGACTATTCCTACCTTAACCGAGCTCAAATGGAATCAAATATTTGAGATAATCGACATATTTATATTTTGTTTAATCCACTTAAGAGCCAGTGTTTGATCTTTGAGGCCCACATTGCCGAGAACCTTTAATTTTGGATCGTCTAAGCTCAAAATTCTTAAAACGGATAGATAGTAGTTAAATGAACAAAACACAATATCATTTTCCAAGGAATTCTTTGGCCCAAATTGCAATGAACTTGATCTACAAATGAAAGCATTACCATGTGTATAGACCATAATTGGATGTAGCTTAGCTAAAAAAAAGCTAATTTTTGAAAAATGTTAAAATGTCTGCCAATCACCGAGCGTATTTCACTTCTATGAACGCTGAATGCACAGATCAGATTCTTATGAGACCACCTCATTATTTTATTACATTCGCAGCTGCAATGATCTTCACTATAGGAAGAATAAGGATGCAATATTGTTCGCCGATAGAGAAGCAAACAAGGAAACTAAAACTGAGATAACTTACGATATGCAGAAAATCATTATGAAGTATTTGGTCATCGTGAGCCATTTTATGAATCAAAGTCCACGCAAAATCGGATGATTCGATTCTCAGAAAAAAGTTGGTTCCCGAATCGGAAATGCTGGGTTGGGCCAACCAGAATTTGATTTATCGGAAAAAATTGCCAGAATCATGACAGCGAACAGAATGTCGCCATAATTTCAGACGAGTTTATGAAAATGGAGGTCAAACGTGTATTTTGAATACCGCTTGACAGAACCGTGCGATAATAACAAGGCAATCGCAATACACATTGGCAAGTACTGCTCAAGAACGAACCAACAGAGATGTCTTCCAGCTGAAAAGCAGCAATACCTCACAAAGCTTTTAAATCGCTTTTAAATGATTTTACATGCTAGTGACAAGAATCCGCGTGCTAGTGTGTTTATTGACTCTGCCATTTGCCACTTACGCAATTTTTTCATCGATATGTCTTCATTACATGTGCAAGCGTGAGCAATACAGAGTTTCCTATTTGTGAATGACGAAACATCCAGTTTTTTGCAGGAATATCACTAAATGCTATACGCAGTATATCAATTTGAACCGCATCTGGCTTATAACTTTGACAGCTGTCACTGATGTAGTTTGCTATTTTGTTTGAAGTTGTTTCACCAAAATTGCTGACTAAGACGATGGAGATGTTAGACCGAACGAAAATGACCTTCAATCACCTAGAAGAGTGCGCATAGAGAACTACAAAATAATAAAAATAAATTGTGGAGCCCTAAAAGTGAGTTTGTTAATTGGAGTCATGGAGTCCGCACAACTGATAAAAAATCAGCCTGGTTGAAAAGAACAAAGTCACAATATAATCATACACGATCTCCTGCATTTAATCAGTCACCACTGTACTCCTCTATCAACCAATCAGCTGAGATTCAACAACATTCAACCACAATCAATAGTCTGGGAGCTGTTAGTACATTTGTCACTGAGTATCGTAACAAATTCGAATTGTTTAACAATGAAGATTGGAAACAGGATAGTCTGGCAACTACAACTGATGCGCGGTCCACAATAAATGCCACCAACATTTTTGGGCAGTGTCGATGAAACGGTTGTTTGGTTCGCTCAAGGTAAGGTCTAATTTCGGAATTGAGAAATAGTCAGCAGTATTACCAAGTTTGAATAAGTGATTTTAATATCTGGTGCAAATCAATTAGCGACTAATAATGATTGGAGGTGCTATTTTCAGTTCATGGTTTCTCTCGCCAGTTCAGCCAACTAATTCGGTCGCAGGTGTTGGAAACAACTTTGGGCTCGTCAAAGTATTCTCAAGCAAGTTGGATTTACACCAAAAAACTCACTCTGGCTAACCTGATTTGGGGAGTTTTAAATTTGTCTGTGTTGTCCTCCATTCAAATTATGTAGAGCTAGAGATTTGTCACCCATTGTGTTCACAAGCGACATTTTTTATGCAAATTATAGTAAAAAAGAACAATGAATCACAGCCCTTTGAGGATTACTTGAGTCTGAATTCCGCAACCGTACCGGATCGGTATTTCATGGTTTAAAGTGAATAATTTTAAGATTGCTATCACGACATTAATTGACCTTATGAAATTGGTGAAAATGCCACTAGGATTGCGTAATACTGCGCACGCCTTCCAACGGTTTATGTTTATATAAATGATCTCCTGAATGCTAATTGTAATTGAGAGAATCACTTAGACCATTTCGACGAATTATTCCGTTGTCTAACAGAAAATGAGCTAAACATAAATTCATCCAAATGTGTTTTAGGATCCAGGCCACATGGTAAAATCTCAAGGATTTCACCCATTTGAAGATAAAATCACTCGATAAAATACTTTTCCAAACCTCATGATCCTTTATCATATTAAGTGGATCATAGGAATGGTCAATTACTAACTTTGGTTTGAACCAAAGCTTGCCAAAATACTTGGATCAATCAAAAATACTTGGCCCAATATATGGCAAGAGAATTTCGAGAGAGTAAAAATGAAGTTGGCTAGGCTAACGCTTTTTGGTCCACCCTTATATGAAGATGCTATATAGTTTGACGACCGAAGCCTCTACTGTAGCAGTTACAGCTGTACTGTAACGAAAAACCCCAGGTGTGGACATACAGCCATTGGGTTATTAGGTACACAAAGAAGAAATATAAAATAGTTACAGATACAGATAATATCCTTACCCGAAGAAGCCAGAATTGGATGGTCGAGATGATGCTGACTACAGTGCAAGAGGAAAAGAGAGACAATGAAGAACTTTAACGAAATGAATAACGGAAATTGAGGTTGGAATGAGCAATGTAAGAAAAGAGTTGGAACAGGTACTTGCAATGGGCGTCAAACTATGACGTAAAATGTTAAAAATTAAGAAAAGGATTTTCAATAACCTTCAAGGAATTTCTCATCCTGGAATACGCTTTCTACACGTCTCAAATACAAACATATTGACCTCGTTGGCCACTGTCTCCTTCCGAAGGTTTCAAAGTAGAATGCAATTTGAATCACGTATTTTCTCGGAATAAACGAAACTCCTGTGAAGCCACCAAATAGGTATGACCGCTTACCACTCGCAAAATAATGGAAAAGTTTACCGGCAGAATCACACTTTATAGGTTGCCCTCGTAAAAAAATTTATAATCGATTTCTTGTGAGCCGATCTCTTGTATTTTTACAGTACGCGTCAATATGTTTTGCAGCACATTTTAAGGATAAAGGCTTCGCAATATTTTGTTCAAAACCTGTTAGTTTCTTTCTAGCCTAGTTTTTTTAGTGGTTCTGCCTCTTATATTTGATATTACATTAAATTTAAAAAAAATTTTAAACTGTTTCTTTTTTATTAAAATAAGCACATAAGGTGGAACTCCCTATATTTCTTGATGACAGGTAAAACTTTGCCACTACTTTGATATGACTATACCTTGATTTCACCTATCACTTGATTTTTTTCGGTGTGGACAATGAAACCACTTTGACATTCGCCAATCCATATCCAAATATGAATCAGTTATCGTTTGAACGTCCTTGATCTATTTGCTAAAAGAAGGGCGTTAAAAATTAACAATGCATGATTTGGGAGAGCTGCAGCAAAATTTTCATAATTTGGATGAGTGTCCACGTTTCCGTTTTTGCTTTTTTAGGATGCATCATTATGAAATTTTTTAGCTTAGTTTTTTTCAGATCCCATAACTGATATATCATGGCAGTTTCTAGCTTCGAATGACACTGGAAATGATTTAAAAGGATTTGGGTACTTCAGGTAGCTTAGACAAACAAAAAAATTTCCTTATCAGTTTCGATCGACCTCTATGAAACTTGATTTTTATACTTAGAATCTAACAACATTTCCTAGAGTTTGTCAAACTCAAGAAATAATCTACAATAGCAACCACACTTAGTAGATATTTACACTTTTTTACCATTTCAAGGGTTCTTGGAATGAAATTTGATGTAAATATTACATTTAAACGCGCAATTTAAGGTAATCATTCATTGACTCAAGCATCAAGCAAAGCTATTACATAGTTTCTATCATAATATAAAATTATAAAGATATCTATTATCAGAAAATTATATTTTATCTAAGATAGCATAACTATAAGTACTTTTATCAGTTCAACATTTTATGTGTAAATAATTTAATTGTGACCCAAGTCACGTTTGTTTTTCACTAAGGTGCCATATTGCAAAAGTTATTTCGATATGCTATTGGACTGATGATACGAGTACCAGTAATCCAATTTCAATAAAGATCCTGATCAGATAAAGGCATCTCTCAGGTGCCACCTTATGGTTTTATCCACTGTCGCTCTGGCTGTGTGAGTGATAGAGTCATCATCGTACTACAAATAATCGTCTCACCCACTCATAGGACTACGTGCCAATAACCATATTTTTTGTTATTACGGTTTAGTAACCTTTTTATCAGTTGCCGTTTTGCCTTCCTGTTATTATTATTTTCCAGCTTTATCAGCTGGCAAATGATTAAATCATTTTTTTAAAATGCATTCATTTTACCTAAAACAAATCAAAATAAATTAAACATTTATTTGTATGCACTTGCCAGACCCCACGTTATCATCACAACCAAAACAAACAATTAGTGTAACAGGTTTATGCAAAACAATAGTTTTAAACGAAAAATTGGTGCATTGATGTCAAAATTCTACTCAGAGAAATTTTGCAACGACGTTCGCTTACTTTGTTTGGCTTTGTATAGAGAAAAATGTTAACTTCCTGTAGCACACTTTTTGCTCGGTGTCGTAAATCAGCAGTGCATTTATCTAAAAAACCTCTGCGAAAATGTATTATAGATATTATCAGCACCAACAAGACCAAACAACTTTTAACTATAAAGGGTTTCCTATTTTTAGTATGTATTTTTATAGCCACAAAAGTAGGCCAAGCTACCTAGATCAATTTATAAGAAAATACTTTCAGCAAAGAAATGTCTCCAAAAATTTGGTTAGGTAGCAAGCGGTTTATCACATCAAACTCCGTCATAATAATCCTTTTTCGTATTATCTTTGGACCTTAAACAAAGCAAATTTAAGACTTTGTTAAAAAATTTATTAGGGCTGGAATTGGTCATAAAATGTGATTTGTAAAGTTTAATCAATTTTTTTTAATCTAATTTATATTCATTTTAAAATTTTGTATAAATAAAGTGTATATAAATTAGATTTTCGGCAATTACACGACGTATTGGTCATAAAACGGTTAATTTAATTGATTTGTAATATTTAATCAATTGTTTTTAAATCTAATTTATATGCATTTTAAAGTTTTGGGTCAAATTAATAGTACACTTAATAAATTTTAGTAGCTTGTAGATGAAATAATAAATTTTTATTTTACATGTAAAAACTGATGCTATATGTTATAGCCTATGGCTTGGGGATATTAGTTCATTAATAGATTTTGAGAGACGTCTGAATGCAGAGCAGTTCAGTAATTGTGATTGTCTTGTGCTGGTAATAGCTAACAAGGAGTTAATTCAGATGACAATTTTTATAAGCTTCTAAATCTATAATAGGTTTTCTAATTGATGGACCTCACTTCCTAACGCAAAAAGGTTTGCCTAGCTTTTTAAATTTTGTAGTTAAAAAAGTCAATATGGGTACCTTTGTGTTAATTTACATATATATATTTTGTATGCAATTGGCGCCTTTATTGCAATACTTTCTCTGTGTAATCAATGACTGTGTGATCTTTAAAATCCATAAAGCGTATTCACAAAAACTTGTTTAGTAGGGTCACCTATTCCAGAAGGAACATATTGGAGCTACTTCATAATTGCGGAAAATATATTCCAATGGATCAACCCAATAGACCTAGAATATTATAGAACCCACAAAAAGAAATATTTAGATTTTGAGTACCGATGCCTGAGCGAGTAGTTCATACAAAGAGAACATTACTCTCTTGTGCTAGGTTGAATTTCGACCCTAGTTTGAATTCGATCTTTGGTTGCTTGACTCCCATAATTATTCGATTAAAGGTTTCGTTCTCATAATAATTGACTGAGAACCACAAAATGTCAAAGGTTTTAGCACCAATACGGCGATACGTTAAAAATATAAGAAGAAAAGTAGGTGGCTGAAATTAATATAAAAGAGATTATATAGCACTTTTATTGTCCTAAATCCATTCCTAGACGGTAGTGAAATTATGAAAGTTAGAGGCGTATTCAGAAATCTGTTCTTTCATTTAATGTAAAGCATCTTGTAATTTTGACAGCAAAATCACATTTAGTCAAATCCTACAAACCATCATAGGCTCAGTTTGCTTACAAGTATAGTAAAACAGCGTTAACTACGTTAAGCAAAACCCAAAACCAGCAACCAAAATACATTTTTTACGGGAGCAATGTGTACATTCGTTCTAAAAAGTAGCGATACATTACTGTGGACCATTTTGGTGCAACCAGTACGACAAAAAGTTTTAGTTCTCATAAAGGTATAAGTCTGCATGTTTCTATGTTTGGACACAAAGGTTGTGTCTAACGGTATGTAATCTGACCACTGAAAGCTTACTTCCCGTTTTTTAAGTATACTTACATTACGAAAAAGTAAACTTTGCAGCAAAGTACTACTTATACGAGAGTTATTCCAGCTTTTGAAATCCAAAGCAACGATACAGCTGTAGGTCATCCCACCAGGGAAACGATGTATGGGTGGTATCTGGGAAACAGAAGTGTAAAACTCAATTTATCGAGCTTGGTTGAATATCTGCATAAAAGATACTAGGGTCAAATATATGAGGATGTTTTTGAAGAAACCAACAAATTGGATGACCAAAGTCGGCAATTTTGTCAAAACAGATCATCTAAACTTTCAATATCTGATCGATTGTCTTCCCAGCTGAGTGGAAGGAATCTGGTGCAAACCTGCAGCAAAATTACCATCCAGTGTAAGGCCAATGTTAGCCCACTTCAACCGTTAGTCTGCTGACTTAAATTGTTCAATAACCTACCATATGAAAAAAGACGAAGAAATGTGCGAGAGATATTTTGAGAAAACCCACACTCGGGCATCTGACGGTAGATCTTTAGTTCAGCTTCTGTTCATACAATCCAATTGTGGTTTAGGAAGGTTACTAAAGTCAGAAATAAGGCGATTTATTTCCGGATCAACGAAGCTTAAATCTTAGCATTGGCTGTGAACTTGTTTACTTTGAAGTGAATATTCACTTTGTAAATCTTTGAAAAAATGTCAGCGAGTATCCTAGCCGAAATAACCATTGTTTATCAATTAGTATTTCTCAATTTGGAACGTAGCTCGAATTGTTTTTTTCATCAAGACAGTCATGCTTTTTCAGTATGGAGCAATACAAATATATGAACGCTGCCCTCATCTTCGCTTAGAATTTTGAAAAGCCGAGTTTGTAATGGTCGCAATTTAAGGATGTACAAAATTAGGCCTACCGTCTTTGCTTAGAAAATATGCTGGCTGGAGATTTAATGTTGGTAATGCCCTAATAAAAGCTTAAACTTAGAAGGAAGAGGAAACCACTATCTCGATGTAAAAATTAAAAACCCATTGAAATGCACAAGGCATGTAGGGCAGCATTTAATAAGGCTAAGAGAACTAAGGAATCTTCGGACTGGAACTTATAAAAAGGACTTAAAACTTTACAAAAGGATATTAAGAAATATATAAAGGAATTTGTGGAGACTCTTGTATGAGAAAATGGATGCAGTCTTAGAAACTTCTCATTTAAGGAAGATAATTTTCATCAATCGAACTAATAAGTCAATTAACTATACCTACCGGTTCAAGAACAGCTTCCAATGGGAATTTTTTTAAATTTCAGCTACACAGTGGAGTTCAGATTACACAAGACGGATCGGACTATATCAGCAGAAATCAAGAAAATCTCAAAATATCCGCTCATTGGTAGAGATCTTCTGCGTAAGAAAATTTAAACCAGTCTTCTTTTCCACGAAATGAACGGAGATCAAGATTACATTTAATCTAAACCCGCGGAAAAACTCACATAGGTTTCCAAAAAACCACAGTTAGATCTTTAAAACTCACACCCTTTGATAATTTGCTAATTTATACAAACCTTGGTACACCGAGAAAAGTTACTATTATCTAGTCTGTTATCTATCACTGAATCAGTAGAAAAAATGGATGCTTTGGTAAAACAAAAGAGTATAGTTAAAGATTTGTTAACCAGAAACGAGAAATATTCTGCCTCGGTATCCAGTCAATCTTGTGAAAAGGAAGTACGAGAACGAGTACACCGAGCCAAAAATCTGTTGCATAACTTTTTCAAAATTAACGATCAGAGTTTTACCGAGAAGCCTTAACTGGAACCTAAGACGGAGAAATTTGAAAACCAATATTGCCATGTGATGGTCAGGCTTAATAGGTGGTTGCACTCCTCCAACAGTCAACCCATTGACTCAATCCCAATCACATTGTTTGTGGCTAACAATAAGTTTATAATCCATAAAATAATCAACATTTTCTGTTGATTATCGTGAGTGACAGAGCTCTTACGATCTATTTAATACAATTATTCGAAAATTATTTACTTTAAGCATCACAAAAATTAAAGTACCTGAAAGAACCACTCAAGAGCAAAGCCGGCAATTTATTAATTTCCTTCGAGGCGCCTGAAGCTAATTATAAAGAAGCTTTCCAAAAATTATGCAAACGATCCGATAGAAAAAATTTAACATCAAACATTTAACAGCAAACTCATCAAGATTTTTATGGAGCAGCTTACGACAAGCCAGTTCTACTAACCACAACCAAACTATCAACCACAAACCGCCTATCTGCCACAAACTTGTGAAACGGCAGCAGAAGTTCCAACAGCAACATTCAACAGCTGAAAATATAAATGTAACGTCGAGTACCACTCCGCTTGCATTAATGCCGACCAAAATCAAAATACCTTAAACCTGCATCAATGCTTGCATTGGTCGTTATTTAAGCGTTCAGTGCTTTAGTCGTCATGTAACCACAAATTTCACAACAAAAACAAATGGCACATGTAAATTCCAGATGTACATTTAAGTTAATTCCAAAGGACACTCCGTAAAAGTCAGTTCAACAATTCAACCGCATTTAAACGTTCCCTACGACAACCAAAGGACACTACTGTAGTGTCATGTAGTGTCTTAGTCTAAGGATATCATGCTCGTGTAAAAATACTTCACTAGACAGGGGGGTGCCTATAAAAGTGGATCGACTTATGCTAGCATAAAGACCCTAGTTCTAAATCATGCCGTCAGAAGACAATTTTGCACTATCTCAAATATCCAAATGGAAAACCCTGTGCATATAATTTCTAAATATCTATCAAAATAAATGCATCGTAGTTTTTGCTTCTTATCAAATTATCAAAAACCTGCCCAAACCACACATTCTAAAAATAATTCCAAACCATTCAAGTTCTAAAATCACAACCAAACCATCGTTCGCAAGCTACATCAAAACATACACACACCGACACATACACAGTCTAGCATTTTGTTTATACTTTTTATAGTACCGCAATGCCACAAGAAGTTTTTTTTTGTTTTTATTTTACTTTGCATTTACATTTTACTTTACTCTGTGTAGTGTTGTGTAGTGTGTAAGTCAGCAAAGTAAAAACGACGACAAGAAATTTTTTTAACAAAACTATACATTTGTCTTCAAGACGCTCATGTCAACGTATCGTACACGTTTAAAAAAAAAAAAAAAAAAAAATCTTCGTTCAATTAGTAATTCGACGAGATAATAAAATTGTTTTTGTATTTTATCCTATAAGTGATAACATTTAGTTGGGTAACTTTTACTCAAGTTTAGTGTTTTTTCGACTTAAGTCAGTGTCTGGTGTAATAAACTTAATTAAACAGATTTGTTGATTAAGTATATAGTGTTTATCGGCTTAACTATTACGAGTTTATATATCGCAAAAAAGTGAAATTGCAGCAAATTATTTGTTTTGATTAAATCGACAAAATTTTATTGTTGATAAGGTTCAGTGCTTTTATTATTTTGTGTTGTGTTATTTGTTTTTTTTTTAATATATATATATAAGATCCGTATAGAAGCTGACAATCTTAAGAAGTTAAAAAAAAAATAAGATAGATTTCTTTATAGTGTGTTTGTGTGTGCGTTTATATTGTATAAAAGTGTGTGTGTTATGTCTTGTAAAGATTTTTTTTTGCTTGATCTTTAAAATTAAAATAATATTCATAACACATATTAAGAAGTAAAACGAAGATCTGAAGAAGATCAGTGTGTGTATATAATATATGTTGTGTATATAATGTATCTTTTGTGTTTGGTTTTTACATCTTAAAGATGGAATAAGGAATAAAATTTTAAAGTGGAATATATTATGTTTGTGATCAAGGATTTGAAGTCAGAAAATAATTCTACATCTTCATACATATAATTAGATAATATTCTAAAATTGCGTCAGTGGTTTTAACAACAACAACAAAGTTCCCGATTATATATGTAGTGGATATTAATTATAATTAAATTAACTATAAATGATATGATGACACAAAATAACAGGTAGGATGTTAAATCTTTTTTTTTTTTATAAAGTTTGATTATGGTAAAAAAACCGCGGACGCGGTTGACATTTTTTGTACGATGAAGAAGAGTTATAAATATGTAAATGATGTTGACATTGAGACACCATCTCGATTGCCCTTTTTCATATTTTTTTTCTTAGTTTAAATCGTGATCACAATGATCTACTTGTTGATGTTATATTATGGATGTTGCTCAATCTTAAAGATGATACAGAAATAACCAATACCGGTGTTTTACAAAACTAAAGCACTAGCTAGTTTCGCTTCATTTGATTCGATCTCAAACAAACTGAGTATTTTAGTACCACCCACAGAGCATTCGCTTAAATAGGACAACGACTGTCAATATCAATTGAGTTTTCAACGGTAATTATAGTTGCTCAAAATATAACCAGTTCAAAAATAAAATGTATGTAAAGTATGTTCAGTTTGTTTGATTACCTTCCTCTTTCTTTATAATTACATATTGAGCTACTCTACGTTTCTTATTATGTCAAACGATTCGTTTCGAAAATGTAACAAATTCAACTCTATAGATGCATTAAACACCACAAATATTTGTAAAAACTATAATGTGATACAAAATAAATTAAGCTATTCAGTTTTTAGGTAGACAAATTGTTTGCTGTAGTGAAATATCCATATTTAGAACAGCTACGGTTCCATTCTTTAGAGTCCTCATTGTTGGTAACCTACTAAACAATATTAAAGTCATTATTAATGTAGGATTATACAATTTTTTTTTTATTTTTACTTATCACGGGGAAAAATAGAGTTCAATTGTAGTAATTGAGCAACACGCTGCAATTCATCACGGCGTTGTGGTCAGTGGCAAGGATCAAACTCAAGACAGCGGCGTGATTATGAAACACTTAAACCATCACTATACGACCGATAATAGGAACAAAATGAATAGGACAATAAATAAAATTGTAGCTCAGTTATAGTATCAAAAATGATTAGAATAAAAGAAATGTAGCTCAAAATATAATCATCACACTAGAAAAAACGTTGCTCTTATTTTTAGCAAATTTGTGATAAAGATTTTTTGCCCAACTAAAAAAGTTCATTTTCTATTGAGCAACACTGTATTTGAACTGAGATTTTTACTTTTACTAGATAATAAATCGTAAAAAGAAAAACAAAAATGAAAATCTGTCAGTAGCTCAATTAAATGATGTTTTATTCCTTATTGCCTAACCATAGAATATTATTGAGTTTTCTTTTAGAAAAATAAAACTTGTTTTATACACTAGAATTTATCTGCCACTACTGATATACGTCTCATTAGTTCTATAATTTAAAAAATTACTCCAAATAGTTAAATCAACTAGAAAATAGTCCAACATTGTCAATTCTGTATATTTTTTTTTTGTATTGCTCGTTAGTGTTGCTTAGCTCATATTATGTAGCCTTGGTTTTGGTATTCTCCATATAGGCTAGATTCCTTTTCTCAAAATTTGTTGCTCAAAATTTAAGCATACATATAAGTTTATAGCGGGGTAAAAAAATAATACCCATATTGCTAGCAAATTGATGATAAAACAAATGTTTTCCACCTTACTTAATGATTTCATAAGAAATTGAGCAACACTGTGTTTAACAAGTTTTTAAGTTTGTTTTATTGTATTTTTACTTTGTAGTTAATCGTTAAAAAGAATAACAAGTAAAAGTGGAAGTCTTACAAATTGAGATATGTGTAGCTCAATTAAAATAACATTCTAATGTTACTCAGTTTACTTATTCAGTGGCTTATGAAAATTTAGTTTAAAAGTAATTAAACATTATTGCTTAATTTTGTTTAGCAAAACTTATGAGCAGAACTGATTAAGTTTATTGGTAAATATAGTTACTAAAGGGACCACGCATTAATCCTTAAAACCCAAACAAAATTGATTGCATGATACTCAAATGTTGCTCAATTAGTTACTAATAAGAATTTAAACGATCTAATATTGCTTTTGTTTGCTAATAACATAAATTGTTGCTAAAATTGATCAGATATAAATAGTAAAAATAGTAAAAACCTAAACTCAACAAAAAATATAATCACCAACCTAGAAACTTTAAAACAAACTTAAATGAACACTAAATATTAATAAAAGCAATAATAATTTGAAATTTACTCAATGTAAATTGAGCAACATCTGAATGTTGCCCAATTTTTTTGTCACCATTAAAAAAAATTTAATTGTGTTAAAAGTTTATGAAATATCATTTATGTTATTTATTTAGAAAATAAATTATTGCTCAGTTTTAAAATAAATCCAACTTACCAGTTTACAATACCTCACAAGAAGCATTTAGCACTGTTTAATGTTGAACTGAATTTATATGCCTGAATCACTTTATTCAATTGTTTTAAAACGTTTGTATTAACTTCAATTTTACAACATATTGAGATGAAAAGACATTTTCGAATAAAGGTAAATGTTGCATTTTAAAGTTCGTTTTAAATGTTTAAGTTGTTAATAAACTTCAACTAAACGATATGTAGAACTATGCTGTGGCTCATAATTCATCAAAATGATCCAGTTATTAGGGAAATCATTTATTTTTTAATGAGACTCTTTTAAAACTGAATGCCTACTTGTAGCGGATTATAATTGTTTATTTAGGAAGTAAAGTGGCACTTATAAAAATGTAGCTCAGTTATAACTTAATATTACTTAATTTTAAATTCAAACGCATTGTAACTAAATGGTTAAAGATAACATAACTTGAAAAGACAACCAAAGTAGTACCAAATTAAAATATAAAACTCGTGTTGCTCAAAATTTACTTACTAAGTGTTGTTCGCTTTACCTGATGTTATGGTTAAATATTAAGCAACATTGTATTTGACAAGATTTCGTTTGTTACTTTTGCTGTGTAATTAGAAACTTTTGTTTGTAACTTAGATAAATGATGTTGCTCATTTTGTTACTAATGAAATTATCAGATACTTTATCACATACTTTAATTATAGTGTTGCTCAATATTTCTATTAAATAAAAAACCAATAAAACTAATATTTATCAGTTAAATTTCAGTGTGACTAGAAAAGTAAAAAAACATGTAACTCAATTTAACATTGAAATGTATTTACATGCCAATCGCTTATTCAATTGTTTTTAAAAATTTGTAGCAAATTTACATGCAAGAAATAAATAAATTTAAATTTTAAAAAAACATTTGAAATGCATTTATGATCATGGCTCTGATAACTTTACAGCCATTTACGCAACTAATGTAAACCTTTAGGAGAACAGAAATCAGCTGAAATTCGATCACTAATAGATAATAGCTAATAGATCACTAATATTAGCGATCATTAATTTTTTTAAACTAATAACGATCATTAATTGTCAAATCTTGATATATCTTTAATTTTGTGCAATGATTACTCCTGTGAAGCTTTTAAAAAACTCAGTAAATTACAATTTAAATTTATTTAAAAATTCAGTAAAATATCGATCGATACTTCAATTTTTAATGATCAGTTAATTAAAGTTTCACTCAAGTGTTATGTGATTTGATTGATTAATAGACTTCAAACCTAATTAACCAATTAAAACCGAGTTATTTATTAACTATCCATAAATTAATCATGATCGTCATATTTGTCAACTATTTACGATCACAAAAAATATCATAAAATTTTTTTAAATTTGTTATGTGATTGTTGATGTTTTAGCAAACTTAGTTCAGGTGAAATTCAAAGGATATCACATTTAGTTTTAACGATCATTTAAATTAAAATTTCGTTACCTTTTTTGTAGAACGGAAATCAGTTTCAGTCACATGTGTGGTATTTTAACGATCAGGCCAAATAAAACTTGTATATCGATCGATATGTCAATTTTGTTAATTAAAATTAAAATTTCACTCGACTGTAAAATGCTTTGATTAAACATCGAGTTATGCATTAACTATCCATAATTTAACCGCGATCACCATATTTTTTTAACTATTTACGATCACTGAAAATGTTTTAATTTCGTTAATGGTTGCGAATCTTGCTCATACGTCAGACGAGATTAAAAGGATGTCACTTTAAGTATTGATCATTTCAACGATCACTTGATATTTCGAACATAATCAATCTACCGTAGTTTAGTCGTGATCGTAATATTTCTTCAACCACTTACGATCGTTAAGGGTATCCCGTTAAACATGTTTTCAATTCCTATGTATATGAAACTTTTACATAAATATGTCCTAATAAACCATTTTCAGACATTTATGATGATTTTTATTCTGTTACTTCGTTCTATAATTTTATATTCGAATCGTGATCTTCTTGATCACAGCATCAATTTAACTATACATTCGCCTTAAGGCGGGAATATTCGTATATTACTACAATCAGCGATTACAGTTTCACTAACCTGATTACAATTTCTATTGTTGGGAGAATGAAAACGATTTCTTTACGGTTTTGATACAATGTAAACGATCAGATTGTGTATGCGCCACTGGAACTTCATTAAGCCAATATACAACCAAATTAATACTATAAGGGAATTAAAAAAAAAAAAAGTTATTCATGTCGAACGTATCTCAAATACTAGTCTGTATGTCAGGGACGGTTATCAATGTGTGCAATTTCATGTTTTATGACTTATGCTTGTACATTGTTTGTTATGTACATTATGCTTTTTTATGTTTTTTGTGAAAGTACGTGGTAAAATGATTACATTAGGTTTAAAGTTTAAGTCACTTAAAAAAAAAATACTTATTGATAGAAAAACTAACAATATATATATATACAGACACACATATGACAGTATTATTTATTGTTCGGTATCTTGATTTTGAAAGGCGCGCATAATTTTTATTTGCGAAATTAATTACGATTTTTTTTTTAAACACGCAAATTAAATACAAAACCAACAGATTTGGTAAATTTAGGTTAGATTTAAGTATCGCTCGCTTGACAACAATAAGATATTTCGTCAAATATAGCAAACAAAAAACAAATTACAGCATCAAATTTCATTCGAAATGAAATCTGTTTTTAATTCTTGGATGGTTCGTAGAAATTTTAATATCGAAAATGACTCAAATATAAAATATTTGTGCTCGTACCATCGATGCTGTTATACACTTGTGTATGCGCGAGGATTTTGGAAATTAAAAATATAATATAAACAAAAAACTAAAAAAGAAATATTTAAAAATCACCATGTGGTGGATTAAAATTTTTTTTTTCGACTTAAGTCTTCAAGTTTAAAAATAACCTAACATAACATTTAGCTACTTGATTCATATATACTTACAAACAAATAAATTAAAGTATGCGTGCGAGGGTAAAAACCGGGCTATAAACACATTATATATATATATATATATATATATATATATATATATATATATATATATATATATATATATATATACATTGTGTATGGTTTGGCATGCAGATTTAATTTATCATTTATCAAATATACATGATTATTTATATTGTGGGGCTACAAACATCGCGCGATCGTTTGTTTTTTTTTTTTTTTTTTTTTTTTGTTTAAAACAATCCAAATATTATATACTGATTACAATCTTTATATATGGGCAAAATTAATTTCATCCGTAGCTGCTGCAGAACGGTGATTTAATATAAATGATCTAATATACGATCAACCATGATCACATGCAGTACCGCATTCGATCATTTGGTTTGAACTTCATATATATCGTAGATATTTAGATAAACAAAATTATTTAAATTAAAACTGTCGATCGTGATCGAAACTCGTGATCTGTCAAAATCAATTATCCTTCGTATGAATATTAAACGTAAAAAGCTGGAGCCCTTAAATTACTATATGACAGGTGCATTACACATTGAAATGATTTTATTTTTTTCGGATAAACTGATTATTATGCACACGTCATTATAATAAAAAAAAAAAAATCTTAGCAGATGTTAGTTGGCAGAAATGTTAAGTAATTAATTATGTATTATATATGTTCTAACCAATTTAATGATATTTGCAAACATCTGTAATCGCGATCTATATAAATTATTAAAACTCCCAAGGCCAATGAAAATTCGGCAACATTGTTTTTAGCATGTAATAAACGCTCGATCACACAACTGTCTACGAACGGAATAATTACGTGATTACAATTAGACATTTTTATTAATGTTTGTCATGGAAATTCTAATCACTCATAAAATGATCGCGATAAAATATTTGGTAAAAGTATTTTTACCAGGTAAATAATAAAATACGGTAAAAGTAAATTACTGCGTATTTTATTGTGGCATACTGATTGAGCAACTCAAAAAAGATTGTATTATTAGCAAGTATTTGATGGTTGGTTGCATAATCATATAAATGCGGAATCGGAAGTGTTTGATTGGATTAAGCCTTGATCTTTTAGATAATCTAACATACCGAATTTATTGCCGCAAGGTAAATTATAATTATAGGTAATTGCACTCAAGGTGATTTGTTTTATAAGAGCCGAAGACGATAGTCGATAATCACCTGGTTTTTGTTATAAATCATCATAGTTTGTTTTTATGATAGTTCAGCAAAATATTTTAGCAAATACGTTTTTTTTTAATTTTAACAACAATAGTAATAAAAATAAAAAATTCTAAAATATTTTAAAAATTTCCAAAATTTAAAAATTTAAAAAAAGTCAAATCAAAACAACAAATGATAAATTTTCCTACTCTGGAAGATGCAACATACAAGTTTCCATGTGAAAATCGTGGTTTAGTCAAGTTTTATGTCAGACTTAATGTTATTGATTGTCATCCCGAGTGCAAGTTAGCAATATATTATCTCATTTGTATCTTCCGGTTATTATCGTCGCTTCATTTAAAGTGCTGTACAATTTTTTATAGCATTTTTAGTGTTATAGGATAGGCGCGATGAATCACTACTTATCAGTAAAATAATCTGGATGCCAATTTGTATTTGCAATCGGCTGGCAAATCAATTAAACGAGCCGTATGTCACTAGGTTTCCTTCAATTTGATTTGAAATGATGCTGCTTTGAGAAAATGGCCGTGGTACATTAACCCAAATAATTACTTTGCACATTTGCAGCATTGCAAGAATTTTTTTCACATTGCACATTGGAAACTCTGTTTTATGCAAGTTCAGTTGTAATGTTGATTTTGTGAACGAACCTTTGCCTAAATTAATGAATTGAAAAGTGTTTTCCCATTTAGTCTTTTTGCTTCAATTTATGTTGGAAATCTTTTGGAAAACATGTCACCAGTCCAGTTGAAAATAATGTGCATTTCTGCTTTTTATGATAAGTCAATGATGCATTTTTTAACGTAACGTCCCAATATGTGTGTCGTTTATGGACAGTAATCAGCAGCATTCTCAAATAGAAGCATTCATCGAGTTGTGTGTGTACGTTATAAATTCTGCTTTAAGTGCATATTTACCGTTCCAGTACATATTTGGCCATGCTTTTACTGATATTTCTTGTTTTTACCATTTAAACTTTATCGATTATGCGTTCAATGTATAAAAGGCTGGTATATCAGCAAGCAAAAACGTTTTAGCAATCGATGGATGAACGATGAATGAAGTCGATGGATGACGTTCGTGTTTGGAGGAACCGAATATGTGCCATGGCTTCCTTTCTGAATGAAATTCATCATAATTTGTGGATATTTATTTGTGGTGGTCCTTGTACTGATGGAGTAACAATTTTCGTCTTTTTTGATCGCATGTAAATGTAAAGAATAACTCTAATCCGCTATATGCAAGCGATCCTGAAGCGATACGTTTCTTATATTTTTGCTATCCTTCATTTTCAAGCCTACCTCAGTAACATAACTCTAAAAATTCAGGTTCATATATTGATCGTTGCAATACTTTATTTTTTTGGTATTACAAAGAGGCGGCAATGCGATCTGTTGGTCGTTGAAAATGTCAACAATTGTTTTGGTTCTTATTTCGTAAGTGTATACAGTGGCACAAATAAATATTATAAATCCAAATTAATACTAAAACGATTTTGTTTCTGTTCCCGGCCGCCCTGAAACACATATTCAGTTGACATGCAGATGACATGAACTAAACCATCTCGTTACGGATAAATATTGATTACTTTACCCAATGGCCAGTAAAAATTCTACACATTTGATGATAATCACAACAATATGGAACATTCGGTAGAAATTCGATTATCTCGATATAGCATGTCCTCAGTAAAATCATTGGTGGTAGTGAAATACGAATTATGTTGCCAATGATTTCTCTTGTAATGAGATAATATTGTTGTACCCGTTGTACCAGTTTAAAAAGTAACTCAATTTTGAACAGCTGATTCAAAAAATTTGTTACCACTAAAATTCAGATTTGGATGTTGTGCAAAGTAAAGCTCAATTTCAATCTGATGAGGAATTTAGTTAAAAATTAATTGTCATCTTATCAGGCCATGGCTACCGAGTGCTATGTGTAATAGCTACTTTACGCTCTATATATATGTATGTACAGTGTACATGTAGCGTTAGCGAATTATATGGATTTGCACGAAATATCTGAATAATTTCAATTGAGTGTATAGCGATGGTCGCTACACTGTTTTAGCAAAATGTAAAGAACAACATCCATTCCGGATGCTTTATACGGCCTTCGAGTTTTAATAATATCACATAGTTCATTTAAACGGATTTCCTCAAACTCCTGTGGATGACAGTTGGATATTATCACCTTCCTTAATTTGCAATGGCGATAATGGCCTTCTTTTCGTTTCCATAAATTTATAGCAGTATACCAATATTTTTTAGATCTTTTTTCATGATCCATAAGCTGAGCTTGCCAGGACTTGTTCAGTGGATTTAAAATCTTATGTTTAGTTATTCTGGCGTATTATAATAACTTTTAACAGTAATCCTACTCCTACTCCTTAGCCATATGTAACTGAAACTACTTCTGAGCCTGTCTATATTTTGAATTCATTTTTAATAAGCATATTACAACGCAGTTTATAAAAGCATCAATACCATGAATTAGTATTGACATTCTAGAAGCCATCAAAAAGCACAATCTAGCTTAACTTGACTAGTATAAGAGTAAATTCAATTGGCTGGTAAATTTGACTGTAACAGAAAATATTACTTTAATTGGTTGAATACTAAACGTATAGCAGTAAAATCTGAAATGACATAAGGGTCTTAGGAATGACAGTTGGTAGGCAGTTTCCCAGCATTCTTCAATGCCCAGTTATTTTGCCTATGAATCGAGCGAATGATGTTTAATAAATGTAACTTTATAGCATTCAGCAAACTAAATGTTGCTCTGGTAGTTAAACAAGTCAAATTTTGTAATAATTACGTGTAGCTTTTCGATTCTTCGAAAAAAGTAGTAAAATGCCGATGCATACGCGGGAAGGCTAGAAAGCTATACACGTGTACACAAAGAATTCATTTTAAGCTAAACCTTTGTCGCTTTCTTCTATAAGGTTTCCCTGCACTTTTGTAATAAGCATTAGTGCTTTTATATTTTATTTGGATGTCTTTCTAGAAAAAACAACATTAAGTTGTCAATGAGAAAACTGGTTGTGAGATTCTTAGAATTGCAATTTCATCGCATTTCGCTCTTCCTTCAAAAACCAGCCAATATAAAGTTTGCTTTCATTTGAGTTATAATGAGTTGTGTTCCATTCCATAAAGCTTGGTTTATACAAATATTTCTAGGCAATATTACTGCTGTTCCAACTTTTAGCATTCAAGCATGTACATGCATGCCTGACGGAAAGTTGTTCTTTCCTCTTCATCATCATTAACTACACACGGACTTCACACTGTAATATATTTTCTCTTCTCTTTTTAATCGACTTAATACGTCGTTATTCACTTTAAGTGTGTCCTCGTGGCAAAATATTTATATTCCACAATAGTAAACGTTTTTGAAAATTTCATCTTTCAATGATCCTTTGCAAATGAACAAATCTTCGGTTATTTTAAAAATATCTTTTCTAAAGTCATGTGAGTAGGTTAATTTACCATCACCCAACTCAATTAACCAATTGGCAAATTCTTTGTCTTCCTCACTTCTCAGATATGTAGTCAACTTCACTGCGGTAATTGTTAGCTAGAGAGAATAATTTTTATGGTTCCTTCCATTATGGTAACTCGGTTACCATGTGGAACAATTGGCAGTATTTGCCCAAAATTTCTTTCAAAGAGGATTATCATATTCCAAAAAAAGTTCCAGCAATTCTTCGTTTTGTCGTAGGTAGTTTTTGCACACAATTGAGTTTAGATACAAATAGTTCTCTTTTTCCTCGTTTAAAGCCCAAATCGTATTCAGACAGGATATCCTTAATTGGTGCTGATTGTTACAATCCCATTTTATTAGAACTTTATTGCTCTGCAAGCCCCTTTAAATGTACAATATACCATACACCATCTACAGTTCGTAAACATTAAAAATATTTTGCTTCTCTCACATTGAGTAGTCTTACATAAAATCGTTCGGGGTTCATATCATCCACTGCATACATTCTACTAATTAGTTTCTTCTCGCTGGTGTCTGGAAATCAAATATCCTTTCTTAAACACATAGTGCTTATCACTATACTGAATATGCATCAATCTCCTCTATATCACTATTAACAATATATTCATTGTCATTTTCATGGTCCTTAGGATTTCCCTTTACTTGTTCGAAAAGTTCAATATTTTCGGTATTATCAAAAGCATTGTCATTGTTAACAACTTCCTTAAGATTGTCTTGACTTTCCGCTATCGTTATATGTTCGGATCTTTTAGCTTCGTTTAAATTAAATCGTATTTTAATTTAATTTAAACCAAGCTAAAAGAGTAGTATCTTTATCTTTCTCTACCGTTTGTTGTTCTTGCCATTCCAAACACGTAGCAGATTGTTCCTTTGGCAAATGTACAGCCAAACTTAGAACGTGATCTCCAGTGCAATAAATAACCGTTTGTAGGCCACATAGCTTCAGGAGGGCTTATGTAACGTGAATCAAGGAATTTGTATAAGTATTTAACGCTTTTTATAGAACGCAAAACTCCACATTAATGTGGCAATTATACTTTTGTAATAGATTAGGTTTTTGATATTTATAGTGTGGAATTATTTTTGGAAACTGCTTTTTATATATTTCATTTTCAATGCAAGGAGAATTTTGATTCCTCACCACACATGGATCATGAATCATATGCTTCGAAACAACTCCGCAAAGCTCAGGGTATTTTCCTTGTCGGGATCTCCGCCGAAATAATTGTATCTATATCTTCCGTTGTTCGAGGTTTATCTTCGCCACATGATGTAAACCTCACTTCCGAAATTCAATTATATACACCATTGCACATAAAATTGCACATAAACAATTGCAACACTTCACCATTGCTAATAAAAATTCTGGAAATTAAAAAAATTTGAAAAATTTTGTTCCCTTTGGTGCATTCTAGAAACCCAGAATAATATAGGATACCAGAAAATCCAAAATTTACAATACATCAAATTTACAAAAGCAATGGGAATTCATCGTAGGATGGCTCCTCCATGCACATGTCCACAGTTTGTACTTGACAACATTCATCTATAGCACTTGACACATTTCATTGAATTAATCAGAAAAATACTCCTACTGTCAAGTACTGCATAAATGTTTCCGAGCCTGGTCGCGAGTTGCAATAGACTAGGGACTGAATGTAAGATGAATTCAGTTGTTTTTTTATTGCTGTTATACTCTTAAGACTTTAACAGACTTCGTGTAGTTGAAATATCAACCAATCATTTTTGGGTATAATTTAGTTGATTTAGTGGAGAAGTCTATAAAATTTTACTAACTGCATCTGGACCATTTTACATGCATTTAACAGTATAAAAATTTAAGTATTTTTCCATTTCCTTGACAATATACAAATCACGAGCTATGAAGATATATTTGATCACGTACATAATAGCTTATAGAGTGATTCTTACCAAATATAAATAAAACCACAATTACACACATAAAATAGTTGATTTCACATTTGAATCATGCAAAATGTCACGTTTCATTTTCAACAACAAGAGATTTGCGCGATTTAAAATCGCGATAACACAAATACAAATCGTAAATATTTGTACACTTAAAACTCGGGAATTTTTACATAAACCAAATACTTAAGTTCAATATCATAACACTATTCATCGTTAACTATTTTTTTTTTCTTATAGATATGCGGTCGATCATACCACAAAACTTTTCTTTCTATATTTAAATTCTTCGAATTATCTATAAGCTTAATATATGTTTTTTTAACATATAACTAAATTTTTAGTTAAAATCTATTTAAATAAAATAAAATTTAACATAAATTTTAATTTGAATCATTCTAGAATTGACTTTAAATTATCATATGTTTAACGTTAAATTATAATATATCCATGGCGATTTTATTGTTGTTGTTGTGTTGTTAGTTCTTTTTTTTATAGTTTTTGCACGCTTGCTTTCCATAAGATTAGAAAAGATATGTGTGTATATAGTAAATAAGTAATATATACAAAAAATAAAAAAAACTATAAAAAATTATAACAACAACAACACTTAATATTTCTGGATCTCCCACTAGCAAAAACCACTGTATCTGCATGATACAGTACTGTATAATGAAATCCGAACGCTTTCTTAAACAAATTGTCTCGTAATTTTTACTCTAAAATTTTAAATATTGCTTTTAATTATATAATCGTAATTACCGATTTTAAAATCTCAAAATTTTGTCCTATATATCCCTTATAAAGATTCAATCTTTAATATCTTTGAAAAAAATTTTGAAATTTTTAAATTGTTTTAAATCTCAATTAAAATTTAACGCAAAATTTTTAAAAATTAATAATGTAGTATTTAATAGTTTTTAAATATCGATAAATAAAATATAATATATTATTTTCAAAAACAAACTTAATTTCCAAATTTCATTAGAAAATTAAACATTTTCTTAGTATATTTGCCCACTAAAAATTTTTAAAATTCACATTTTTAATTTTGATATTTTTTCATATTTTTAAATTATGAGCTTACTGTTTGTAAATATTTATGACAAAATATTTTTATATAAAATTGACCTCTATTCTATTTTAAAGATTTGACTGAGTATAAATAATACACAGTTAAACGGGTTTCATTTGTAAATTTCGGTCTATACCAACTTTTGAAAAAATATTTACATCAATGGTTAAGTTAATTTTAAAATTTTAAAACTCGTATGTACCATTTTTAGAAAATTTAACAATGTTAAATAGTTACTGTTCTGTAATAGTTTCTGAAATTGTATCTAAAAATTTTTAAAAATGTATCCAGCAACAAACGAATATATAATTTTTAAAGACTTAACTAAATTTTCAAATTTTGTTAAACATTTGAAAAAATATTTTCGAAATTTTTCATATTTTAAATACTTACCACAAAACATTATAATTTTTACTATAAAATTTGAAATATCTTTAAATATTTCAATCGTATCTGCTAATTAAAAATTTCAAAATTCCAAAACTCCAAGTTTTGTGCTTAACGTAAATATTTGTAAAATTTTTAAATTTTATTTATTACTTTAGAGGTCTGTAATTTAGGTAAACCATAGACTGGTTTCCACATCAACTTGTGAATAATACTTTATATTTATGGTTGAACGAAATTAAAAATTTTAAATTTTTTTTATTCTTTATAGAATATTTTAAAATGTGCCTAATACTGTCTGAAGTTCTATCGATACAATTTTAATGATAACTAATGAATAAATAATTTTTAAAAACTAATTATTTTTAAAAAATTCATTAAAAAATTAAAAATTTTCTTTATACATTATCCTACAAAATTTTTTAAAATTATCACGTTTATTTTGAATTTTTGGAGTTTTGAAAAATATTTTTTGTAATTTTTATTATAAAATTTCAAATATCTTTAAATTAAACAATATTACTTAATAATTACCAAAATTTCAAATTTTGTTCTAAAATTCATTACCACTGAAGAAATATACAAATTTTAAAATATTAAAAATTTCAAACTAAATAAAAATTTAAAAATGTTTAGCTTACATGTGGTTTACAGAAATAGTTATGTGAATATCGAAATTTTAAAATTCATTTTCAAAATATTTTAAAAGTACCAAATAAATTCTGAAATTTTATTGATGTATTTTTAAAAACTTATCGATTAACAAACGAATATAATATAATTTTCTAAAACTAATTTCGTTTAAAAATTTTGAATTTTTTGGAAGTATATTTTCCCACTATGAATCTTTAAAATTCTCATGATTATTTCATTATTATATTTCAAATTTTAAAATGCACAATTGTATTTACTAACTAAACATTTTAAATTTTGTTCCAAAATTCTTATAATTCTTTTAATAATTCATAACAAATTCGTATACTTTATTATTTTTAAATCTCATACCAGCTTGTGCATAAAATTTACATTAAAAGTAAAATGAATTTCAAAATGTTTAAAATTCATGTTCATCATTCTTATAAAGCTTTAAAAAAAATAATCGTAATAATTTTAAAAATTTATTGAATAACAAACGAATATGATATAATTTTCAAAAACTAACTTAAGTTTAAGATTTCTTTGAAAAATTTGGAATTTTCCCAAGCATAATTTTCCACAAAGGATTTTAAAAATTCACATGATTATTTTTAATTTTTTTAAATGTTTTATTATAAAATTTTAAATATTCTTAAAATATGCTAAAATTGAATACTAAAATACTTATCAATTCCAATAGTTCCCATTAAAAGAAATTTAACAAATTCTCGAATTTCATAAAATCTCAACTTGAACTAAATGTAAACATTCTTAAAATTTTAAAATTTATTGTTAAATTCTATTGGTATATAGTTTAGTAAAACCATGGTTTGGTTTCACACCAATTTGTGAATTAATCTTCCACAAATGGTTAAGTGAATTTTAAATTAGTTTAAAATATTTTAAAAGTACCTAATAAATTCAAAATTTTAATTGATGAATTTTTAAAAATAAATCGAACATCAAACTAAAATATAATTTTTAAGGTTAACCTACATTTTAAAATTTTTTAAATTTATTTAGTACATTTCTTCACTAAAATTTTACAAAATTCACATATTTCGAAATTTGTTATGTTTTGTCAATTATAAGCTTACCATTTGTAAATATTAATTACAACATTTTATAAAAAGATTGAATCTTCTTTACCACATTAAAAAATTAAACAAATTCTCAAAAATTTAAACTAAATGTAAAAATTCGAAATTTTTTTTTCGAAATTTTTCATATTTTTTAAATAATAATATTGTAATTGTAATTATGAATTCTAATTAATAATTACAAAATTTTTAAGTTTTCAATATGTGTTACCATGAAAAAAAATTAACAAATTTTAAAAATTTAAAAATATTCATTTAAACTTAGTATAGTAAATTTTCTTTGTATATTTGCCCATTAAGAATTCGGAAAATTCACATATTTTGAAATTTTTTATAAATTGAAAAATTTAACAAAATCTCAATTCAACTATACTAAATGTAATAATGTTTAAAAGTTACCAAAATTTCCATAATGGTTAAGTTTTTTAACATTAAAATTTTAAAATTCGTAATCTTCATTTTTAGAAAGTTTAAAAATGAGTCTAATAATTTTTAAATTTTATCGAATAACCAACGAATATCATATAATTTTTAAAGAGTAACTAAATTTTTAAATTTCGTTAGAAATTTTTTATTTTTTTAAAATTTATTCTAGAATAATTCGAACTTTTTTCATTTCGTACTTTACGAAATTGTTAAAAATTTCATAAATTCTAAATTTTGTTCTAAAATTCTTAAAAAAATGTATTCTTGCTACTGGAATTATCACTGTTGTAAAAATATAAGAAATAATCAAATTTTTAAAATCTCATTTTAAACTAAAAGTCAAATTTTTAAAATATAAAAACGTTAAATTTTATAAAAAACTTAAAAATACCAATTTTTTAGTAAGTTTTAAGTTTTTTATAAAATTTAACGTTTTTATATTTTAAAAATTTGACTGAACACAAATGACAAATGACCAATTACAAATGACAAATGACAAATGACAAATGACAAATGACAAATGACAAATGACAAATGACAAATGACAAATGACAAATGACAAATGACAAATGACAAATGACAAATGACAAATGACAAATGACAAATGACAAATGACAAATGACAAATGACAAATGACAAATGACAAATGACAAATGACAAATGACAAATGACAAATGACAAATGACAAATGACAAATGACAAATGACAAATGACAAATGACAAATGACAAATGACAAATGACAAATGACAAATGACAAATGACAAATGACAAATGACAAATGACAAATGACAAATGACAAATGACAAATGACAAATGACAAATGACAAATGACAAATGACAAATGACAAATGACAAATGACAAATGACAAATGACAAATGACAAATGACAAATGACAAATGACAAATGACAAATGACAAATGACAAATGACAAATGACAAATGACAAATGACAAATCACAAATGACAAATGACAAATGACAAATGACAAATGACAAATGACAAATGACAAATGACAAGTGACAAGTGACAAATATGGACAAATATGGACAAATATGGACAAATATGGATAAATATGGACAAATATGGACAAATGGACAAATGACAAAAAAATGACTTATTAAAACCGATTACTATTAAAAATTTAACCATTTTGAAAAAATTCATACTGTCCGGATTTCATTGCCCAGTACTATTTAACTTGGCGCGGAAAGTGGTATATTTCATTTTTCTAATTTTTATTGTCCATCCCAAATCATCTTCCGAATACTAAACAAATTTTAATTAGTAATTTAAATTATAATTTATTTATTTAAAATACATAAAATAAAATTAAAAAATAGTTTATGTAAATTAAATTCGAGAAAACGCGATGTGTATATAATTTAAATGGCGCCCAGGCGTACGACACAGATTTTTTTTTTTTTAAACGTTTGAAGTACAAAATATTTTCGTTTAGGTTGTTCGTGTGTGAAGTTAAAAAATTAAAAAGTTAATTTCATAATCAAGTTTATATTAAGGTTGGCATTAAAGACCGCAATGTATAGAGAGAAAATTGAATGCTCCCCATTAAATTAGTTTATATTATCACAGACCGACTTAATAATGGTTAGTTTATTATATTAATAAGTAGTTAGATCGATTAATATCTTTACATAGTGTAAAATAATTATAATCAGATCAGGTGGTGGTGGTGGTTGCGACGGCGGTAGTACGATACATGATGTTTGATATTATAAAGAGAACGGTAAAATGTTTTTTGTAAACATATAAATATTTATATGACAATTACACTGTACTAATTTAATTAGATATACGAGATACCATGCGATCATGTTGGTGGAAATTTATTTGATTTTAAAATATAATGGTATCCGTTTGTCCGGTCGATTGGGGACACATTATAGTTTGAAATTGTATATATAGTTGATTATAATTTATGTAAGACGATGTCTCGCTGAAAAAAAAACTTGATATTCATAGAAATAATATAAAAATTTGCAAATATGCAAATTTTACCAGATTTACTGTAGAGTTGAAATTTCTTTAAAAGAAGAATTACATGGATGTGATCTTTAGTTTAGCTAAGCCGAAACTTGTTTTTTTATATACAAGATAATCATGTTAAAGCATGGTAAAACCACAACATTGATAATGATCTTTTGATCGTAATTCATAGACATCTTCATTATTTGACCAAGTAGATATTTATTTTGCCACCTATGTCGAGAATTTTACGTCGTTCAAAATCATCATCTATAACGTTGAAAGTCAAACAAAAATTCCATGAATATCAATTTCTCTCTTATCATTTCTCATTTCTCATTTCTCATTTCTCATTTCTCATTTCTCATTTCTCATTTCTCATTTCTCATTTCTCATTTCTCATTTCTCATTTCTCATTTCTCATTTCTCATTTCTCATTTCTCATTTCTCATTTCTCATTTTTCATTTCTCATTTCTCATTTCTCATTTCTCATTTCTCATTTCTCATTTCTCATTTCTCATTTCTCATTTCTCATTTCTCATTTCTCATTTCTCATTTCTCATTTCTCATTTCTCATTTCTCATTTCTCATTTCTCATTTCTCATTTCTCATTTCTCATTTCTCATTACTCATTTCTCATTTCTCATTTCTCATTTCTCATTTCTCATTTCTCACATCTTTATAGCCACAAAATACAAGATCCCATTAAAATTATTCCAATTCATATTAAATTATTATTCATATTTTAAATAAAAACCATCCACAATTTCCTTTTTAAGACCAGAAAACATACCACGTCTTTCCAAAAGAAAGTGAAATAACCAGACCAATATTCTTATCGCCTCCCGTCTATCAGAAAGTTATGCACGAGAAAAACCCAAATTAACAATATCGTCGATCGCACATCGAATCTATACACACACAGAATAAAATTTGTGGTCCACACGAATTATTATTTCGTTAAACCAAATAACTAAGTAAGCTTGTTGTTCTTTTGTTTTATTTCTTACATTTATTATTATTAAAATAATTTATGGTAACAATACCGAAATAGCGACTATATTATGTATGTGTATATAATATGTTGTACCAAAATACGCGGCCGATTGCCCAAAAATAAACAAAACCAGATATCAAATGTAAATACAAAACAAAAAAACAAAAAATTTGCATATCAAAATCTTTAAGTATATATATTGTACCAAATACATATATACAAGAGATCGTGTTATAAAATTATTTTGTTTTTGTTTCGAGGTCTCTTTCTCTCTCTTTCTCTCTTACTTACACTAAACTAACAAAAAATATAGAAAGAAAAACGCCAACCAAAACTGTATATTCAATAAATTATAACAAATTTTTATTTTATAATAAGATGGAATTAAAGATAATTCTTGGTGCTGTGTACTATAAGACGCACTGTATACACTGTACTTGTGTATACAATTATATTGTATAATGGCGTGAGATGGATATGAAACGATCGCAATTTTTTTTTTATAATTTTGACATAATTTAGTTGATCGCGTTTATGTGGGTGCGGGTTAGAAATAAGATCTGCGGGCTTTAGTAATTACAATAAAAATTGCGACATTATGTAAGCCAAGGATAAATATGTTTTAGAAACAAAAAACGCAAAACAAAAACGATCGATGATTAAAATCGATCACACACAAATTTTTCATTGTGTATGATAATTTTACCATTTTTTTTTTTTGGTCATGTTGTTCTGCACTGGGCAATTCTAAGAAATGCAAGATATCAAGGATTATATGTTTTTATTTGTTTTTTTGGTTGTTATTTCTAATATCAGTTCTAATCTACCGAATGGTTAGTCAAAAACGATAAATCAATTTTGTTTATTTTGACAGATTTATTATTGTGATATTTTAGGGTCGATTCCATTATCGATCGTAATTCTAAATAATTCGGGATAAATTCTGGTATTTAACTAATTCAAAAGATTTTGGGAATGTGCTTCAATTGCAATAGGTCTGGGGCAAGAAACAAGAAGAATATACCAGTCAAACCTCCAAGTAGAAAGTAAGGTGACAATTAAAACACTAAATTCAACAACACGTCAACACTAAAGTCAATATCGCGAAAAAAATGCTCAAGTTCGGTGAATACGAACCAGTAAAAACATTAGGCATGTATTGGGTACCATTAGTCGATGAGTTTTGGGTTCATGTTAATATTGATCAACCTAAAAGAATAACAAAACGCACAGTTATTTCCAATATAGCACGGATATTCGATCAACTGGGTCTCATTTTGCCAGTAATAATGAAATAAAAACTTTGGCAGTTGAGAATCAATTGGAATGAATTATTCCCACAACAATTACACCCACAGTAGCTTCAGTATCAACAAGGATAGTTCCAATTAAACCATACCAACTCTATACAGTACCGAGCGAAATACAACTACATGGATGCCAGTCAATGGGCATCTGTATATACCAGGGCAACCGACTCAACGGGCAAGGTTTTGGTTTCGTAACATTGCGCCAAGTCTAAGATTGCACCACTTCATAAAATTACCATACCACGATTAGAGCTTTGCGCCGCAGTATTATTGGTTCAATTAGTTCAGAAGTTTAAACCTTAAACCCTAAACCGTAAACCTTAAATCTTAAACCTTAAACTTAAATCTTAAACCTTAAACCTTAAACCTTAAACCTTAAACCTTAAAACTTAAAACTTAAAACTTAAACCTTAAACCTTAAACCTTAAACCTTAAACCTAAAACCTTAAACCTTAAACCTTAAACCTTAAACCTTAAACCTTAAACCTTAAACCTTAAACCTTAAACCTTAAACCTTAAACCTTAAACCTTAAACCTTAAACCTTAAACCTTAAACCTTAAACCTTAAACCTTAAACCTTAAACCTTAAACCTTAAACCTTAAACCTTAAACCTTAAACCTTAAACCTTAAACCTTAAACCTTAAACATTAAACCTTAAACCTTAAACCTTAAACCTTAAACCTTAAACCTTAAACCTTAAACCTTAAACCTTAAACCTTAAACCTTAAACCTTAAACCTTAAACCTTAAACCTTAAACCTTAAACCTTAAACCTTAAACCTTAAACCTTAAACCTTAAACCTTAAACCTTAAACCTTCAACCTTAAACCTTAAACCTTAAACCTTAAACCTTAAACCTTAAACCTTAAACCTTAAACCTTAAACCTTAAACCTTAAACCTTAAACCTTAAACCTTAAACCTTAAACCTTAAACCTTGAACCTTAAACCTTAAACATTAAACTTTAAACCTTAAACTTAAACCTTACACCTTAAACCTTAAACCTTAAACCTTAAACCTTAAACCTTAAACCTTAAACCTTAAACCTTAAACCTTAAACCTTAAACCTTAAACCTTAAACCTTAAACCTTAAACCTTAAACTTTAAAACTTAAACTTTAAACCTTAAACCTTAAACCTTAAACCTTAAACCTTAAACCTTAAACCTTAAACCTTAAACCTTAAACCTTAAACCTTAAACCTTAAACCTTAAACCTTAAACCTTAAACCTTAAACCTTAAACCTTAAACCTTAAACCTTAAACCTTAAACCTTAAACTTTAAACCTTAAACCTTAAACCTTAAACCTTAAACCTTAAACCTTAAACCTTAAACCTTAAACCTTAAACCTTAAACCTTAAACCTTAAACCTTAAACCTTAAACCTTAAACCTTAAACCTTAAACCTTAAACCTTAAACCTTAAACCTTAAACCTTAAACCTTAAACCTTAAACCTTAAACCTTAAACCTTAAACCTTAAACCTTAAACCTTAAACCTTAAACCTTAAACCTTAAACCTTAAACCTTAAACCTTAAACCTTAAACCTTAAACCTTAAACCTTAAACCTTAAACCTTAAACCTTAAACCTTAAATCTTAAATCTTAAACCTTAAAAAATAGTTTGGTCGAGCATGTTAACAGTTAACAGATGCAATTATGCAAATTGAAGGGTTTTTGTAAATATTTGCGGGGCCTGGCAAATAAACAAACGAATTTCATTATTTTACTGTCTTAAACTTTGGCTGCGTGTCGTGTCAAAAAGTCCTTGCCGTTTACACTAAAGCTGCATATATATCAAATAAATAAATGCACGATTACAACGCATCTAAACAACGCATCAATAACTTAACGAAAATCATCAATTTAAATCATGCCTAATTTAACAATATTAGAAGCGTCTTAGAAATTTTATTTCGTTTTTGTTTTTTAACACGTTTCTATTAAATTAACGATATAAGTTTTTTTGAAAGTAACAAATATTTTTTTAACTGTGTTCAAAGAAATTAACGAGTATATAACGAAATATTTTATATTTTTAAAGGTAAATTAAAATTATTAATCGAAATAATTTTAAACTTCAAGTAATTTATTTCAAAGCGATTCCAATTATTTAATAGATATTCACTCCAAACTTCTATTAATTTTTATTTGTTTCGATCAAAAAGCCAAAAACGGTTCAAAAACGAACTTAACGAAAATAACTTATAAAAGTTCATTAGAAATTTATTTGAACGATTCAACTTGTTTACTTCTACAAAACGCTTTTTCGTTAAGTTAGCTTGACGAAACTTTTCTAGTTTAGCAAACCAAACAAACGATTTTTTTATTTTAACTATACGTTATTTAAAATCGAACCCATAAAATTTAACTAAATTGTACTTAAATGACTTAACGAGTATTTAACGAAACCTCTTAAAAATCCATCTTACAAGTTTTTGAATGTAAATTAAGGAGTTCACTTTTTAAATTTCGTGTATATTTATTTAAAGGTGCAAAAAATCACCGTTTCGAACCTAAATTTTATTGAAGCTGATTAATTTCCCCTACTTAATATAAAATAGCGGTTAGTATGAAAATACAAAATATAAACTAAAGCTGTTAAGTTTTAACACGCATTAAGTTTGAATAGTTTAAAAGTGTTTATGAAGGAAGCCAGTGATGGTTTTTAATGGCAATTGGAAATATCATTGTAACTTAACACTTTATTTATACAATGAAAAACTTAACGAAACAAATAGTTTATTTTTAAATAAACTATTTTGACAGATTAAAATCTTAAACTATGAAGGCTCCGGGCATATTGTAAGATTAGTTAATAATTATAAAATCATAAAAGCTTTCTGTAGTAGAGTTTACATTTTTAGCAAGGTCGTACATTCTGAACTATTTGTCGATCGTGAAAATATCAAATGTTTTTCTTTATAACTTAAAACATTTCCAGCAATTTGGTTAAAAAGTTTTGCACATCGAGCTTAAGTTTTCACTGTTTAAATTTAGATTTTAATATGTTTTTTATTTGTGCCATTTAGACAATAATGATCTAAAATCAAACTTAACGAAACTAATTTAACGAAAATTATCAATGTCAATTAAAAAATTCATTCAAAAATGATTTGAATTTTAGTAATTCTTATCTGCTTTTTTAACAGATTTTCGTTAAATTAACTTAACGAAACTTTTTGAGTTTAACGAAACGGAATATTTTTCTACTTTCTACCAAGTCTCACATAATAGCTTGTGAGTAAAAGTGATCCTTAAATTTGCGTCTGTATATATACATTTCAACAACAAAAAAATTAACAAAAACAATCAACAAAGTGCCCCATATTGGGCGCCAAAATTATTTAAATATATTAAAATAATAAAATATCATTTGATATTGATGTTATTAGATAGATGTTGTACTTTTATTAACTCTTAACCTCCTATGTTAAAATATTCTTAACCCCATGATGGGCGCCAAAATCGTGAATATAAATTATTTAATCTCAAATGAATTACTCACTGTAAACAGGGGAATTGTTACACCGCCATGTCGATTACAATCGTGTTTTATAATTGATGTAGATGAAATGATAAAAAAAATAAAATTAGAATGGTTAGAAATTCCGAAATCAAAATTAATCACACACACACTAGCACAAATAAATATATAGTTTAAGAGTAAAAGTAATTTATTGAATAAATAAAATTGTTTTACAGTACACTGACCATGTAATATTATAATTGTTGCTTACTGGTATATAGCAATGTACTTAATATGTTACATGTAAAATTAATTACCCTACAATTTTTTTTTTAATCAAATTTAGTTATCTTATGGTAGGTATATACGAAATAGATAAAAAAAAAACATGCGGATAAATAAATGGTTTTAATTGTTCACCAATTAGAGAGAGTTAAGTTATATAATTTGCGCATATATGTAGGCAAATAATTGCTTGCATGTTATTTAGTTTCCTATATTGTATCCGACGTGTATGTGGTCGCGTTTCAAATACGTAATGTCAATATAATATATAGTATCGCACCCACTAAGTGCCCCCAAAAAATAAACAATAACCGAAAGGTAAATATACGTACGACATGATTAACACAATAATTATATAAAGTTTATTACAAAAAAAAAACCATGTATATACAACAATATAATACTGCGCGAATTAATTATATTCAATGTTGTTGTTGTTGTCAATTTCGCGGTTACAACAATAATAACAACAACAACAACACGACCAATCTAAAGTCTATTACAGCACTTATTCGGGTTAAAATCATGTCCTTTTTGGTTCCGTTTTTGTATTCTTCTTGGCTGGCTGAAACTATACAGCAGCTAATTTTAAAATGTTGCTTGTGTTGCTGTTGTATAAAGTCGTGTATCCAAATATGGATGAAATCAAAATAGTGACCCCAATTAAAATTGAAAAAAATAAACGAATTTTCTCGTATTTTAATGTTGTTTTTTTTTTTATTTTATTTAAGATTAAGAAACTGAATTAAAATAAAAATTTAAAAAAAAAATAAATTAATTACAACTTTTTATTTATTTCAATTTCTGTAATTTCGAAGTCAGTATCTTGACATAATGTTAATTAATCACAAAAAACTAAGAAAAAAAAATTAGTCGCGATTTTTTTAGGTACTGTATATGTAAGTGACTGGTTTACGGTATCAAATACTCAAAATAGGTATGTACAGTTCTACTCCAAGTCATTGCTAGGCCTCTAACTTTCCTTTTCCTTTGTGGATTCTAGTCAGATGACATAAGCAATTCATCTTCAATCCCGTTTCTTTGTTTCGGTCTCAAAAACTAACTGTTCAATGGTGTTCAGTTAAAATTAATTTAATATTTGTTGCACCTCCTTAGACCTGCAGTTTCTGTATGAAGTTTCCGTGTGTATATTTATTTGTTTATTTATTTGTTTATTTATTTATTTATTATAATGAAGTTTAAACCTAAGTTTGTATACAACATGCAAATTCACATAATTACATAAAGAAAACATAACCTAACATAAATAATAAAAACAAACAAAATTGGAAAACAAAATAAAATATTCACAATAAAATATACACAAATATTTACAGAACTTAAATTTTTAAGTTCAGTTAGCAAACTATTCCAAATAACAATTGCATTCGCCAAAGATCAGTCATTATTAATAGCAGTTCTGTTGCTCGGTAAATTGATATTTCTGGTACGCTGAGACATTGAAAAATTTAATTTTTTATACAAATACAAAGGTAATTTCGAATTAATTACACGAAAAATAAAAATAGCAATTCTACAATAAAAAAGCTCAAATAAACCACAACCAAAAATAGAATCCTTAAATACGGATATGTGATCAATTTTTCTATGATTATACACATACCGAGTACAATTGTTAAAAGTAACCTCAAGTAAGCGTTTCGAAGAACTGTCACAGTCATTAAAAATTACGTCACAATAAGTGAAAATAGTGAAAATCAAACTTTTTATTAAATAAATGCGTAAACTTGTTGGACAAAATTTTTTTATCAACCTAAGGTTATACAAACTATAGTTTACTCGTTGGCATACCGACTCTACATGATCAACCCAAGACAGTTTTGAATTCAAAATAAGTCCCAAATTATTTACTTTTGGAGCAAACGTGATGAGATCATTGTCTAACAAAAGTGAAGGTGTAAAGTTAACTGATTTATTTCTAGAGAGTAATAAAGCTTTACTCTTACTTTGATTAAGTACAAGAGAATTATTTTTGGCCCATAAAGAAACGCATTTGAGATCACAGTTAAGACACTGCAGAACCTCGTTCAAATTAGAAATGTTACCACCAACATAAAACTGCAAGTCATCAGCATAAAAATGAAACCGGCAATCATGAATGTGCCATGAAAGATCATTTATATAAATAGAAAAAAGCAAAGGACCAAGTATAGAACCCTGCGGAACTCCGGCAGCAACGTCGCTAATAGTTGACCGTTTATCACTATACTGCACGAACTGCTTACGGTTGCTGAAATTAAAGTGCAATAAGCTTATCGACGAATTTAAAAATTTATAGTACAAAAAAAGTTTCTGAAGTAACTGGGTATGATTTACACTATCAAAAGCTTTCGAAAAATCCAAGAGAACTAATAATGCAAACGAATTTTTTTTATCTAACATAGCATATAAATTTTCAATAATATGTAGCAATGCTGAGATGATACTATGACCAGATTTGAATCCTGATTGAAACTTACATAAAAAGTCAAACTTTTGAAGATGTTCATAAATTTGCTTTTGCATAATTCTCTCCATAACTTTAGAAAGGGCAGGTCAAATACTAACAGGACGGATATCACTAACACTAGAAATTTTTTCAGTTCTCGGAATCCGAGAAATTTTGCAGTTCTCGGAACCCAAACAAGTATTCGCCATTAATAAGACATCCTTCTCCAAGGTATCAGGCTCAAATCTGGATAGATGAATCCAAAACTTTGGTTCAATAATTTTAATACCTAGACAAGTAGGTATACTGTTAGTTCCACAAAAAGATTTATGGTACTTGAGCATATTTTCGTCACGATTGTAAGGTATTTTCGATGCGCTAGTTTCGCCAATTTTGGAAGACCTTACAGAATTAGTAGGCACATCATTATTAGTATCATTATCCTCCTTGTCAGATGATAAAGCATTGATAATACGAGCTGTTGAAGGCAAAGTATCCAAGAGGGATTAGTGAAATTTCTCTAAAAATACTAGATGACCGTAAAGTATCCACAGGTAAAGGAGTTGCAGCTACAGCAGCATATGACGAACGCTTTAATCCAGTGCATGAAGTTATTTCATCAGCTGGCAATAACACAGCAGTGTGCATAATAGCTGAATCCACAGCTTTATTATCTGTAGCAGATAACTTAACCATTAGATTTTCCATTAGCTTTCTACTATAAACTAACTCATCGTTGATTTTATCAAGCACTGGTTGAAAACAAATGTAATCACTAAACTTGCCATTAGAAAATAATTTATGAAACGATTTATTTAATAAAAATTCTCGGCACGCATTACAAAACCACAACATGTTTGGACATTTCACACTGGCTCTGTATGAAACGCGATCAATATTGGCACAACTGTAGTGAAAAGTGCCGTTATAGAAACCGGAACACGTAATGTTATCGATCGTAACAATCGAGGTACACTTTGTCCACAAAAAAACAACAAAACACAATTAACACAAATATTTACATGGTAACGACTAAACTCATTAATTAATATGTATATGAATTAGAAATTTATTAATATATAATGTATATATAATATTATGTAAAATTGAAAATTAATTGAAAATTCAGGAAACAATTTATAAACGTTTGATCACAATGAAAGCTCGATATTCTCCTATGCTTCACACGTTTATATCCCAGCATGTTCAGAAAGTGAACGAAATTTGTCATTTTTGCAAAGAGGTTACTCGCTAATTAATAAAGCATTAATTAATTTTAAATATTTGATTGTGTAGGTTGATCTTTAATTTCGAGACTTCATTTGCAATATTATCACATTGAGGTATACAGGAGGCGAGGGAAACCGTGCCGGAAAATTCTGATCAGATTTTAATTGTTTGAACCAATTCTAGTGTTAAATTTTGCAGATAGAAACAGTGGCAATGCGAAAGATCCGCAAAGAATTCAGGTGACTCGAGTGTCACATACTTCTCGCACAGTGATAAATAAATAATCCATAATATAACAACATAATAATATAATAATGTAATTTCTACAAGCCTCATGCTGTAATAAATTAAATCAGTTTTTGCCTGAAATTTACAACTAATTAATCTATTACATCATTAAAAATATAAAATAAATAAAAATTATAGTTAAAATTCGCTTTAAAAAAATTAAATTTGAAGCATTACAAATCATTTGAAATAACCGTTTTATGACCAATACGTCATGTAATCGCCAAAATCTAATTGATATACACTTTATTTGATACAAAACTTTAAACGTAAAACAAATTGGATTTTAAACATTTGATCAAACAATACAAATCAATTGAGTTTACCGTTTTATGATCAATACATCATATAATCGCCCAAAATCTATTTTATATACACTTTATTTAAAACTTTAAAATTGATTCAAATTTGAATTTTTAAAAATTGATAAAACATTACAATTCAATTAAATTAACCGTTTTATGACCAATACGGTATATAATCGCC
This sequence comes from Tipula confusa, assembly GCA_963556175.1. Lineage (NCBI taxonomy): Eukaryota > Metazoa > Arthropoda > Insecta > Diptera > Tipulidae > Tipula > Tipula confusa. The sequence continues at coordinate 168,821,836 of OY744476.1, read as the reverse complement.
AAAATGTAATTTATATACACTTTGTTTGACACCAAACTTTAAAATTAATATAAATTACATTTTAAAATATTGGTTTAACATTACAAATCAATTGAATTAACCGTTTTATGACCAATACCATATAATTTGCTAACGCTACATGTACATAAATTTATATAGAGCGCAAGTTTTCAATTACAAAAAGCACTTGGCTACCATGGCCTGATGAGATGACAATTAATTTTTAACAAGATTATTATTATGCCTCATCAGAACGAACCTGAGCTTAGCTTTGCACAACATCCAATTCTGAATAATTAAAATAACGAAAAAACATGCGACGTCGTTATAATGGGCCATATATAGGCGGAATAGTGAAATCACGACCTTCGACAAAATTCCTAAAATTTTTGTTAGCTTTGCAATAAATCGGTGGTAGTAATTTACCATACCGATAAAGCGATTGATCAAGAAGCTGGGTTTTCTCTGATGGCATTAATGCGATCATCGGATAGAAGTATGCCGTCTAATGTAATTTTATGGCTGAGGAAATCAAGAGAGTGAGATGTATGGTTATTGCCATTTTATGAACGCCTTCGCGAGCGATTGGAATAAGATGGTAAGCTCTGATGAGTTAAATTTTAGAATATATTTTGGATCCATGCAGGTGCATGGAGAAATTTTGAATATATTTGGTATCAGATAGCGATCTGGTGTTGTGATCATGTTTAATCTACAATAATCCCCACATGGTTGCCAATTATTGTCTTTCTTTTTTACCATGTGTAAAGAACAAGAGACGCGAGATACTGATGTCGATGTACGATGTGATGAACCACGTTGCGTCGAACTGGCAGAGTGTAATTTGGTTCTGCTGAAAGTGATGGATATTTCATAAGCAGTGTGCCGTAACATTGTCGATGGTATAATGAAGAGGTGTAGGTGTGTTTGTATGAATCGTTACGGCATTGACTGACACCTGAATTGTTGGATCAACTAGCCGTTTTCGTCTATGATCGACAAGAAGTCCGAACTTTAGAAGAAAATCAGAGCCAAGAATTGGACGATTTACATCAGCAACGATGAATGCGTGTTTACGAGCAATATTAATTTGGAGTAATTTGGGATCAAAAGTGGCTATGTGTGAGCCGTTGCCTGCCGAAAGGACTAGATCTTCGTTTTTATTATTCAAAAGCTTTGAGTTGCAAATATTGTTAATTGGTATGACCGATCGGACTTCGACTTGACGAATAGTTACGAAATCCCGCGCGAGAAGGAGAACGACTCATTGATCGACTACACCGGGTGTTTAGTAAATCATCAATTTTTGTATCCAGTCGAACTAATGCCACTAATTGCCACAATTGCTGGGCCACTATTTGCCGCGATTAAGTTTGGCGTTCTAATGTGCTCGTTCATGTTATCAGCCTTTTTTGCAAGCCTTTCCAGTGTGATTGTTTCGAGTTCTGCTACGATCGCAATTTTGATTATTTCTGGGAATTTTCTCAACCAAAGCTGTTTTATGACCAAATCGTTAAATTGGTTTTCGACCAAAACCCTAATGTATCACAAAAGATCGTCGCATGTCTTCCATATCCTCCCATGTCCTTTCGGATGGAACAAGACGATCGAGGAAAGCTTGTTTAATTGTTTCAAAACAATTAATCCTTGGATGCGTCTCAATTTTTTTAATAACTGTGTATTCCATTGGCTAATATTGAGTCTTCTGTGTTATTGTCCCTGTATTCTAATTTTATGTGATAGATGTATGTGGACGCTTCTGCTTCTCTATATGAATTTTGTGTGATATACTCAACCTTAATATTCAGAGTCTCATGGTTTACGCACATTCTCATTCATAATTACGAGTGCGTTTTGCCAATAAATAGCAATAGCACCTCCGCGATCAATAATGCAGCTGGCGGAGTGACTTTCTACAACTTTACACATTTTTGCTCAATCAACATGTAGATGGCTAGACATCAATGTCAGAAGCCTTGCCATGCGAACCCACACATTTTGTGTTTTTCAGGGCTTCAGCATGTGCTCTGCGATGACTGCAATAAGGACACTTCGCATTTAAATTGAGTTTACAAAACACTGACTTCAATGACTTTAGAGGAATTTGCCTTGGTCTCACATTCAAAAGGTACATCCCCGCCAAAATCCTTCCATACTTATCGTATTTCTCAAACCATTGTCCAAAACTTAATCGTGGGCACACCGCCGATGTCGCTGATACTATATAGTAATAAATAAATCGATTTTAACAAACTTATACAGTTTATCATTCCTGACACCGCCTATTTGGGGCGGTACTAAGTTGAAGACGTATGGCCGTGCAATGGGTCATTTTTTATTGGTGTATTGAGGAGGAAAATACATTTTAATTTCTAGCATTCTCTTAGGTTACCTTTCTTAGGGATTATAATTGCCAAGCCTTCCTTTCATTTTTTAGGTATGATGGCAGAATTTTAAACTTCTTCTATTAATGGCCCCTAAGTTGTATCCATTTATGAAACAGAAGTCGACGAGTCTTTCTTCATTGTTATTTCGCATATAAATCAATGCATTTTTACCCATCATGGTTGTGTGGTAAGTGTTGTCTGTTTTAATTATAACGTCATCTCTGTGAGTTCTAATATTATTACTAATATTATTACTGTTTCTGTTAGAAGTCTTATGTAAAAAAGTTCCCGTTGCATGTTCGTCCATATGCAATAGTTGCCAATGGTCAATATTTATTTAACTGGTTGGAATTATTACCAAGGCTGCTGGATAATGTATATACTGACTTACCAGCGGGTAATTTTCATTGCATCATTGTTTGCACTTCTTTTTATTGCTGTTGCCAATCGGTCAATCAAATTTGTATTAAATTACCAAGCAAGCAGCAATTACCATGAAAAAAATTAATGTTAAACGGCACTCGGCTTCAATTCATTCTAATTTCCTTACTTTTGAATCATTTTCAATGATTTTAAACCATGAGTTTAAAGAAGCTTCATCTAGAGATTGGACCTCTGCTGCATATTTCTTCAAATTATAGAAGTAAACAAAACGCTACTGGAAATGATACTTATTCGCCTCAAATTTTGACATTTTCGCAATGAAAAAAAATATGATACTGATACAAAATTGCTAATATTTTAAGGTTTTGCTTTTGATAATTTTAACCAAACCAATTGCTGGCACCATCTTTTGTCAAATAGCGGAGATTTATTGCTGTGAGATTGTGTGAGCTAAAATTCCTCATATTTAAGCACCTCCTAGAAAAGACAGCAATCTTGTGTCGTTACAATTCAAAATTTGATGATCTCTATTTATATATTGTAAAAGAAAAATAAATAACTACCAATAAATAAAATAATAAAAAAATAAAATAAATCGAAACTTTTTTTTTTGTGTCTAAACCCTGAAATATTTTCTGGGGCCAAAGCTGTCCCAACTCTTTCGCGTTTAATTTTTAACGTTCTGCCTTACGCCGTCACCAACCAAATCGAGGACGCACTAATATGGGTTCGATTTTAAATCCATCTGGCAATGTGCCAACCTGTACTGACCTGGACGATGGTTCGGCCCATGGATTCTCCACTCCAACAGGGGTAATAGTTGTATTCATCGTCATCACCGATCGTAATCAGGTGATAAAAATCTCTTTTGCAACCATCCCCCGTTGGGATTCGAACCCAGTACCTCCTGACCCAAACACCGCAGCTTTAACCACTGCGCCAATTGCTCGGTGAAAACTTTTTCTTTAGTAACAGATATGGCAAATAATTGAAGCAGGTTGCATGCAAGCATTTTTTTCACTTGTCGCATTCTTGGAAACTGGACCTTTTGCTACCGCAAACATGGCACTATACACGTTTAGGTTTTATGCGGGTTGGCTCTGGTGCAGACAATGATACTGACAAAGTTCCAGTTAAAGTTTGAAATTGTAAAATTTTTGGATTGATCTCTCCAAGTCAACTGAGCTTTAACCAAATTCTCTTTTTGCAGTGATATATTTCCTTTTATTCTATTACTAGTCCGCGCTCCAGTTTGTGCTTTGACCATGTCGTTTCAGAGATTTTTGGTCAACTGGTTACTTTAGAACTCAAGAATTTGAATATTGATGTGTCGGATCATAATACTATCAAATTTGATTTTAAATTTGACATTTTTTGATGCAGTAAATTTTGGCCGGAAATACAATGATTTAAATCAAACTAAAATTTGCTACACTGGATTAGCTGAAGCTCTGTTCATGACTGATTGGAATGATGTGCTTAATACTGATGAACCCAACAGTGCTTATTTAATATATGTATCTTGATAAGTGCGACATTTTCCAAAACTTGCCGTTGGTTTTGGGACATAAAACACTATTTCTACGGTACTTATATACGTTTTTAAAGCAGTTAAAGTATTTTTTTATTATGAGCGGTATTCGATGTTAAGTAACTCCATTTGTAAGTCGTACATGTTACGCAACAGAATTAGAATAAAAATATCACAACTAAAAGAAAATTTTTAAATTTTTGAATATTATGACTCGTAGGGAGTGTTGCAGACTTTTGAAGGAATGGTTATTTGTTATGGAGGGCTTTGAGATTTTGTTTTAGCTGGGTTCTGTATATTATTGAAATTTTTAGAATTTTAAAATATTTCTTATTTTGGAATATAGCTGTTTTGAGAAACAAGTCGTTATATTGCATATTTAGTGTTTAGTGATTCTATTTTATTTATTTATTTATTTATTTTTATTTATAAAAATTTAGGTTTTTTACCTAAATTCAAACCTATTGTTAAAACCATAATGGTTTTTTATGATTTTTTTTATTGCATTTTTGTCTTATTTTTAACTATGTAATTTTTTATTTCAAATGAAAATTTGATTGATTTTTGATTAATTATTTAATTTGATTAATAATGACTATTACTTTGTTTTTATTTTATTTTAATATTAATTTTTATATTTATTTTTAAGCCGTATGTTATTATTGTTATTTGAATCGTGACTCCAAGACATTTTTCGTAAATTACGGGTCACTAAAATAGAATTTTCAAATGTTTTTTTTTATATATAAGATATTTGTAAAATTGTTACATGAAAATAAACTATTATTAAAAAAAAGATATATATATATATATATATATATATATATATATATATATATATAAATAATAGAGTCCAATTGTGTATTCGCCTCGCCAAAATAATTCAAAGATAAGAAACACTTTGTAAACATCATCGCATTTTTAAAGTCGTTAAATTGATAGTTTCCTGTTTTCGTTTTTTGTGTATAGTTCGCGATTTGATTTTTAAGTTTTTAACTTTTAAAAATCTTTAAGAATTTTATATAATATATATTTAAATATTGTATGTAGTACTATATCACACTACATGTACTCATGTTGTATGTTAATTTAATCAATTATGTTGTGTTACGCCATTTCTGGTTGAATTTTCAATTATAAATACAGCCAATTTGTATTCATAGACTGTGATATAGGTTTATTTATTATTAAGCAATCGAAGAGGTTGAATAGATTACAATATATTAAATGGTTTTGCGTATATATGTAAAATTTGTACACAACTTCCTTATTTAGTTTGATCAATAAAGGTAATCTTTACGTTTTTGCTCATAGTTTTGGATTTTGGTGTATTTTTTTTAAAAAAATGCTGCAAAGTATCATTTTATATCCCGATAAATGTAAATATTTTATCAACATTTGCATCTCGCCAGATGTTTTGCATTTAACTTTATATTTCTAGCCACGATTTTGCCCAATTACCACTTACTACAATCTAAATCGAAATTGGGACAGTTACGATCATAATTTGCATTATCGCCACATAGATAATTAGCATAATCAAATACCTGTATATGTTGATTTTTACCACCAATTGGTCTTCACATCTTCTACATCATTGTCAGTACCAATTTGGAAATAATAAGCATGCTCTTGTTCTTCCTCTGTAGTACACGATGAATATTTGCCAAATAAATATTTCTATCTTTGGTTCAGTGTGAACAAATAGACTGCAAATATTGCACAAATTAACATTAAACCACGCCTCTTAAATCGATTGAATTGAAGCTGAAAATATGAAGCTGAAACGAGGTACAAGATTTGACCCAGAACGCTTTCTTACGTTACTTCTACTGAACATTTCTTAAAGTCCGAGTATTAAGATGGTTGATATCTATTTGCGTAAAGCATTCAAATTTAAAAATTGCTGGTCCATTACCGAATCAAGAGCCCAATTTCATCAGATTTGATCCCTAGCTTATTCTTCGTATTGTTCTAGGCAATTAGTAAAAAGACAAGTCATTCGCTCCACGAGGAGTTTTCTTTGACAACGACTTTTGCACCTGCTAAATGGCAGCTCTTCTGCCAAGGACCAACGTAACCAAGCCAACTTTGAAATTTTCATTAAACTCTTGATCTCGTAGTTGAATAATACTCGTTAAGTGTTGTCATCGTCGCGTTTGAGACCAAATATCATCCGCTTGATAATTCTATTGAATATCATTAACTATCTCGCATGCTCATCTATCAGAGTCCAACACTCACATCAATGCAGGAAAAGCGAGTAACCTCTACTAAAATCTATTCCGTCTTGGTTTTAAAATCAGTGACCATATATTTTGTTCTAGGCTAATTGATTTGAGACCAACAGAAGCTGTAAATTTCACGAGTGTATCCAGTATTTCTTTGAAACCATTGCCACTCAGTCCAATTACACAGAAGTTATCTGTATATGTCAGAACCTCGTTATATTTCTGGTCCAAGATTTTTGCTTGAGCAGTTTTACCTTTACGAAAGATAAATTCTAACAAGTGATTAAAAAGCATCGAGGATAGAGCATTTCCTTACCAGACGCCAATAATTATTGCAAAAAAGTTAATGTGATAGCATTTCTAAAGTCTTGACATTGTTGAGGTATAGTGATAAGCCAAGGTTTCTCCAACTGAAACTGGGAAGCTGGTAGAAAGCCTAATAATGCGCTTAATCTGATACTTAGAAAAATAGTAGAAGCCAGACACGGACCGGTATATTGGTCTCAATGTGAGATAGCAGCCACTCTAATCTAACGTTTTACTTAGATATAGGTATCATTTGATTGGCTTTACCTCACTCAATTCTACTGATTCGGGGAAAATTGGTTTTGGCATTACCAAAATATGTTAATCCCATACTTTCCTGTCACAGATGCTATGTGTAAACAGCATCAGTGGTTCTACACCAAGAGCTTGTGGTTTTTCTTCTTATCCTTTTCTGTTAAAATTTAAATAAATTTTCCCCAAATCCTGAACAAATTCTAGAAAATGTTTGATTTATAACGGTTAGCTCGCAAATGAGGGTGGCCTTCCCAATAACTTTTAACAAAGGTTTACTGACTTTTTGGCAGTTTCCCAATTACTATTACTGTATTTTCCCTTTGTTGTGCGGCAAAATTAACGCCAGTCTTTAAAAATGTTCGTTTTTTGTTGCTAATAATTTTACCCTTTTTGTTACGTTAATAATGTTGTCTTATTTGAAGCACTGTCATAGAATTATACTACCGCTGCGTAAGTAGTTTCAAAAGTATCACAAAATCCGTGCCATACTCTCCCTGAAAAGTAAAGCAAAATTTAATCCAAATTGACATTTGGATCTCTTTCACTTTTGAGAGAGATGTAATCTTCAGGTTGACATTTGTTTTTAATGTCTTTTGTTTTGATCCCAGATTATGTCAGAGACTTTCAAACTATGCTTCTACTGGACCCATAAGATATTGATATAATAATATAATAGTATAATAATATAATAATATAATAATATAATAATATAATAATATAATAATATAATAATATAATAATATAATAATATAATAATATAATAATATAATAATATAATAATATAATAATATAATAATATAATAATATAATAATATAATAATATAATAATATAATAATATAATAATATAATAATATAATAATATAATAATATAATAATATAATAATATAATAATATAATAATATAATAATATAATAATATAATAATATAATAATATAATAATATAATAATATAATAATATAATAATATAATAATATAATAATATAATAATATAATAATATAATAATATAATAATATAATAATATAATAATATAATAATATAATAATATAATAATATAATAATATAATAATATAATAATATAATAATATAATAATATAATAATATAATAATATAATAATATAATAATATAATAATATAATAATATAATAATATAATAATATAATAATATAATAATATAATAATATAATAATATAATAATATAATAATATAATAATATAATAATATAATAATATAATAATATAATAATATAATAATATAATAATATAATAATATAATAATATAATAATATAATAATATAATAATATAATAATATAATAATATAATAATATAATAATATAATAATATAATAATA